>CP139502.1:27096496-27585044 GCA_021014915.2 Artemisia tridentata subsp. tridentata | reverse complement strand
TCTATCTATCTATATATAAAATTTATAGACCCCATGTTGAAAAGTTACACTTTTGGGATATGCAAAATGACCAATATACCCCTCACCTATTTACATCATGTATCCCTTAACTCTTAAAATACATACACTACCCCCTTTACATCAATTACCTACACTACCTGCCGCCACCACCACCACCACCAGTCGCCGACACCACCACCACCGCCGCAGCATTGCACGGGTACCACACTAGTATGTATATATATATATATATATATATATATATATATATATATATATATATATATATATATTATATATATATATATATATATATATATATATTCTAATTTAATTCTCTATATAAACAGATCACATGGCACCCTTATGTCAACATTATTTTGGATGCTTCTATGAAGGTCGAGCTTCAGCATGTGACTCGTCTTGCACCGGTGATTTGCATGAACCACGTGGCGTATCATCGATCACTTGATTTTCGGAAGCAATTCAAGGTGCTTGCAAAGTATGCGGATATGCCTAGTCTTAGGTGGAAGCCAAAGAAGATTAGTCATAGAGAATTCAAAGGCAGTTCCAACCAAGACTTCATATCTATCTACAATAAGGAGTACGATCTTTGGAACGAAGCCAAACGAGCTGAGATGTACATAAAGACTCCGCCTGAGTCATCCAATTCAGATGCTGCTCAATCTCCACCAATACAAATGGAAGATGGTATAAAACTGAAATTGAAAAGTTTACTTTTTTTTTCCTTTCAAAGTTTACCTTTTTTTTCAATAACCTACCTTTTTTTTTTTTTAATGAATAAGATAATGGAGAGAACTCGGGAAGGAGTAATTGCTATGAAGAGAGTGCGGCAGAAGAGGATGAACGAGTTGCTTCTCAAAGAGCCAATGGTGGAGACAGAAGATTATGAACAAGCAGGTGATTTTCGTACGGAGTCTCAAACACCTCAAGTGGAGACAGTGGTTTCAACTCATGCTTTTCATGAGAAAACACCTCAAATATCAAATCCACAAGGGGAGACACCTCGTTCAACTTCTCCTTCAACTTGGGGTTTGTCAGTGCCGCATGGTTCCGGCGAAGAAAAGTTATTAGATGATTTGATTTGTTTCTATAAAGGGAAAAAAAGACACCCAACCTATGCTACCTTAGGAAAAAATAGGAAAAAAAGAAAACATTAGACATATTGCTTTAGCGTTTTTTGACATGAACATTCTTTGTATGGTATTGGATCATATATGTTTAATCGGTTATGTAGGCTTACCTGTCTACCCATTTAAACTAATTTAACTCGCTTAGTTAATCGATTTTCTGTATTTACACTTCTAATGTCTATTTTGTGCCTCTAAATTTTGTGTTACTCAGAGAAGATGCTAGCCCAAGGCATAACTCAGGCTTGTTAACTGTACGTCTCTGGGTTTGGGTTTGGGTTTGAGAATTGAAGCCAGGGAATAACCCAGGCTGGGTTATCAGCCAACATAGTTAAATTGTCACTATAAAAACAGCAGGAAAACTTCAAGAGGACCCGGATGAGTAACATGGTCATTTGGTTTATCGGTCCAGTTAAACTGAATAAAAACAAATAAATATAAAATCAAGAGACCCCAGACGGGAAATAGACCACAGATGAGTTAATGGTAGGATGTTCGGTTTTAAATTCTTGTATGAGTTGTGCGCTTATACTATCTGATGTTTGAATAATCACCTCGATGGGTTTTTGAAACTTGATACAATGATACAATATTACTATATATTTGTCATTATAATAAAACTCAAGCTCGTAATATCAATTAGTAAACAATTAAGTAGTTATATAGTTTTCTTTATGATGCCTATACTGTGTAATTTATGTGTACATATGATCGAAAGCTTTTTTAAATTTTATGATTTTTTATGTTCTTTGTTTTCTTGAGAAATATTTTTTAAAAAATAAATAAAGTTTGTTTTTATTTTTATTTTTTTCTTTGATAATTATCTTTTTGTTTTTATGACTTTTTATAAAATAATAAAGTCTGTATTTATGTTGCTTTCTTTGAAATTATTTTTTATGACTTTTTTTATAAATTAAATAAACAGAGTTTTTATGTTGTTTTCTTTGATATCAATATTTTTGTGTTTTTGTAAAATAATATGTTTTTATCTATCTGTGGTCTGTTTCAAGAGATTATATGATTTTACTTTAATGTTTTAGGGTGTATTCTTTGAAATTGTATTTTGATTTATTTTTGGGTTATTTCTTCCGGTGTAAAAATGGGAGGAGGGAGGAAGAAGACGACGGGAAATGAAGGACAACAACCAACATCATCTTCTTCTTTGACACCAACAACAACTAAGGTAAAATTCCATTTTAATCTTAAGTTCAGTTTTTCATGCAAACTGTTTCTTCGACTCTTTACCTGTTTAAAAACGGGTCCATATAAAAGGAATAATTTCACATTATTGTTTGATTTTAGTTCAGTTTTTTATGCAAACAATGTAGAATCGATGTTTAATTCGATATCATGTCTAGCTAGGGTTTCTTATTTTTGGTCATTGTACAATTACTAAATGCCTAGGGGGTTTCTCATTGTAGTTGTCATTAATTGCTCTGAATAAAGAGTAATAAGATTTAACTAACGCATTCTATTGGTTTGTTAATTTTTGGAAATCAATGGGTAAAAAGTTGATGACTGGATCACAAGGAAACAAGCGCAGCCATAGCACGGATAAGGTTCCCACAGGACTTTATTACTGGTTTGGTGAAGAAATCAGATATCCGATCCATCTTGTTATGGATCAGCATGGAGAACTTTTTCTTTTTCAAAAAGTAAAGGTTCATTGGTGTTACCAAACCGATACAGAGATGTACTCTCTATTCGTATCGGAAGGTGAACATAACTATCTTGATGTCGGCGATGACATGCTTCCTTACTCGCATAATAGTGGCCTCACTACGGTACGTAAAACAGATTGTTTTGCATTGTACTCTTTTGGACATTTATACATTAACCTAGACTTATACTCCTATTTAGACAAGATACGATTGTTCCAGACTCTCACAGTAGTCACTGTAAGAGTCCGAAACAATCGTATCTTGTCTAAATAGGAGTATCTTGTCTAAATAGGAGTATAAGTCTAGGGACTGTGAGAGTCTGGAACAATCGTATCTTGTCTAAATAGGAGTATAAGTCTAGGTTAATGTATAAATGTCCAAAAGAGTACAATGCAAAACAGTCTGTTTTACGTACCGTAGTGAGGCCACTATTATGCGAGTAAGGAAGCATGTCGTCGCCGACATCAAGATAGTTATGTTCACCTTCCGATACGAATAGAGAGTACATCTCTGTATCGGTTTGGTAACACCAATGAACCTTTCCTTTTTGAAAAAGAAAAAGTTCTCCATGCTGATCCATAACAAGATGGACCGGATATCTGATTTCTTCACCAAACTAGTAATAAAGTCCTCTGGGAACCTTATCCGTGCTATGGCTGCGCTTGTTTCCTTGTGATCCAGTCATCAACTTTTTACCCATTGATTTCCAAAAATTAACAAACCAATAGAATGTGTTAGTTAAATCTTATTACTCTTTATTCAGAGCAATTAATGACAACTACAATGAGAAACCCCCTAGGCATTTAGTAATTGTACAATGACCAAAAATAAGAAACCCTAGCTAGGCATGATATCGAATTAAACATCGATTCTACATTGTTTGCATAAAAAACTCAACTAAAATCAAACAATAATGTGAAATTATTCCTTTTATATGGACCCGTTTTTAAACAGGTAAAGAGTCGAAGAAACAGTTTGCATGAAAAACTGAACTTAAGATTAAAATGGAATCGCACCTTAGTTGTTGTTGGTGTCAAAGAAGAAGATGATGTTGGTTGTTGTCCTTCATTTCCCGTCGTCGTCGTCTTCTTCTTCTTCCTTCCTCCTCCCATTTTTACATCGGAAGAAATAACCCAAAAATAAATCAAAATACAATTTCAAAGAACACACCCTAAAACAATGAAGTATAAAACCATATAATCTCTTGAAACAGACCACAGATAGAAAAAAAACATAGCTTATTTTACAAAAACACAAAAATATTGATATCAAAGAAAACAACATAAAAACACTGTTTATTTAATTTATAAAAAAAGTCATAAAAAATAATTTCAAAGAAAGCAACATAAATACAGCCTTTATTATTTTATAAAAAGTCATAAAAACAAAAAGATAATTATCAAAGGAAAAAAATAAAAATAAAAACACTTTATTAATTTTATAAAAAATCATAAAAATTTAAAAAATATTTCTTAGGAAAACAAAGTACGTAAAAAATCATAAAATTTAAAAAAAACTTTCGGTCATAGGTACACATACATTACACAGTATAGGCATCATAAAGAAAACTATATAACTGCTTAATTGTTTACTAATTGATGTTACGAGCTTGAGTTTTATTATAATGACAAATATATAGTAATATTGTATCATTGTATCAAGTTTCAAAAACCCATCGAGGTGATTATTCAAACATGAGATAGCATAAGCGCACAACTCATACAAGAATTTAAAACTGACAAATTCTCAATATAGTTCAAAAAAGTAATAAGATAATTTCTTTGTTCAAAAAAAAAATAATAATAATAATTTATTTTTTACGTAATAAGAAAGATAATTAAACCAAAGAAAAAGGGGCTAATAAAAACTAGAGATGAACCTGTTTGGCGAGAAATTGAGGAATCGAATGAATGTCGCGTAACAACGTTTCAAATTTTTATATATAGACTTTCCCACCGACCGCCATAGGATTGCAATTGGGCCTTTTACATGGACAACTATAGGCCCATGTTGGATTTTGGGCCCAAATCCGGCCATGCCTTCAACTAATACTTTCGGTATGCAGGTTGGAAATTACCTTATTTGATGTCTGAATGCGATAGCTTAGGATATTTTTAATTAGTATGAACGTTTTAGGATTAACTTTATGTGTCTAGTGTTGTTATCTATATGGCTGCTTCTGTGTTGTGTTCAGTTTCTATTTGTTTGGTCTGGCCATGTATACCCTTTATCCAAGCACAACCTACATTCTTAAGTGTAACCATATATAAGGAGCATATAAAATATTGAGTCCCACCTCGGAGGAGTTCTCGACTTCTTCATCTGAATCAGTTTCCCATAAAAAAATCCATTTTCCATTTCCATAGGTTGGTTATCAAGATCTCTGTTTAGTCTTGCCCATTCCAATAGCTACTTTCTCACCCGTGAACAAGACCTGCATCATTCAGCCCGATTTAGCACAGACCATTTCCAAACCAAACCGACCCTAATTGTAATCCCGAATCACACCTTGACCGCACCGTTACGCACGCACAGTTATTACATTATTATTTGGGTTTCACACATTTTTCCTAGTTGAAAGTTATTGCAGGTGAACAAGTGTTTTAATCAGAACTGGATTAAGTAGACAAGATACAGCTTTAAAACGCCAAGAAGAAGAAAAAGTCAAGATTGATGCAGAGCAAGTGAAATAAGCTATTTATTTAGTCAACAAAACTGTTTGTTTAGTCAGAATAGAATGCTTGCCTGATTTGACACAAACAACACGCTTCAACAATTGGTTTGGAGCAATTAGGTGTGCCCCTGGGTCTAGCAACCTCGTCATCTCCAATGCATAATCTCTTTCAGCCATTGTGCAGACATGAACTTCAAATCTTTTACGGCCTTTTGCAATCAAATAGCTTCTCAATTCCTCCCAAGCACGTCGTAGCCTCACAAGGACACTGGTATCACGAATCTGAAAATGCGAACAGATTATAAATACTGACAAAAGCTTAGGAAGTCACAAATTGTTTAAGTGCATACCTATGGTTTAAAAAAAGGGTCTGAGTCGGCGCCTCGAGGCGAAACGGCCATAAAACGCTTATGAGGCGGCGCCTCAGGGGGGTGATTTGGAACGTACGCCTCATGCACCTGAGGCGGTGGTGAAGCGTATGAGACGGCGCCTCAGGGCCGAGGCGGATTTTTCTTTTTTTGGAGCCAAATCAGTCAATAGTATTGATTTTGTACCTTGAATCTGTTTCTGGTCTTATGATTTTCGTGGTGATGGTGTTTTCCAGGTGGATCTGTGTTAGAACTAAGGAAGAAGGTGAAAGTAGGTGAAAGGAACAGACATTGATTTGTGGCTGCAAGGAGAGATAAGTGGTATAATATAGTAGTAACCCTAAAAGGCCTTGTTTTTTTTATTGGGCCTATTTACAAATGGGCCTATTAAAAGTCTTTATGTTAATTAAAATTGGGTTTTACTTAAATATACAACTAAATGTATATATAATGTAAATTTTGCAACATGTATATAAAATATATAAATACCTATTAAAACTTATATATATATATATATATATATATATATATATATATATAATTCAAAAATATTAAATAAAATAAAGAAATTAATAAAAGTTTATAAATATGTATATAAAATATATAAATACCTATTAAAACTTATATATATAATTTCTATATATTTTTTTTAATTACGCCTCGACCTTACGCCTCGGTCCGCCTCGAGGCTTACGCCTCTTGAGGCGAAGGGAAAACGCCTCGAGGCTCGTTTCCGTACTTTTAAACCTTGGGAAGTCACAAATTGTTTAAGTGCATACATATGTGCATACACACATAAATACATACAGATGGCATAAGTTGAGTGATTATCAGGCAGATAGTGCTTGTGAAAGCATTAGCAACTCAAGGAAGCCCCGTGCCGGACTGCCGGGCCACCCGACAGACCCCAGCCTATTTTATCCCTATTCTGTAGTACCCATTTCCCATTCACAACAAGTACTATTCTTGTTTTCGATCCCTCGACAATCACTTCCCTACTAATGTCATAAAAATAGCAACAACAAAAATAATTAACGAAAAAGTAAACAATCTACATAACAATTAATAAGCTGTTAAACCTTAATGACATGATAACAAAGAAAGCAACATAAATATTCAACCCATCCAATATTATCAAAGTTGGGCACTTTGCATAACAGGTATCCATGATTTCTGTAATCCAAGGTTTAAATAACATGTGACCTAAAAGTATCAAATTAAGAATGTATAGAAAAAATCAGTGTTGCCATGACCTAATCACAAGAAAACAGAGGCAACATTTGAGTCTATATATAGAATCATTCTCTAAAGCATCATGAATACACACACACACACACACACATATGTGAGTGAGTGGCGACAGGTCCTATTGGGCATCAACAGTCCCTAACTAGAGTGCGCAAACTGGGCCTGATACATGTGTATACGATTTCTTAGAAAAATGAATTAAATGTATAGAATTAAAGAAGCTAATGGGGCATGAGCTAAACACAAGATATCACAAAAAGCATGTGAATTCTAATTATAGCATGAGCCACTAAAGCATGTGTGTGAGTTTGCAACACGCCCTGTTCGGGCCTCAGCGGCAATCCCTATGCTCAAATTGGGCTTTTTACATGTGAACACAATTTCCAATAACAAACTGGCCTAGCAGTAACATAAGGACTCCAATTTTTACACTAGATAATCCTTCTCTTAATTTAGTTATTGGGACAAAGATGCTAATTAGTGAAATAGGTGGCTATTCTTTCATAATTACACACTGGGAAAATTAAAACATCTGCTTTCATACCTTCCTAAAGCAACCCATATAAGACGAAAAAGAATGATAGATGCAATTATGAGTAGCATGAATTTCAACATTAATGACATTCTATATCCAGCATTTGTGCAATGAGTTCATCAGCAAAAGACCAAAAATTAATGACATTGCAAAAACTAATAAGATCTATTGCAGTCAAAACCTTTAACTATATGGAGACGAAACATAATCATTAGCATTTCGTCGATTTTGCTAGGAAAATTACCACAATCGTGTGTCTTGCCTCTAATTACTATACAGACGAATACTAATCATTAGTTTCGTCCTCAGCCACAACACCTAAGATTATAACATACATTTTGCAAGAAATCTAGGGAAAACTAATGCTTCTAAATCAATCCTTAAACTCTAACCATGTCCCCACAAATAACATCAGATATATGACAGTTTATAAAGCAAAAACACTAAAAATACATAATGTTCTAACCTCGGGATTAATATACTAAAAAAATTTCAGGCAACCTTATAATGGGTCGAACCATATTCTCATTACCAGCAGCATTCACAGGAACTGCCTACATTTGCACAGTATACCTCTCTCCATTATCCGTAACGGCATCATTCTCAATATACTGTTTCAACAACGCTCAATCATCAAAATATCTTCTGAGCTCATTAGTCATCCCATTCACCCTACCCGGATCAGACCCTTGCCCAATCCACCCAGTCAAAAGCTCAATCCTATCCTCAAACGACTTCATCGTATTCACAACAATCAACGTCTCACCAAGATCAAACACAATCGATAAACAACGCATATTCAACATCCCTAAACACGCATCGTACAACCGAGCCAGGACCACACAACACCGGAAACATGGGAATTTCTTTAATTTACTCGGCATTGCCACCAAATGCACTTCTTCATCACCAATCACCACTCTATTAGCTAAACAACACAATAAAAAACAAAATAGCCAAAAAATAAAAACATCATCATATTTTAACATCAAAGTTACAAATTCCACAACTTTAACAGCTAAACAGCACGACAAAACCATGAAATCGAATTATCAACTAAACAACACAAAAAGAGCATAAAAATCAAAACTCTTGTCAACACGGTATCGGCAACAAACGGAAGATTGACAGTCAATCATTAAATCATTATTACATAATGATCGTTCGTTTAGCTAAAACAAACACTCATGTTTTCAGGGGCAATGACGTGTTGCTAGACGCTAACATTCGTCTCTATAGTTTTCTAAATGAGGTATCATGCACAAGTGGGAGTTTGTTGGATTAGTGTACACGGTATAACACAAAGCTATACTACCGGTTACTCACTGTCCTATGGGGTCACACACAATAGCACTTACGTTCTTTAACATAAAAATTAACAAACGGGTAACAACTTTATAAACTAAACAGCACTAAAAAGTGCTTCGCCGTAGTGTACTCTTTTAACCCTCTTTCACTCATTTTTAACATCAAATTAAGCGCTTGTGTGTTTTCAGGGGCAATGACGCTAATCTTTGTCTGTGAAGTTCTTCTAGACGTTTGATTAGTATGCACAGTATAGCACAAATTTATACTACTACTTACACACGGGCTGTAACACCCCAACCCGAAAAGGGTAAAGATATCACAAAAATGGTTTCATATCAGATCAAAACAAAGCATACATTTACAGTAATACAAGAATCTCAAAGGTTACAAATGAAATACTGAAATTACAAGGTTACAAATGCGAATACAAATTCTAAAGATATAATATCTTCTAATCAACTCTAATCCAGAATAACTATCAAGTCTTCTAAGTCCAAGGTACTCTCCACTCATTCCCAGCTTCCTACTAAACCTGCCGCAGGAAAAGAAATGCGGCTGAGCTTAAAAAGCCCAGTGAACAGATATATATAAACGAAAACGAAAGCAAAAGAAAACAAACAAATATAGTTTAGTGCATTGAGTTTACAAAGGTATAGTCAAAGAGTACAAAGTAAGAAAGGGAAAGGGTCAGTAATCCACCACGAGCCCAAACAAATCAAATATAGTAACCATAGAGGGGAGTCCTCTCAAATATGTGAAGGACGTGTATAGCACACAGCATCAATCACCAAATCAAATCAAATCATATCATGATATATCCCTCGAAACAAAACAAATCTAGGATGCATCCATACGCCCCCCGAACAATAATATTGGCCATAATAAATAATAAAGCGCGCATGTAGTAGCAAATGGGGACGGTGTGGAACATCACTCGACCACACTGGAGTCATGCCATTGGTGCATCAATGACATGGCCATGTTACCTTCATGGCTAGGAAACAAATTTGGCTCGGGTATCAAACTGAAGGGTCAAAGGTCCAAATCATAACAAAGGTTCAAATAGTCTAAGTCATCGAATCATAGTCAAAGTCCAAATATCAAAGGTTCATGGCAAAGGGTCATCTCCAATATCAAAGTCGATGAGTCAAAACGAACGGATCAAAGGTTCATAATCAAATGGTTCATTTAAATTAAATCTTTATCAAATGATTTTCATAAAAATGATCTTTAATAACGGTTTTCACAAAAGTAGTCTCATAAACGTTTAGTAAAATTCCAAATAAAAGTGGTATCTCATATTTCATAAACATCATTTTAAAATGAGTTTTCCTCAAAACATTTCCATGATATAATTGAAAAGGTTTTCACATCTAGTTACCAAAATCAAATGAACCTTCGAAGTATCAAGTGACTCGAATACTAATATCACAAGGTAACGAACGAATATCAAATGGATCATTATAGAGGCTCAAAGCAAAAGGGTCATATCGAACATCAAAGTCAAAATGAATCAAACAAACGAACCAAAGTGTAAGGGAACATAGCAACGGCTTAGGGAATCTTAAAAACGAATCAAGATCAATGAGTCATGAGAAAGAAGACACCCTTACTGAAAAAGGGTAGAATATCTGTACCTTATACCGCACGTGCAAAACATATCTAAAATATAAAGGTCGGAAACGACTCCATCTTCAGCGAATCTACATGAATACATGGTCGTCTTTTTATTAATATCTACTTCAAATCAGATTTCTCATTTTAGTCGGCTTTCCATTTTTAGTAACTTTCCATTTATAGCAGGTTTTCAAAATTAGCAAGTTTCCATTTTTAGAAAGTTTCCTTATTTATTAAGTTTCCAAAAATAGCCATTTCCATAATTAGACAAATTTCACAAAGTAATTAGGTTAAGTCATTAATTAGGAATATTATGGACATAATGTATATTTTAGCAAGTTACCAAAGTTTAAGGTTATATATAACAAGTTTTCATATTTTAGGGTTTTAATTGTAAATATTCCAAAGTCAAAGGTCTAACATGAAAATATCTCAATTTACTCATTTAATACAGAAGTTATTCAGAATGACACTTTTAATCCCTTAAGTTTAGCAATTTACAAATTATACCCCTTTAGTTATTTAATTTACAAAATAAACCTTATAATTACATAAATCACAATTTAACCCTTACTATATTTATATTTACACACCAAGCACTATATTTTACCAAATTACAGAATATACCTCATATTTTAATATATGGTACGAATGATCCTTAAGTTTCAAAAATTTACAAAACAAGTCCTTTTAGTTTCCACAAACACAATTCGAATCCTATATTTTAATAATTACATATTAAGCCCTTAAATATTCAAAATTACACATTACACCCTTCATATCATTATTTACACGAGACACCTTCAAGTTTCCAGAATTTACACTTTTAGTCCCTCCTTTTTAAATATTTTTCACTTTGACACTAAATTACCCATTAAATCCTTTTCTCGCAATATTTACACTTAGGACCCTCATGTTATAATTTTCACACATTTACACAGATCTAAATAATATTACAAAAATATCCACAAGTTTCAAAATTGACAAAACACACCCTTTTAATTTTATTTTCAAATCGGTAAACTTTTTAAATCATCAAAACTCAACCCTAATTTTTCCAATCACCCAATAATCATTATACAATCATTACCATGCATTAAATGATTAGATCCAATCACAAAAACATAAACCCTAATTGCATGATTAGGTTTTTCCCATTTTTCTTTCTTTTTCTTAAAACCCGATATATACAATAATTCAAAACGATCGATTTAAGCTTCCACAAATCAAAAGGTTATTTTTACAGAGTTATATGATCATTATGGAACCCAAAAAAATTAGATTCGTAACCCAAAAAATTCATATGGATCGAATTGGATTTTATGTGTGTTTTTATTCTCAAAATTTCGTACGACCAAACAAGCTTGCATGATTCGTTCTTATTAATTTATATGAGTTATATGTGATCTAAATAACATTATAAAAATACTAAATTGAATTTAGAATGTACGGATCAGTCGTAGGGATTATTTACCTCTCGTATGGATTAAACCGAACAATAAAATACCACGATCGAACCAAACCTTCTACAACCCAATTCTTATTTTTCCTAGCTTCTTTAGATGATAAAGAACACCTTAAAATGCCCAAGAGTTTCCAGAAAATCGAATGCAGGAGGAAGGAATTTTTTGTTTGTCGATGTTTAGGGTTTTTAGGGTATCGGTTTACAAAATATAATAGGAATGGAATAAATAATTATTTAGCCAACTTAGGAGGGGGAATGGGTGCTAGAGAATTGGCCCATATCATTGACAAAATCAAATTTTTAATTTTTGATTGATTTCAAAATTTATTTAGTCATTATCTCTTTTTTAAACAATTTTAAATATAAACCAAATAAGTAAAAAAAATTTCGAAATTATACAAGTATATTTTGTGTGCAATAATAATTCTTGGACATGTACAAATGTTGAAAGGTTGCCTCAAAAGTATTTTACTTCATATGTAGCTCATTACCAGAAGTTTGGAATTAATTTGGTGCTTTTTGTGTGTTTTAATTAACTTTTAAAATTTCAGGGGCAGTTTGGTCATTTTGCACATTATGAAATTTTGGGTATTACACGGGCCTACGGGGTAATACACACAATGGCATTAACATACTTTAACATCATAGTTAACAAACGGGCAATGCTAAACAACACGGGGCCTACGGGTCACACGCACAATAGCTAACCTCCCCTCCAAAGGTACAAATCACAACGGCTTTTTTTTAGCCGAACCGATTAGACCTGTTTTATGTTTTAATAGATGACCGGTTTTTTACCGATTTAAAACCCGGTTTTATCCGGTTTAAAATAACCAGTTTTATTTATTTATTTATTATTATTATTTTTTATTTTATTTTACTAGCCGTTGCAATGAAGTCAGGGTGGTTTGAGGGTGGTGGTGGCGAGTGGGTGGTAGAAATGAAGTCGGGGCGGCCCGATCTATCGTTTGGAACAATAAAAATAATTTGGCCGGAAGTTGGCCGAAAATTTCTCCGGTGACCGGAATCTGTGGCGGTGGCCGGACGGCGGTGGGTCGCCGACGGTATAGAGAGAGAGGGGAGAGAGTAGTGAGAGAGTGGTGTGTGTGAGAAATGAATAAAATAAATAAAATGAGGCTTTTATATGGATGGTGGGACCAAAGTGAGAGAGTGGTGTGTGTGAGAAATGAATAAAATAAATAAAATGGGGCTTTTATATGGATGGTGGGACCAGAGAGGGGAGAGAGCAGTGAGAGAGTGGTGTGTGTGAGAAATGAATAAAATAAATAAAATGGGGCTTTTATATGGATGGAGGGACCAAAGTGGGGCAAAAGGGAAAGTGTTGGGTTGCAAATAAAAGTATACAAGAGGGACTAAAAGGGTTAACTAGCAATACTTCTCGTCAAAACGGTTCGGGACTCATTCGACATATCAAACGGACTCGAAAAATTACGAAACTTGCGCCATTGTTCACGAAATCATTTTTCCAATAAAATCAAGTATTAATTCACATAACTTTCAAGAATTCAATATATTTGGCGAATACGATTCGTTTCATGAATTCAATGTTCGAACATGTATGTAAAATTCCGAAAAAAAAATGAACCGGTAAATAACCGATAAAAAAACCAAATCCGAACATTTATAACCGAAAAAAACCGAACCGGTAAAAAACCAATAAAAAAACCGATTCCGAAAATTTATAACCGAAAAAAACCGATTCCGAACATTTATAACCGAAAAAAAACCGATTTCGGAAAACCGAAAAAACCGAAACCGGTTTTTAGGAAAACCAGTTTTTTTATAACATGTTTTTAGGAAAACCGGTTTTTTTATAACCGGTTTTCTCAAAACCGAAAATTGATTTTAACCGATTTATTTGCACCTCTACTCCCTTCCCCAAGCCCCTAAGAAATCTTGGTGGCCAACTGAGCTAGCCCAGTTGGTTGAGTTTATTTACTAGTACATGTGACAATTTGTGCTCAGAATAAAAAAAGACACATATTTTTTCTCAATTAGATAACACGAGACTGGCGACGGTCGCCGCGTTGCGGGCGTGCCTGTTATTTTGGCAATGTTTCAGACGGTTCAAAAATAATGAAAATATAATCTTCATAAAAATTACAAAGAATACGGTGCCTTTCTTTTTACTGTTCAGAACTGTTCATAAAATGTTCACTTCTACTGTTCACTTTCCTCCACTAAAAAAAAGGCCCAATTCCAGGTTTTTTTCCCCCTCAAATCCAGTCTAATGATCGATCTGTTTTAGTTATAATAATAAAAATCAAATCTATCTATATCTATATATATAATAAACCAAACTTTTTTTGAAAATTGACACCTCACTAATGCCAGCATGGCAATTAAAGCCAGCTCCAGCTCATCACCTCATCTATTATCTTCAACCCTTAACCCGCCTTTCACTTCAACTTTTATAACCCCTTCAATGCCACTTTCCCAAAACCAAATCCCAAAACCCCCTGTTGGTATTTTAGTGTAAAATAGATTGAGTTTAATATGCAAATAAGGGTCGACACTTATTTGGATATTAACGGGACTAACGGGGGTTCCAAGGGGGCCCCCTTGGTGGGGGTTCGGGGTCAACGCCCCTGAGAGAAGCAGGGTCCAAGGGGACCTGGAAATTTTTTTATTTGGTATAACATTGCTATGTTAAAAATTCATTAGAATTTGTTTTTTCCACCAAATAAAACATATTAAGTTGATGCTCATTTCTGCTGCTAATGCTTGGTTCCTGCTGATAGTGCAGCGGTTCCTGCTGATGGTTCCTGCTGATAGTGCAGCGGTTCCTGCTGAAGGTTCCTGCTGCTAGTTGTTTTACGGTTAATGTAACTGTTTTACAGTTTTAGACCCTAATAACCGACCCCATAAACTGTCTTATATATTCTCTAATTCGAATAGAGAGAGGACAAGGCTGATCAACCATATTTTGATCACGTTTTACTGCAAACATACAATCATTCACAAACTTGAATCAATTAGATTTTATCCGGTCGTTAATTGGTATACACTCCAATTTAATCGATCTGAAACCGTACTATTCGTGACTTCTAATTGCTATCAGGATACCAATCTCACCCCAATTACCACACATAAACAACACCCCCTGCTATGAATAACTCGATTAACAAATCAATGGCAACCAAAAATCAAGGCAACCGAAGATTAAGAGATTGACACTTTCCAGAGAGAAGCACACACAAAAAGATTATAGGAGAAATAATGATTGCCTACCGATGAAGAAAAAAAAAACTTGGTGCCATACACTGTAAACAGAATGAGGTATATATAATTTTTGTTGTTTATCATTATTATTATTGTAATTTTTGATGATTAGTAATTAGGTGGATTGGTTTTCGGAGTTAGGATTTGAAGATGTTGATGTTAATTGGGTTTTTAATCATCTGGTAATCCTAAATCAAAAGGTATGTTCTAATTAAATTTTCTTTTTTGAGTGTTCTTATATTTTCAAGTTTTTTTTTTCGATTATGTTTTTTGATTATAGGTTTGGGGTGAAGATCACAGAAGTGAGTACGGGGTTTATAATGGTGTGTTTGGATGTGTATGTTTAGGTAAAATTTGTTTTTGACATATCTATCTATTCTTTGCTATGTTCATTTTTAAAGTTATAATGTATGTTCATTATTGTGTTGAGGTGACCAATTACAACAATTGGTACTCGAGCAATATTTGCAGAAGTAGAAATCCAACCATGGAGAAAACCAATTCAATGTAAAAACGGAAACTTTTATCTGATTGCTAAGCTTTGCTTAACTAAAGGAGTATAGAGTTTGGAATATGCTTATCCTCGGGGCATCGGATAGGAGTTTGGAGAAAAAAAGTTCTTTATCTAATAGAAACAGTAGGTTGAGTTTTCAAGTCGCTCTATGGACATAGAGATAGTTTAGATGTGTGCATAATCTTTTCCTGGTAAAAATTATTCCTGAAAATACCAGGTTCAGGGGCCAGATTCGGCGAGTGGGTTCAGTGTGAGAGGTTCAGTCATAGGTTTCAGTGAGTGGGTTCACTACCTGAGGTTCATGTTTAGTTACTGGGTTCAGGGAGTGGGGTGTATGGGTTTAGGGAGTGGGTTCAGTGACTGGGGTTCAATTTTGTGGGGGTTCAGTTTTTGGAGGGTTCAATTTAAGGTTTGTTATAAAAACCTGATATCCATCCATTAGTATCTCAAACCACAAATATCTCAAACCCACAAAATTTTTCTTCATTCTTCACTTTGAGACCCACTGAAGCTCACTCTTATTTTAGTGACTGAGGTTGAGTTTTGTTTAACTACTGATATTCGCCCACATATCAGTATGTTGAGTTATAACAACACAACGCTCAGTGAATTTTGTCTTTAGGGTTTGGGTTAACGTCAAAACAGCCGCCGCCCCATAGGTAAATGATGAAGTTTGTCTATGCAGTGTCATATTTGAAGAGTATGTTTTGTTTTTTTTACTTACTGATACAATCCCCTAAATTCTAATAATGGTAAAGACTGAGCAATAGTACGTTATTTGTTGAAACACATAGGATCACGTTGAATGTGGTTGGTGTGCAAGCTATTAATAATACTACATCAAAATGCACAATACTATTGTTACTGTAGGTATACTTTGGAGTTTATCTTTAATTTATTTATGAGCAGGTTACATTGTTACAACATATTAGTATGCTATTGTGTGGTTCTTACTATTATTACGAAAACATCTAATGTGTCCTTGGAGAACATGTTTAACAAAGTGTTTGTTTGAGAGGTGGTTGGTATATATGAATTCGTGAATCAAAATTATATAATATATTAATTGAAGTGGCGGGTATATGCTCATACATGAATTGTTGTTTTTTGGTTTATATTATTGGATTGGATCACGTCTTGTGTCACGACAGTTTCACCAGTGTCTGGATCAACTTATGTTATGAGGTTATGGACTTATTTGAATTTTTAAAAAGCTCATAAGCCCCCTTTTTTTATTACGAGCTTATTGAAGGCACAAAAGATAGTTGTGTCTCATGGTTTTGAAGTTATAAAATGGTGTTTCATTTGTTATTTGCACACTGCTCTTATTTAAGTAGTAGACATAAAAAGTTATAAAATTGCGGTTTTATATGGTTTTTGGGGTATGCCGATTAAGTTTTAAGGGAGGATGCGAAGCTTTATTACCTATGCCATTACTTTGCTTTAGGTAGCCTCATTATATTATTGGTTTGCTTTAGGTAGCACCTAATAACTGTTATTGAAATCAGTTGTTTGCATGTCTTAGCACTATATCTGACTTATCTATGTTCTAGACGTCTCAAAGTTGGTGCCACCAACAATAACGAAACTCCACAAGGTAACATGCTTTCTACTGCTTCTATATTACAAAGAAGAATTATAATCATTGTATCTTATTCTACTGATTATATATATATATATATATATATATATATATATATATATATATATATATATATATATATATATATATATATATATATATATATATATATATATAAATTACATGATAGTAAAATGCAACTCAATACGTTACGAAGTTCATGTAGCTAGGCACATTTGTAGCGTTACATTTAAATGTCAATTTTCATAGCTCACACAATTTTTTGAACCTTAGAACATCATGTTAAAAAGATTGATACACAACCAACATTATCAAATTTGTCATTCGATGGGTCGTATTAAGATTTTTTTGAATGTTTCTTTTGTCTGTAGTTTTTATTTTAACTCACTTGAGTAAGATTGAGTAAGAGACGTGGAGTAGGGACATCGAGTGGTGGTCTCTAAGGACTCTCATCCCGAGCATTGCATGTATACTCTAGGCCGTGTCAAGCCTCACACGCCATGAAGTAGAACTTATTTCTGGTACTAGCTTTGGAAGCCGCTTTGGATCAATAACATATTACTTGCCAATGGTGTTAAGAAACTGTGCCCGGGCAAGCGGAAACAAGAAGTCTGGAAAGATGGTGAGACAAACCTGAGTGTTTAGATGGAGCAAAATAAATTGTCTGGATCAAGTTAGATGATATAAGGGGGATGACAATTGATTGAAATTGCTTAAAGCTCACCACAGGTTTGTTGTTACCTTATTTAGTTTAAAGTGGAGTTATAAAAACCTTTCTCAACTCATAGTTTAATCGTTAATAGTTGCTAATATTATGGCAATTAAAGACCTGTTGCAAATAAGCTTGGAAAGATCCTAACAAATAAACTTTCTTAGATTGACAATGAGCGCCAAAACATTTTAAGTATTAAGTAAAAAGCCAGTGCACTTGAGTAAAATGTATTTTTTGGGAGGTGATGTTTGTTATCCTTTCTAATTATGCCAATTTATCCTCTTACATTATTAAATCAGTTTTGACCCGTTTATGTAACAATGGGTTGATTGTGGAACGGGTCGAATGGGTCTTATAAGTCAACCAACGGGACTTCACATGCTTACAACTTCCTTCAACACTTTATTATAAAGTATATTTGATTATTTTTTCTATAATAGTTTTTTAGTCATATAATGTACATCGATCGTATTCCGCAAATTTTGCAAATGTTTGTTTGTTGTATTTGATCTTCAAATAAGTTCTCATTAGGGGTGTTTGGGATTGCTAACTAAAATGACGTGTTACAAGGATCTAAGACACGTGATGTGCATAATTTTAGTAGAATGAAAACTAAATCTTTTAAATTTTGAACTTATAGCTGATTTTATAAATGGTTTCTTTTAACTGGTCGCAAGACCCATCATCAGGATGTACCATTTAATGTATTTCCAATTATCTGTTTTGCATAGCCAATTGTACTAAACTGGAGTTGGCCGAGGAAACTTGAAGAATTATAGTATTGCATGGAGCTATCGTTAGGTACATTCGTGAGATATTATTTGTAACAAGCATGTATGGGCATAAGAATGTATATGCTGACAGAGCTTTATGTAAATGGAATGATTATTATGTACATTTTGATTTTTATGGATGAGACATTTTGAGCGGATCATGCGACCATACAACAACAGTCTTCAAGCTTTTAATTTTATAAAATGTTACCTTTTTTCCTTTCTTAAGTTTAAATCTTCCCTCTATGTACATGATAAATACTCATATATGAAAATCGAATTTGTTATAAGCTGCCCGTGATTTATCACGGGTTTGTAGGCTAGTTAATATATATATTAAGTCACAAAGAATATGACACTGTTTTTGGCCCCCTGTTACTGTTCAAAACCTGTTCATTTTTCCCCGCTAAAATCATTGTAGTTATAATAAAGATCAAGAGACTCTAGAAACTTCTCATGTACCCTTCAATAATTATAGGTTTAGTAAAATCAGACAAATCAAGCTATGTTAATCAAAACATTGATTGGTCAACTCATATCTACTCCTTTCAAAATCACTTATCGTATTTTCGTATTCAGAATTAATGAAGGTATGTTTGCAGTCCCAAATTTATACATATGAATTAATCAAAGTAGTTTTTTTTTTTTTTTTTTTTTTTTTTTTTTTTTTTTTTTTTTTTTTTTTTTAAATTTTTTATTCATTTGTTTAACGATGATGTTTTTTTTATAAGGTGTTTTGTATTTGTGAATGTGATATTATTTTTTATAGTATGTGGTTATATTAATTTTTTTTTTTTTTTTTTTTTAGTTTGTTATATTTTATTTTTTATAGTTTTTGTTTGAAAAATAGTGTATCTGCATGGGAAATAGAATTCATAGGTGCACTGTTCTAGTTCAGTTTATCTATCTGAATGCATTTATTGCTGGAGAAGCTAAAGTGCAACTGATACTATTCCAACTTGGTTGCATCATTTCTTTCCGTCGGCTTATATAATGATTAAACTGTTGATCATATTTCTCTATCTAATATTAAAATCTAAAAGTATTTTATCAATTATTTTAATTCTGAATCCGACAATGGCATCTCTTCCACATATCGAAGAACTTAAGGAGGCTTATGGATCCGATCGTCTTCAAGATTGTTTTAGGTGTTTATTTGGTCAGGAGAGGGCTGAGCTTGAGGTGCGTATTCAGCGTATTGGCGAAATATGTGATGAGCTTCGCAAATATGTGATGAGCTTCGCACAGCTGCTGAGAACCGTGGAGCGTTGACTGCTGAGACCAAAAGTTTGAGTCCATTTCATGAAGTAGCTGGAGATGTGATTGAAGCGATGGATGAAACGGCAGATAGAGAGGCTAGGATG
Source organism: Artemisia tridentata subsp. tridentata (assembly GCA_021014915.2). Classification (NCBI taxonomy): domain Eukaryota; kingdom Viridiplantae; phylum Streptophyta; class Magnoliopsida; order Asterales; family Asteraceae; genus Artemisia; species Artemisia tridentata. Next base: position 27,564,808 of record CP139502.1, on the reverse strand, counting down.
CTAGCTGGTTTGGTTGCTGTTCTTGATATTGCAAGAGAAGGAAGGGCTGAGAAGGACCATCACATCTTTGTTATGGATCTTCATGATTAGTGTGTTGCAAATGTTACTGGGTTCGTATCTTTTGTTATGATGTTTATGTTTTATGATGTTTATGTTTTAGGTATGTGGAAGCCTTAGGGCAAATTTTGGAAAGGCGTTGTATATGCCTGTATGTATATACTAATGTTTTTAACTTTCATTTATAAATATAAGTAACTAATCTGAACTTGAAAGGCTTTGTTGGATAGATTGTTCATGTGTGGTGTTCTTCAATATTATTATGATTCTAGATAACTGTATGATTCTAGATAGTATGTAACAAAAAAAAAAAAAAAAAAAAAGAAGATTTATTGCGGGTTTTTTTAATGTAAGATTTAAAAAGTATGTAATTTATGGGATTTAAAGTCGTCGCTATATAAGCATTGCACAAAATAGAACGTAACGTGATTGTTATTGGTATTAAGCACTAATCATAGATATTTACATAAGTTTAAACTGAAATGGGAGCATGAAATTGGAATAGTTAAGTGCATTTATGAACGTATCTTTATATGCTTGGATTGTGGAATGACGCAGATTGGTTAGGCGTACTCTTGATTCTATAATTGTTCTGTCATTTGGTTATTTTGATCTGCAATATCTATGGACATATAATGTTGCTAAACATTAGTAGCATTTAAAAAGTATGCAGTTCTTCTATTCAGAACTAAAATGGGATTACCTTTACTGACCTAAGCTTCTTATATCTTATAAATGTTAAACTTACGCCTACATAAGCATTGCGCAAAAAACAAAATAAGTTGAGTGTTGTTGGTTCTAAGTAGTAATTATAGATATTTACATAAGTTATTGTTTTCAAAACATGCATAAGTATTGCACACCTACGTAGATTATTATACATAGATCATCTGCACAAAAAACAAAATAAACCAATTGTTGTTGGTTCTAAGTAGCAGTGATAGATATTTACAATAGATCAGCGTTGATTTTCTTATATATATGTGAGCTGGAAGGTTACAACCATCAGTTTCCTTTTTTGCTTTTCTTGGGAGTTGGTGTTGTGCTTGCATTTCCGACCTGTGTGAAAAGGGATCTCTTAGCAGTTTTTCGGGTTGGTTCAGTTAAGGATTTTGATGTCTCAGTTAAATGGCTGTCTTCTGTTGGTAATGTTGTTTCAGTTTCTACGATCGTGGTGTTTGATTGGATATGTATGTGTTGTACTGGTGGTGTGGTCTGACAATGTTCGCTTTCAAGTGGTTCACTTGTGTTAGTCTGCAGAAGGATAGTTTTTACTGGGATATCTGCTGATTCTGGTGTGTTGGTTTCGGGAGGATTTGTAGTATTCTCGGCAACAGTATCAGCTGTCGATGTTATCAATTGCGTGTCGTTCCAACAGGTATCGAGAATGAAAAGCGGATTTTCTTTTGTACCTTCTGGATCAAAGTGGAGTTGAAAGATCATTCTTTTTCCTATTAAAGAAAGCAACTCTGGTGGGTATTCATAGGAGCTTTTATTAGGTATGCTTTGCAGCAATTCTTTGCAATCTTTTACCAGCGAGTTTGCTTCATTGCTAAAACATGTCATAGTTGCATTTGCTGTGCCATCAGATAGTTGTACTCTGAAAGAATAACTGTGTAAAAAATACATGGGATAATTACTAAAATAGCCCGATTGCCCAAGTGCTAAGAGTATCTATCCCGATCTCAAAAAATTCCCCCTTAGCCCAGGGCAACTCGTATAATCACGTATTGTACGGTAGTGTATTTTGGGCAACTTTTATTTGTTGGGCAACCGTATACTTTACAGATGGTTTTTTGGTCATTTCAAAAATTTTACACTGTTCACTGCTTTCATTACTGTTCATTACCGTATTCGAAATTAAAAATTTAAAAACAAACAGCATCTCCTCTATACACTTCTTCCCTCCATCTCGTTTCACAGTCACGGTCAAAAAAAATAAACTGGGTTTATGTTCGCGCTTGTTTATCTTGTTACACTATTATTTCAATCTCCAATCTACTACCATTGTTTTCCCTGATTGTCATCTGAAAACAGAGTAACTGTTCATTGAACAGTGTTCCAATAAAATCATTTAACACCGTCGATTGTTTGTTTGATTCGAAAAAATGTGGTATAATATGGTATGTACAGCGTATTACGAATCTTTATTACATTTGTTTTGTATCGTTATTGATTTTTGTTTATCTGGTATAATATAGTGTTGTTTGTTTGTTTATGCATTTATGTGGATTATGATTTGAATTTTGTTTTGGGATGTATTTGATAAGCCACGATTTTGGGTTGTATCTGATACGCCATGCCTGATTCAAATAAGGTCATAAGCAAAACACCCTATTCTTATGGTCCAACACTAAGTGGTTGTAGTTAAGTTGTAGTCATCTGAACTGTGTATGATAGTGTTTACGCTGGCTGTATACATGTGTTCAAACTTATTTTGTTATGAATTGTATGTTCTGAGTTAACATATTTTTTCCTTTTAGGACTATGAAGCTAAACTAATCATTAGTAGCAAACTCAACTACTTTTGGTTGATAAATCGGAAATTAGACGCAAAACGACGGAACTTGTTTAGGAGTACATGCTTTGGAAAATGGTTGGATTTGTTATACTTTGAACATGAAACACACCTCATTGACTATATGGTACGGAAACAAAGAAGAGTGGACGAGTCTCATTATGATATGCCCTTTATCTATTACCTAGATGGACATACTCTGCATTTTGGTCGTCCTGAGTTTTGTCTAATGACGGGGTTGCGGTTTGGAAGTGTGAGCTTTGAGTTATACACTTCTGGTGCTCTCAAATTTCGTGATAGGGTGTTTCCTGACAAGCGAGGTTTGATTGTAACCAACTTAGACCTTATTGGTGTCATCGAGGATGAAGAGCAGTTTCGCAAGCTATGTGATGAAGACGCAATACGGATATCTCTTTTGTTAGTCTTAGAGGTGATCTTTATGGGTCGTTTATTGACATCCCAAGTTGATGACACATTGATGAGGTTGGTTGAAAACCTAGAAGCTTGGAATGCATTTCCGTGGGTGAACATATTTGGACCCATTTATATGACCAACTTCATAATGTAATGGATAAGCACACGGATAACCACCTTTTAGTATTGAAGAAAAACCCAAAATCTGTTCCGACCTATACTTTGTCTGGATTTGTATTTGCTTTCCAGGTTTGTATTTATTTTTATTAATAATATATTTTTCAGCCGAACATTTTGATGGACTGATTGATATGTTTGTGTTTTACAATTTGTTTAGATTTGGATACTCGAGTCTTTTGAAAGATCTGAACGTTGGTGGAGTAAAGACCCTAATGTGATTCCAAGAGCTATTGCATGGTCTATGAAGTCACCATTCAAAAGAAGCGACCGTTCCTACCTGTTTTCAGAGGTCACTATTTTTTTCTATTTGTATTTACGTAAAATAAATTGTTGAATCCCTGTTGAGCAATGATCTTTTTTTCTTTTTCTTGAATTGAAACAAAATTAATCACTACGCCGAATATAATGAATAATCTTAAGGAGAGCAATGAACACACATAGGTAGGAGCCTGTTTTTTTTGTACTATCCCTTATGCTTCTTTCTAAGTTGCAGAACCAAATCATCTATGGCATCCTGTCTCTCTTCCGGAGTATACATTTCTCTTTCCTCCTCCCGAGTTTGCATTGTCTTTTTCTTTCCAACTTGTAGGATCGACGCCTTGATTGATCTTTGAGCCAATAAAAATCTCTGTATGACAAACTTATATTTATGCGGAAACTAAATATAAGATTGTGAAGAAGACAATGACTAATGAACTATGATCCTAGAATAAGTGTAACTAGAATAACTGTAATACGACTAAAAAATAAGCAACGACCAGCAGCAATAAACACTGCCAGCAGGAACACACGAAAGCTACCAGCAGGATTGCACTTGCGCAGCAGCAAGATTAAGTAACCAGAAGCAACATCTTTAAAGCAAACATTTCCAGCAGCAACCTCTATATAAAAGCAGCAACATAATATAATCATCTCCAATTAAGCTGGTTACCATGTAATTCTCTTGATCTTGACTGCTACTATGACAATGTGTACATCAAATCACTTAAGTTTCATACTATTCTCATCACTTGCAGGTGTGTTATCTCCTGTGAGAGGTGAATCATTGAAAATTAATAGATTTGATGTCTCTTTACCAATAGCCATCACTATTGGAGTAGCCAATGTTTTTGTGTGTAAGACCATGGTACATTGATAACCATATGATTTTTAGTAAATCATCAACTATAAACGGATTTGACTTGTCTTTACCTGTAGCCGTTTGCTCAGGACTAGCCAATTGTTGGTTACAGCAGAACCTTGGTGAATTGAGTACCAAATATGGTTTTCAAACTGCCTTTACCACAAGCCATATGCATGTGGGCTAGCCAAGTCTTAGGAAATCCAACTTTGTTGTGATCTTCTTTGTATTCAAGGGTTGCCATAGTGTTGAATCAGGGATTGAGATGTGCAAATAAGAAGGAATGAGATGTGCAATTGATTTGAGAGACTGCGGTTATTTTGGGAGAGGAATTTAATATTTAGTTCGTGAATACGGTTTGCAAATTTAGCAGATCTAAATTCTAAATTTCTCGCGTAAACTTTGACTAATTTGAATTTAATTTATTCCCAAAATTAATCCCCCAAATTCTTAAACGTCCGCAGCAATGAAGTCAACCAGAGTACCTTTGACTAAAAAACACTACCAGCAGCAACGTTAAGTCAACCGGCAGCAATGAGATGGTCAATCGGTAGCAATGAATGATGTGTGACTAACGTCAAATCCCCAATTAACTCTAAACCAACCCAACATTTAATTCCATTAACCTCCCTTAAGGCTATATAATCCCTTGAAAAATCAATCACAAAGAGTTGCTTGCAAATGAAGTAGATTTGACAATGGGGTTAACACAACCAAGAGTATCTGACAATAATCACAATCAATAGTTGTATTTAGTATCTAATGAACTTGAAGCTGCACTATCTTCAAAAGTCAACATTAGGCGCACAAAGTTACTTGTGAGATATAATTGTCGTTCAAACAGTTGTAAGGTTACATATTTTATTTGTCCCCGTTTATTTGTAGGAGTCGAATACACGTTTAGATCTCAAGCCGAATACACCTGAGTACGAGTCTTCATGGTGGATACAGAGCCAAGAATTCTTCCAAAACTCCGTTCCCAGGGCTGCAGCCACATCCAATTACACCCTCTTCGATGCTTATCTTAACAGGTTGTCAAAGGCACGCAAACGGGTCAGTGAGTCGTTGAAAGTAAATTCCACTCAACGTAGGGCTGGTAATAGTTCACCAACCAAGAGGCTTAAGGACCGTGTCCTTGCTGAGCTTAATGGCCAAGTATTGAAACTTGAGATTATTATTGAGGTTGCGTTTTATTCAGCTTACTATGTCAATAGTATGCACTCTGTATATACGGGTTTATAATACATGTTATAATATTACAGGTTCTTGCTCGTGAGAGACCTGGCGGACTGCAGGTACATTTCAAAAAAAATATGAGTACCTACTTTGACATCCACCCTGTACTTTTTAAAAAAAAATATAATGATTTGACAGGAGAAACTGGATATTGAGTCACATTTTCCTAACACGAGTTCTGAATTTTGCCATTCACTTAACAAATTTTACCTGAAATTGATTGCCTTGCCTGATTCTGACGAAGAACTAGCTCAGGTAGAATACGTTATTCCAAATTATCCGTATACCCGATTTATAGCGTAATATTATTTGTGCGGCATATGTAATCCACAATATCCTGTTGCAGGAGTATCTTATTCAAGAGGAATTGAGATGGGCGTTGGCAGAGGAAGAGAGGTTGCAGTTAGAAGAAGAGAAGATGAGGGCAGAAGATAATATGAAAAGACAGGAAGCGGCTAAGAGGTTGCGCTTGGAAGAAGAAAACATGTTGAAGATGGAGGAGGAGAAGAAGAAACGCAGAATATCGTTTCTGAATTCGAAACACTATCAAAGATATTTGGCTCGGTTACCACCGAGCAAGAGGCGAAATTATTTGGAACCTGATTCGAAATCAGAAAATGCGGAAAAGGTTATAGTTAGCATTAAGAAACACGGCCCTGACGTTAATAACCCACGTACCGCTGAATTGCTGACAAGAGTTCAACCTTGGGTTGAGGTATTGCCATGATCTAAAGTTGGTTTACATTTTCTTTTGTTACCTCTTTTACATTATATGTTATAAATTTACCCACGTTTGTAGGATCTATCTCGATGGTTCCATACCGTGGAAAATGTCTGGCTCACCGATGATATTGAAGTATTTCTTGGTCAACCGGGGTACACTCACCAGTGTAAATTTCCATGGTCCGAAGACCACACCGTTGATCGAAATTTCTGGCTACGCTTAGTTTGCTTAGACCCTGGTAGAAAAGGTTGGCTAACTGAGCAGGTGAGCGTACATGCATACTCTAATTCATAAATAAGGTTACCTCTCACCCTTTGTTAAAACACTTATTTGCAGCACATAGACTTGTGGGTTGACTACATGTGGCATGTAAGACCTAATAATGCAAACTGGGCGATGGTTAGCTGTTACTTTTTTCAGCTTCTTCTTCAAAACGGCACACCATCTTTTTACGCAGATGGCCAGAGGTATCCCTGTCCATGGAGCGATGTGGATCAGGTACTACGTTTATGTGTGGGCGGTTAAAGTTACATGATGAGTCAAGTTGTTGTGTATGACCATTTTTTACTAAAAGTCTGGTCTTTTGGCCGTTTAAAGATAGTATACGTAATTATTGATATGTCGCCTACTATAAGGATTCATCAGAAACCCTGTATATTGTAGGTTTTTATTCCGATCAACCAAACGGACAAACACTGGTGTCTTGCCCAGTTTCATATACGATCAGGAGTGGTGACATTCTATGATAGCGGCGACACATATGACTATCACACCCGTGACTGGTATATCCGCGTTAGGAAGTGCTTACAGGTCCGTGTTGCTAAATTTTTTATTAATACCTTATTTTTGTGCTTGTGGTTGTGATTCTTGTCCCCCTCTAACATCAGCATCATCCAATGTTTGGGGGTTGATGAGTTGGTATACTTCAGTTGTAGTATTGCATGTGCCAGACTGTTAGCATCATCCAATATGTCAGCGGTAGAATCAAGTTGATTCTCAGCAGCAGAATCAACATGATTCTCAGCAGTATAATCAGTCTTAGCAACTTTTGCAACATCTTCAACAGCAGAACCATGTTGAGCATGCGCAGCACGTAAAGTTTTAAGTATTTCTACTACCTTCTCCCTTGTTCACCTTTTCAGGCACAACCTCATTACCTCTCCATATCCAACTCATATGCGTTGCCTCCACTATCCATATACAAGTCAACGTCAGCACTCTCCACATTAAACCATCCTGACCCAAACATTATTCAATTTTTGCTGACCCTCCAAATTCTTTACCCATTAACTTAAATCATTTAACTGTACGTTGTTTCTATATTCAATTAGCGAATATTAATATTTTTGAATACCATATCTAGGTCACATACAAGTATCTCAAAGTAAAAAAATCATATGTCTATTGGGGAAATGTTTCAACCTTGTTGACCAATTTTAAAATACAAGAATCTCAACAGTTTGTTTGGAATTATTAGAATAATGTTTATTTTCATTGCTGCTGTTAGTGTAGTTTCATTCCTGCTGGTCATGGCGTATTTTCTGCCGATCATGGTTCCTGCTGGTAGCATTGTTTAGTTTCTGCTGGCAGTGTTTGTTACTGCTGGTCATGGCGTATTTTTTGTATGTTTGTTATTTTAGGAAGAGAAACATACGACATTGTGTTTTGAATACCATATCAAGGTCACATACAAGTATCTAAAAGTAAAAACAACATATGCCTATTGGGGAAATGTTTCAACCTTGTTGACGAATTTTAAAATACAATTAGCGACTAGTATAATTTTTTTGAATACCATACGTAGGTCACATACAACTACCTCAAAGTAAAATTCCATGTGTCTAGTTGGGCTATGTTTCAACCCAATTGCCCAATTTTTAAAAAAAGTTCCAAAGTAGTACTTGTAGTGGAAGGGAGCCGTATATGAACTTCATTGTCCACAATCATTTCATTTATCTTATCCGCATTATTAATATTTGGTTTAATTTACTTTTATCTAATATCCGTTTATAACATTTGGCTTATTTTCGCTAAATTTGACAACAAATTGCCCAAGTTGAATTGGGTTGCGTTGTAAATTAGTGGACATGAAGGCATCAGTTTATGACAGTCTCTTGCCACAATCATTACATTTCTCTAATCCGCCCTAATAATATTTGGCTTACTTTTCATTTGTCTAATCCGCATTAATAACATTTGGCTTATTCTGCCCAACTTTGATGAAAAGTTGCCCAATTTGAAATTTGGTTACGTTGAAAATTAGTGTACAGAGATTCTCATAGTAGTTGGCTTGTGTTTAAATAAGCTATGTAAAAGTTCTTTTGGCTCAAATATCTATCAAGAGGCACGATCCTACACAGTTTCTATACATATTGTTTTACATTCATATCTAATATAATTAACAAAGATCTATCAAGGCCTCATCTGGGATCAACACCAAATCACAAAGTTTTTTCTTGAATTAAACTATCTTATTCCTCATAGCTTGACACTGATTATAGATTCTTTGTACATAACTCATAGACGGGTGTTTCTTTTATACTAACAAGAACTCCTTAACCTTACCCGTCATACAAGAAAACGTGTGAAGAGATATTCATCAATCTCTTGTATAAATAAATATAACAAACTCTCTAAACATACGGGATAACTAACAATAATACCTGCAGTATTAACTACTGTCGGCAGAAACAAGATATAAAGATCAGCAGCAATGAGCTTCAGCAGGAACCACAACTATCGGCAGGAACCAGCTTTACACTTTCGGCGGCAACAAGAAATATCTTATTTCCTGAATTCCTAACACTTGTCTTGGCGAATTGTATGCTATGTTTAGTCTTTATCTTGATGTTTGTTACAAAAACCTGTTTCGTTGAAGTTAATGTAATGTGTAGTCTTTATCTAAAAAAGTGTGTTACTCAAATTCGTGGTTATTATCTAATTGTTTTATTAACTGTTGAATTGCTGTTTTAATTCACCCCTGTTTTTGGGATTGTTTAAAGGGATAAATATATTTCATGACAGATATTAATGCAGTTGGTGAAATGCACTGATGCAGTAGGTGCTTGTATGTAGCATGAAATGCACGGGAGAATCCTACTGCTCGTGAAATTGAAGCTGCTGCTGCTGCTCCTACCTAATTCAAATTGTTGGGTTACATGTTATTGACCGGTTACAAACAACAACGATTACTAGATAATAGTAAATTGTATTTTGGGTTACAGATTTATAAATCAACTCTACTACCTTCCAAATACCATTAAACATTGTTTATTAACTCCTTGTGCTTCCAGAAGTATTGAAGCATCCGCTCACGGTATGCTACCGCTGTTTGAAGCGGGTCATCTACTTCCAGTGGTTGGTTGCGGCACAATCTATATAAAATAATACATACCCATACACTGCAATCGCCATATACGTCTGCTTGTTTCGGGACTGCAGGACAATGGTATGTTATTTTATATTCCTCGGCTGATATGCCCTTGCTCGCCAATATACCCTGCTGAACCAGATACATGGTAAGTTGTTTTGGCAAAATTCTTTTCAAAGTTCTCCACCACCGTGCACCATTGCCATGTACCAACCCAAGAGTGTCATAAAATGAAACAACACCACTACGTAGGTGAAGCTCAGCGAGACACCAGTGTTTATCAGGTTCATTGACGGGGAAATAAACCTAATATAGACAAAGAAATGTACATATTAATATGGATACACTTAAAATTATATTTAAAAAGGATTGTGGCAAACTAACCTTTTCAACATCTCGCCAAGCCACAGGGTAGCTTGTTCCATCTGAATAATGACTGTACATCTGACCAGCCAAGATATGTGGGGCGAACAGAGAACCTGCCAAGGTCCAATCAGCATTGGTTGGTCTAAGTGACCACATAAGGTCAAACCATATATCCAAGTGCTGTGTACACAAAACAAAAATTATAAAACTTATAGTGGTTACTCAATCAAAAGTATATACAAATGTATTTGACCAGATAGTGATGATGGTTCCTTACATAGTCATACAGCCAACCGCCTTTACAATCTTCAAGACATGCCAACGCTAGCCAAAATTTCATATCAGAAACAATGTTACGACCGCCCCATGGAAACTTATAGCTTTTTGTTTTTTTTTGCTTTAAATAAACACTAAGCGAATCAGGCAGAGACACCTTGTCCTTTTTCAATTTGGGATGTCGACTCAGATCCTAAAATAAACAAATAAATGATTAACAATAAACGAATCATAAGATTGTTAATTTAAGAATAACAAATCAGACTACCTCAACAAAAGGATCTGGGTTGGCCGAATAGAACTCAGTAATTGACCGAGTTCTTGGGTTTCCAGATACGTCCTGAAAAGACACATACCATATATTAGCATAGGCCAACCAGATAGTGATTTCAGTATCAATGTTTTACGGTGCTTTACATCTAAAATGACTATAGGCTCAATCAACTTCTTTCTGCAAGTAGCTGCTCTGGTCAGTCGTGCGGATTGGACGTTCTCTGAATTCAGAGATTCAAAAAACTTATCGTGCTTTGATTTAAAGGCTTTAGCAACTAGAGCAACTTTATGCGCATTTTTTTTCTTTTGGATTTTCTTCTTTTTACGTTCAGAAAAAACAGAGTGCAAGCAAGGTTTGTCATTGGGACCGACCACATTTGCAAACCCATTGTTGGTGAGTGTTTGTTGAAATGGTGTTGTTTGGTCTTCCTGCATAGCATAGGTTGTAATTAACACCGACCACAAGACATAGAAAGGAACAATTATTAACCTTTTTAAATTTAAAGTAAACCAAGTACCTCAACATATGTCTGCAATGGGGTTGTTTGTTCTTTATGCACGAAAATAGCATTTGCATTCTCAACACCCTTACCATTTTCATTATCAAACGGTACTTCTTCTAACGAAACACTAGTCACATCCGCTCCGTCGTTTATATAACTCATGACATCATCATACACCACCGGATGATACTGGTACAATAAAGATGTATAAATAAATAGGCAAGCAAGGAAGGCTGTATTTTGCAAAAGTATTTTTTTCAAGATAACATACATCACCGTAGACGAAGGATGTTGTTTGATTTATGTCCTTCTCATGGGATGCCACAACTTGATTCGCAGGTTGAAGATGATCAAGAGTAGGGAAGTCAGGAGTAACCCCTAATTCACATGCTTTTACAAGAACGTCCATCCCACCCACCTGAGATTCGTTGTAGCCTTGCTGCCCAACATCCATGTCAATTTCCATGTGATGGGCTGCAACACTGGTCGTAACACCAGTATCAGCCTCACAAGCTAATAGCGTGGCCTGTAGTTGACAAAATAAGGCAACATTTAATGAATTAAATGTACGATTAAAGGGTAAACATTAACGGGGAAATGAGATACTTATAAACGTATGCCAAAAAAACACAAAGTAAAAGTAAACCTTTAAACAAACAGGATTGTCAACTTCCATTGGATGCGCATGCTCGACATCATCATCAGCATGATCATCATCAACATCTCGGCGTGTAACACCATTATCAACACCATCTTCACAACGTGATGACGGGGTCTGTAGTTGACAAAATGAGATAAGTGTAATACTTAACGAGGAATTCATCTTCGTATAATGTTAGGAGAATAAAACATATAAGGTGAATACAAACCATGTAAATATCAGGGTTGACATCAGACTTGACTGGAAAATCTGGATCATCGGTGTTTTCGTTAATAACTGTCTCTAACTCTGAAAATTTTGTTTTCACCTTCTGAAGCAGCTCGCGAATGTCTTGTTTAGGGACAGACGCTACGTGCTTCGCTATCAACGAAATATCAGTTTGCAAATCAAATATCTTGCCCAAAATAGGATTTGTTCCAAAATTCTTTTCATCTTGGCCTTCGCCTGATTGGACACCTTTTGCGTTTTCAACATTATTTTTATCTAAAGTTTCTAAACTTGGTGCTTCATGTTCATCGTCTGCGCTACCAGCTTGTTGGTGATCCTCTGATCTACGAAGTTGGTTGTCATCGTCTGCGCTATCAGGTTGGCGGTCATCCTCTGCGCTAGCAGGTTGGTGATCATCCTCTGCGCTATCCGGTTGTTGGTCTTCCTCTGCACTTGACAGGTCTGAATCAGACAAACCCTTTATAAAGGGGATGCTGGCAATACACCACGGTTGTCTCAATTCGCGTTTGGTGGCATAAAGTGCCTTAATAGGAACTGACTCCTAAAAAAACAAATAGTAAATAACTTTGTATGTGAACAAATTTAAATAAGGGTAAAACAAATTAGCCTTCAAAGATAGTGCGGTGCTTACCGGTCCAAATAGTGTTATAGGGTCTGATCTTTGCAACTTTTGACATTTATACCAAGCAAGACCTCGTGGAATGACGTTCGTGTCTTTCGCCCACCAGTTGCCGCTATTAGGAAATGTCTCCAAAATCCATATCTGAAATATGTGGTTGTTTAAAATGTATATAATGTGGAAAAGAAAAATGCTCAAACTGCAGGTTATTACCGTGTTCAAAACTATATATTCAATATATATCTAATACAAAAAACCTAGTAATGGATAGAAAACAGATACAAACATTTTGTACACCGGATACATATATATAACAATAGTATTGAACTTTAGTACAGAGTAGAAAGTATGGCATACCTTGAAAGCCCAAGCAAAACCGTATAGATTGTATATCGCATTATAATATGGGTTTTTTTCCAACTTCTCCAAATGAACTGGTCTGTGTCTCTCAACAACATTCACAGTCCTTTGATAAAATTTATGCCACATGTATTCACCCCAGGGAAAAACGTTCCAAGCATCAAAGTCCTCCACCAAAGACAGTATATGATTAGGGATACAATTCCTTTCTTCAATACCCATAAACACCAACATAACAACTATCAAAAGACACAACCTAATAGCATCCTCATCCGAAAGAGCTAAGAACCTATTTGGATCTATAAGTAGTTTCAAACAATCACTGCCATATACAGTTTTTATACCATCTGTCTTTTTTTCTGGAAATACGCGGTCACGAAATGCATTTGCTTTATTTTCATTTTTACAAACTTTCCCAAATCGAAACCCTGTTATTAAACAAAATTCCTTACGCCCGAACTCTAACAAATCATCCCCAATTTTGAACTGCAATGGTGGGGAATCGGATGATATGTTAGAAACTTTTACCTGATGTTGTAAAACAAAATGCATCAAAGGGCAGTCATTATCGAAAAACCGAATATCCAACCACGGACCAAAGACTGTGTTTCTAAACAACCTTTCCCGCTTTTTATCCTTCGACAAAATTTCTTTGACTTCTGAAAGCAACTTCACTGTAGATCGAACAACGATTTTACAACGGTACAACTGAATCGGCATATCGAATTACAGGGTGTTAAGGAATTATGATTTGTTACTTGTGTGATGCTTTGTCTATGGAAAAGAAGCTGTTTGTGTATTGATGTGTTTTCTGTAATGAATTGTAATCGAATTATCGAATTACGGGCTAATATATTTTCAAAAAAACTACCTAATTTTAATGCACGTAAAATGACCAAAATATCCTTTTGTTCATGTATTGGTTGCCCAAAATTCAAAAGTTGCCCAAAATACAATACATCCCTTATACATCGTAGCAACAGTTGTTGAGGTACTCTGGTCGGTGACGTGGCGTCCTGTGGTCCGTCGGATCAGTTGCCCTGGGCTAAGGGGGGAATTTTCTGTGAGCGGGCCGGATACTCTTAGCACTTGGGCAATCGGGCTATTTTAGTAATTATCCCAAAATACATTAGATGGTTTTTAGTGAAGATATTTGTTTTTTATAAAAAGTAATGTATGTATATCAGTATAAGAATGAAAGAATATTGTAGCTTACCTTTATATCACTTTCAGAAGTTGGCTGTTTGCAATGCGTGTGTGGAAAGCGTTCTGAAATTTTGTGTTTACAATCATGGCATTTCTTGAAAAACCATGGTCTTCTTGTATCAATTTGATCGATTGTAGCAACGACAATAAAACGGACATTCTGTTTTATCAAAATTTTAAGCATGTATTAGATTTTCATATGATTATTGTTCTAATGCAGTTGTTGATTACCTGTTGATTCTGCGGATTTTCTCTTGTCAAATCTGCCAAAGTCACACGGTTTCTGCACCTTTCTTGAAGTGGATCTGTACATCTTTGATGCTGGACATTGAGTATTACTGGTGGTTCGATGAACTGTTCATACCTGCATTGTTGAATAATGTGAGTCTATTTTATTTTATAACTTAAACTGTAATATTATTTTGTAAGTTCCTTTACTTACACACTGCGGATTTCATCGCATTCGGGTATATCTGGATTGAAATAGTAGGATGTTGCAGCTGTCGGTGAAAGTTGTAGTCCTGTGTTATTTTAGGTAAATGTTAAACAATAGACCAAAAAATTTCAATTTTAAATATAAAGTAATAAGTTTACCTCCATAGTTTTTTACCAAGCATGAACTAACTGCTATGATTACTGGTTTCTCTAATTTTTCATACTCTATTATCCTAAAATTGTAAGCATCTTGGTTCCATAGAGTGAAGAGGATTGTGTGGCCACTGTTAGAAGTAGAAAGTATCTGTAAGAGTGAATATAAATATAAATTTTTAAAGATAAATGTTGGATACTTACTCTAAATTTTGGATACCAATATCTCTCCAAACTGCTGAATCTTTCGTTGGTTTCACTGATTGTTGTATTTCAGTTACATATTGAACGCACCCGATATAATCTGTAAAAAGTAATACTAAATTATAAATCTATTAATTATAATTGTTTTATATATGCGTGTGTTATATACCTGTTAGTAAGCCTTCTTTTACATCTATTTTCGAATATAGGTCTCGATGCTGCCTGAAGTTGAAATAATGTTTTGGGAAACTTGTATATGGTATATCTTTAATATCTGTGTGTGTTCCCAAAGCCAATGAAAGCGTGTGAGGGACAACTTGCATCCACGTTCTTGCGGGCTGAAAACCAAATCCGGTTATTTTGTAAGTTTTGTTGATTTGAAGCAAAGCATCAAATCTGTTCTTTTCACGCAAGTTGACATTTGCTTGTATAGCCCCTCCCTGCAAACAGAGTAGTAGCTAGTAATTTTAGTTTCGATTATTTTTTCTTTTTTAGCGACTATGTGAATCTCTAATAGTGTAAGTGGATCATGCAATAGTATTTTGTACCTGTTGATCAATTAACATGCAACAGAATAAGATTGGTTTCCCTTGCTTGTTTGTTGGTGTCCATTTTCGATATACTTTAATATATAAAGTTTTAGCAGTATCCGCTTCATTTAAGTTAGCAAGGCTGATATCTTCTGATTGGACAACAATCTCTTTCCCCGTAGACTTGGATGATGCGCCAATGCTAGATGTCTCTTCCATTTGCCTGCATGTTAAAAAGCAAATTGTTAATGATAGGTGGTTATGAATAAATTTTTAATGTAAAAAAAAAAAAAGAAAAAAGAAGTGACAATGCAAGCATGTATCTTCCAAATTACAAAAGCAAGGAACTATACAATATATGCAATATTCACTGATGCAGATTAATAATAATATTGATATAGTTACTTTACCAGTTTAAATTTTATTAGTGCAAAATATTGTTAAAAGTAGAACAGAGAAAATATATTAGGTATTTCCTAATCGCACGAACATATATTTAAAAGGTAAATGTAACCATAAGGAACCTGTGCTAATGTCACCAAATCTAAAAAATCTTTGTAAACAACATTTTTAGTTGTGTTTTTATCATTGCTCGGCTGTTGTTTGATTAGCATTTTCAACCCTTGAGGAGATGTTGCTCTTGACAGTGCAACATACAGTTGGCCATGGCTGAAGACAGGTTCGGGCAGGTATACGTCTATTTTGTTTAGCGATTGCCCTTGGCTTTTGTTTATTGTCATTGCATAACAGACCTTAACTGAGAATTGTTTCCTTTTAAAGATAAATGATAGCTTTTCATCTTTATTAATCAGCAAAATTCGAGGTAAGTAAACTTTTTCGGACATTCTGGTACCGGTGATGATCTTTGCTTGTATAAGCTTAGTAAATATCTGAGTGACTATCATTCTTGTGCCATTACACAACCCACCGCCTAAGTTTAGGTTTCTTAATAGCATTATAGGTGCACCTATTTTAAGTGTAAGCTCATGAGGGGGCATTCCTGAAAACGAAAGCGTGTTTAGGTATTCTTGAGGATACAATAGCTCTGTTGCTCCTCCATCATTTGTTTTTGGTGTAGCTTCATCTATACTTGTAAAAGTATAGGTATTTCCTTGTACCATATTTAGGACAGTGGAATTTATGACATCTGCAGTTTCGTTCTTGGGATACACTATCGCTTTATCTTGCAGTGATGCTGCATCTGGCGCTTGTAATGTTTGCTCATCATATATAAAATTAATGAGTTCTTGAACACCTGTGTCGCCTTCAGGAATACAATATTTTTCTGGTATCTGTATCCAAGATGAATCTTCTGGATCATTTTCATCTGGTTGGCTAATGGTGCCATTTCCAACTTCAAGTAGCCATTTAGAAAATGTGGCAGTTGCTTCATATTCTTCACTTGAAAGGCCTGTTCGTCGTAGACGCATGTTTTGGTTAAGGCGAATGATTCTGAAATGCGGCCATAAGTATGAAAGTGTTATAGAAGAAGAAACAATCTCTTGTTTTCCGGCATTATTTTTCACTGGAAGTGTTTGCCTAAAATCCCCACCTAAAACAACTATTTTATTTCCAAATAAACTTGCCGGTGTATTCATTATATCTTTCAATGTACGGTCAAGTGCTTCAAAACATCTACGATCGTTCATAGGAGCTTCGTCCCATATGATAAGATCAGTTTGCTTTAGTAATTCTGCTATTTGCGTATTTTTTTTGATGGTACACACTGATTCATCACTTAAATCAAGTGGCAGTTTGAATCTTGAATGCGCGGTACGTCCTGATGGGAGCAATAAGGCTGCAATTCTTGAAGAAGCGACTGCTAAGACAATTTTTCCGTCCGACCTTAGTGTAGAAATTATCTTCTTCCAAATGAACGTCTTTCCTGTCCCTCCATGTCCATATACAAATAAGAGCTTCTGTTGGCGATTATTAACAGCATTAGTTACTTGCTCAAAAATTACCCGTTGTTCATCATTTAACTGACTGACTAATCTTTCGCTTTCACTCCTCAACTGTTCACGATTGTAGGACCTTTCTTCCATTATCTCTTTGTTATTCAAGATCTGTAGTAAGTGAGGTGGAGGTGGCTGAAAACCAAAATCTTGAACTGATCTTCCATAGAAATTAAGAATCGATTGTAATTCATACATAAGGCCACTTTCTAAATCTTCAGCACTAACATGAAGGTCTGGTATATGTAATACTTCTGAAAGTATTAAAGGAATGTCTTCTGACATAGAATCGGCATGTGATTGTAACAATGTAAGCGGATTGGAAACATCACAAAAGATTAGCATCTGGCAAAAAAGATTCCTCATTTGAGACGGAGTGGCTGAGAAAAAAGCCTCCTGTAAAGCAATGTTCCATTCTTGATCACCACTTAGCAGTCCGAATGCTTCACAAGCTGCTCTGTTTGTAGGATAAAGAACGTCGTTGACTGTACGGATATGGCGGAAGGACTTGCTACCTTTCTGATGACAGAGTAAGAGCCTCAAATAAAATGCATCTCCAGAGCTAGGATGCACATATATCAAATGGCCGATAGCTAAACTGGTTGTACGTCGTCTACGCTGCCAATATTTACCATCTTGATACCATACGAACTCTTTGGGAAAATTTAAATACGTTAGATGTCGGCCATCTGTATTGTAAGTGTTGTACTTTAACCATTCAGTTAGCGTCGTCCTTTTGTTCTGCTCGTTGTCGACTATCGATTGCAATTGCTGGTGCCTTCTAAAAGTGATCCTTTGCATATTTTCAAGGTGAACTGCAAGTATTTGAACTGGAGGATCTCTGCTACGTATGTTGAATCCAAGAATTCTCCAGCATGCTTCGTGTGGGCCAATGTATCTAGCATCTTGGAAATTCTTGATTTCATCAATATGCAATGAAGAATTGGTTGTGCTTGGTCCTGCATCTCCAAGGGTTCTTATAATATGAGTTACTATTCGATCAGTGCCTTTAAAAATATACTTGAAGAGGTATTTTATAAGCATCGACCACTCACAGTATTCGACGTTGATATGTGCATAGAATCGCATGCATAGAGACCGATTATGTGGAACAACGTACCCATTATCAAGGCTGACATTCTGTTTTAATGTTTTATGCCCGAATCCCTTCTGCAGTAATGCACATATCCTTTTTTATCAATAAATGTCGCAGAGCAAAAAGGTTTTGGAAAGTTCTTAGTACATTTAGATCCACCTCACATACATGGTGCCGACGTATTGACCAGTCCACACGGACCGTGTATCATAAACTCTGTAACCACTCTGTACTCTTCAGGATCAACTGTTGGATCTGGTAGCTCTGCGGAGACATATATATCAACATCTTCGTGCGTTTGTACACGGTAACTTTCTTTTACCCATAGGAGTAAATGACAATGTGGCAAGCCTCTTTTCTGGAACTCAACTGTATATAGAACTGAAAGAAAATGAGTGTTATTGAAGTATTTATGAAGTGTAATATTTTAATAGTAGGTATGAAAATATATAACTGAAATAGTACCTGATTCTACAGCTCCAAAAGGTTTTGAATCTCGTAAGAAAGTGATTAAATCATGTATCTTTCTTTCGAAGACACGATCTACAACTTCGGGTCTGTCAGCAACTATAACGTGTGGAAAGTCTTGCATATATTCTTGGATCTCCGGCCAGTTAACGTTGCACGTAAACGTGATAAAGAATGATGGATTCCCGTAGACGCGGCATATAGTCAAAGCATCTAAATAATGGCTATACATGTATCGCGGGCCTCCTGTAAAAGATGAAGGGAGAATTGTTCTTGAACCGACATCTGATGCATCTCGATCACCACACGAGATAGCATCGTATAATCCCGCCATGTAGTCATTGCGAATGTCATCTTGGTGTTGTCTTATGTAGTCGATCCTTGACTGTTCGATGATACAGTAGGCCGTAACAACATACTGTTGAAAAAGCCTGCCACTCCTTGTGAGTAAGTTATAATGATTAAATAGATCATGTAGCTTGTATGCACAGTACATCTTCATTGTCATTTTTTTTGCAGGATTGGATGATGAATTTCTGCTTAATAATACATGGCCCAAATGGTATCCATCTTCTCCATAAATAAAAATCAACGAAAATTGCAGTGACATATAAGAAGCATTTAATTTGTTTACACGTTGCAATTGCCGATTGTGTTGTTCAACGACAACATCAAAGTCAGTCTGCACATCTGGGCCAACTTCAAAAACAATTGCACCAATGGAATCTCCTGCAGGCAATTCATTTTGTCTCGAACCAACAACGCCAAATAAACGTACGGTGAACGGTGGGATATTAGCTTCCGCCATTTTATTCCTTGCTGTTCTAAACAGTTGGACTAATTGATTGTGCTCGTCTAGAAGTTCAATCAAATTTTCTACAATATCTGCTCGTAAGCCGTGGCCTGATCTCTGAAAGTTTTCCAACCGATTTGCAATTTCATTTTCTGTATCATAGATATACAACTGTAGAAACTGTGGGCGTTCATCTGCTTGCGGACACATGCTTCCTATTTGGTGGTAAATTTGGCCACAAATTTTAAACACGTAAGGACCACGGCCCATGTTTATAGAGGTATCTACTTCTGCACCCAATGATGTCATTGCAAACATTTGATTATATGCGCGAATATTCTCCATAAAATGACGATCAGTAAAAAGGTCCTTTATATGTTCTGGATATTCATGACAATCATCCACCTTTACTTTACCACCATTGCAACATTTATGATATTCTGGACGGTTTCTATGACTAGAAACAATTCTTTCGTCATACCAGAACTGCGAATTGCAATGATGGCAGATCTGGTCACATAGGCCCATATATATATATATATATATATATATATATATATATATATATATATATATATATATATATATATATATATATATATATATATGTATGTATGTATGTATGTATGTATGTATGTATGTATGTATCCGGAGGACCTACGTTAAGAACAAAAAGAATAAAATTGTAAAAAAATCCTGCGTAAGATAAAAATGGTTAATTTATTTTACATTTGAAACAGGACAACTAAGATAGCAGCATACCTTGCCTACATGCTGTGTTTCTGTTGCGCAAGTTATGTGCACGCTGCCTCCTACTTGTTGAAGTATACATTGGAACTCGAAGAAATAAAAGAAGAGCTAGTAAGTAAGAAAAAAACTGATTTAAAATTACATAATTCAAAAAAGTTAAAAAGTAATAAAACCTTGAGAAGGACATTGTTGGTTATTCATTTTCAGATTTAGATCCTGCGCATTCGATAATAGAGTACACCTTTGATCACCTTCGTTACATGAAGGAGCATTGCCATCTGGACTGTAAATTCTCAACGTACCTGCCCTACGTCCTTTAGATTTGTTGCGTATGTAATGTGGATATTGCCTTCTATTGTAGTTTTGAGCACTTTCATTTGGATGAAGCAGCATTGGCATCTGAAGTGTCAATTCTCAGCGTACCTAGCGTAGGACCTCTAGGTTTGTTACACTGATTATGTGAAGACCGGTTTCTATTTGATAAAGACTGTATTGTATCTGGAATCAGTAAAAGAAAAGGTAGTAAGCAAGCAGAAGTTGGTTCAAAATTGTACTTTAAAAAAAAAGGAAAAAAATAAAAATCAATATAACCTTGGCTGTTATTTATTAGCAGGTTTAGATCCTGCTCGCATGTTAATATATTATCGCCTTGAACACTTTCATTAGATGAAATGACAGTGACATCTGAAGGCGAACTCAAAAGCAAATGGTTATTGTAGGGTCTAAAATGTTCTGGTATAATCGCAGAGTCATGATCATGTGTAGCTGTAAGAAAGAAATATAATATGGTTATAAATCTATGGAACAACATATGCAATATTAAATAGAAAGGAAAAGCATCTGCAAATTACATATCAATTGTGCCTTGTTGTTAATTTCAGAGCATGATATAACATCATATCTTTCTGTAACCATTTGATCTTAATTAGGAACTTCATACATTTTCCGTTTTCCTTTATCTACGCAAGGCGTAAACTGTCCATGACATAAACCATGGGCGCTTAAGCTACGCGTGTTTTTTTCATGTATCCTTTCGAGTGTACATTTACCTGAAAGATAGTAATGGAAATCCTTTTATAAAACATAACCAGGTTTAAAAAGATCCTTAATACAAAACAGAAGCATAAATATAAGGAACAGGAAACATACTTGGTATTTGTGCAGGCATACCATGAAAAACATTAGCAACATCATATCGAATATCTCTTGCATCAGCTATCAACCCTTCTTCATTTGTAACGGAGCGCGTACTTTCAAAAGCTTGAGAAGATGATATGGTACTTGTGCGACCGCACACATAATTTCCATTAAACGTATGACAATTCTGAGTGTTTGATATACTTGTCTGTTGATCTATAGAAGTGTTACCAGTGCAAACATCACCGGTAACAGTATTAACAGGCCAAAAGCTACACGGATTCTTACTAATCGAATTTGAATGTGAGTCAACACTACCAACATTACTTATCAACCTCTTAGGGAGTGTATCTACATTATAAGATTTCTCTCCTTGAACAAAGCCGCAAATATCAGGAAATTCTAAAGAAGCATTAGCAGCAGTTCTACGTATAGCTTTTTTTTTAGTCTTCATATTGGATAGATGTAATCTTAGGCTATGTTTGGCGCGGAGCTTTTTGGAGCTTTTTTGGGCAATGAGCGGTGAGAATGAGCTTTTTTATTTTTGATGTTCGTTTGGTAAGAGTGCAATGAGTTGTAGCAATTTTTTAGGAAAGCTTTTTTCCCAATGCTTCCTTTTGAAGCTGTGGATATTTACAAGAGCTGTGGATATATTCAATGACTAAAATACCCCCTACCCCATCCCTAATATATCCATATAAGTTTCTTTAAAAACATTGCATCTAATTAAGAAAATTAACAGTAGTACTAGTTCTTCACACTACTTTAAAACATATACGCTTTTTCACCCGGTTAAAACCAACATGCTCCTATTATCTAACACAAACATCAGATTGAAGGTGATGTTTATTGTGGTGTGGTGATGGCAAGGTGTTTGGTGAGGCGGTGTGTGACAAAATTGATTCAATATGGCACGTCGTCGGTAGTACATTACTAGTGTATAACGGTATTATGAAATGTCCAGCATGTAAACGTAACTTTATTATTTATTTAGACAATTTTCTATTGAAATATGCATATGTCCTTTTACGTCATTTTACATATATATAAATACAGCTACAGCTATGTTACCAAACGTTTTTATTTAAAAAACAGCTACTGCTCACGGCTACTGCTCACAGCTACTGCTCATTGCTACTGCTACTTTTACCAAACGCAACCTTAATCTATTGCATGAAGGTATAAGCTAATAAAGAAAGTATGAGCTATGCATCAAACATACAGAACCACATTTATTATCAACATACACACACCAAATTTACATGCATTTGTTAAAAGCGACATCCATAAGCACTGTTAACAATATACATGCAAAGCAAAAGAAAGCTAAAGTAAAAAACATAATAAACATACATAAGTAAGAAAAAACATAATACACACCTCGACCAAAGATTACTTATCTGCTTGTTCTTGTATTTTTTTTCTCCTTCTTTATTTTTTCCCCTTCCTTTTTTCCCACTATTTTTCCTGCAACAATTTTGGTTAGGTGAAGCAGCACTCGTTCCTGGGAAGTATAACCGCATAGAAGCTTCTATCCGTAGTATAACACAATGGATGATCGACACTTGGATAGTTGCAACAGAGTGTATCGTTTTGTTTTATAGCAATGGATAGTCGACACGTGCACAGCGTCCACCAAAGGACGTTGCAACTGAATTTTTTTTTGCAATAACTCTTTGGGACAAAACGAGGCAAATGCGAAGAACAACTGAGCTAACAAATGTTGGGCCAAAAGAAGTAAAAAAATGTTGGGCTAGCGGCAGGCGTCGAACAGTGGAACAGTTTTGAACAGTACAAAAAACGGCGTCGTTTGCTTTGTGATTTAATATATATAGTAATTACAATTGTATTTAAATAAAAAAGTTATAGATATAATTTATTTAATTTTTTTTAAAAATATAAACGAGGCGTTACGTTTGAGGAGTTTATTTCGTCGTTTTGAGTCTTTTTAAAAGTGTTTCATATCCCGTGCCATTTAAGCCCGTGCCCATGCCCGCCCGACCTGCCCATTTTGCCACCTCTATTTACGAGATTGCTATTGGGCTTTTTGTGACAATCATTAATTTTTCAAACATTATTTTAATAATAAATTATTATTTATTATTACTATAACATTTTGAACTATCTAATGTTATCAGAAAACGTGAATTATTTATTTTCTTACCACTTATGTGTTTTCAAATTCACACGAGAAGTTATCTCACTTTATTTGAAACATGAGCTCGAGCACGAACCAACCCATATATAGTATGGTTTAGTCTAATAAACACATTTTGGAACCAATATTATTTCTTTTATAAAAACACACTCGAAAACATATTTTACACGTTTACGATTTCCAATGTGTAACCAAAATATCCCGACTCACGTTTAAACTTAAACAGGATACGTAAAACATTATAGGAATTCACGTTTTAACTTCCCACTCTTTCCTAACCTTGTTTTATACACGTTTTATACGCGGTTTTATACACGTTTTTATACATGTTTTTATACACGTTTTTACACATGTTTTTACACACGTTTTTATACACGTTTTTACACACGTTTTTACACACGTTTTTATAAACGTTTTTACACATGTTTTTATACACGTTTTTATGCATGTTTTTATACACGTTTTTACATATGTTTTTACACACGTTTTTATACACGGTTTTATACGCGATTTTACACACGTTTTTATACAAGCTTTTATACACGTTTTTAGACACATTTTATACATGTTTTTATATAAATTTTTATACACGTCTTTATACATGTCTTTATACATGATTTTTATACACGTTTTTATACACGTTTTTATACACATTTTTGTATACGTTTTTATGCATGTCTTTATACACGTTTTTCTATACATTTTTATGCATGTCTTTATACATGTTTTTATACGTGGTTTTACGCACGTTTTTATATACGTTTTAAAACAAGGTAAAAGCCTCTTTCACATTCCTTTACTAACTATCTAATCATTTTTTTTTAAAACTTGATGGAGATCTAGGCTTATCATAATTTTTGAAATATTGAAACCCTAGTTGTTTGTTCTTTGATTAATTCTGTTTGATTCTTTACAATTTGTGCAATTAATTGATAAAATTGAGTAAATGATAAGAAGATGCATATTCCTAAACTTTTGGTTATATCTCCAAGCTTATTTATCAAATTAGGGCAATAAGAAAATATGTAATGGTTGAAAGACTAAATGGTTTCTTTTTTCAGACGATTCCGTCAAGGAAGGATAAGAGAGCTCGCACCAGAAGTGGCAACGACAGACAACAAGTTGAAGGTGTACTTCATATAGGGTCAAACCATTCAGATGATGAAGAAGGTATTGTTATTTGTATGGCCCATGTATTATGTGTGTGGGCTAAGCCCAATTATTATTTGTTAGGGTGTAGGAGTTTAGGGATAATATGTTTTGTATATCACTGATAATTCTATAGAATTGTACATAAATAGTTGTGTAACCCTAACAAATAATAATCGGGCTTAGCCCATACACATAATTCATGGGCCATCTAATCATATGACTAACAGGTACGTAGTAATTTTGTGGCATGTTTATATGGTTCATTATAAGCGCTTACTCTATTAGAATATTTATTTATTGCAACTTTTCTTTTTTGGTTCAAGTGATTCAACGCAAAAGAGTTAGAGGACCAACATTTATGCCAAAAGTTTGGACCAAATCTGACAAAGAGTTCCATTCAATGAATATGGACAACCCGTTGATAAGAAAACAACAAGCACATTGACCCATTTCATGGGATCCCTTGCAAGGAGTGGAAAATATTGTCCGCTTCACAAACCATGGCCAAAAGTTGAGAGTGTGATAAGGATTTAAAACGTACCTTTTTAGGGGGTCATTTAAGCCCTAAACTCGTATAAATATTATCAAAGATTGCCCTAAATTGTTTCTTTTTGCATTTTAGGTACTTGGGACGAAAATGATGAAAACCAGCGTATTTTGGACTTAATTGGACAAGAAAGTGAAGAAAATGACCAAGTCGCGAATATGTCTGGAAAAGGGCTCCAAAAGGCGTCACACTCTACAACATGACGCCGTCACTTATATTTGAAGACCAAGATTCAGAGTAAACATAACACGAGACGGCTCAGACTTTTTCATGAGAGACGATGTCACACATCCTGACGGCGTCAGAAGACGTAAAGCGACACCGTCACAACGGCGATTTAGCAGAGGATGAAACCCTAATGGCGGCGGGCTGACGGCGTCACAACTTGCAAGTTATGCCATCACAAGTGTATTCCTATATATATTTTTATTGTTTTTCTCATTCATTGAAACATCTTGGAGGAGCATAAACCCTAGACGATTTTGAGCTTATTTGTAAGGCTTTTCATCCACTTATATCCATGTTTCATTGAAGATAAGTAATCCCTCTTTAATTATTCAATATGTCTATGTGTTGTTTGATTATATGCTTTTCTTTTCTTCACTTTAACATGCTAGAGATTTATTAGTGTTTGCTTAGATTGAATGAAACCTAGTTATTAATTATTAATTGTTGTTGTGGAAAACTAGAATGGGGGTTGAATAGTTTTACCGTTTTTAATTTATTTTTTTAGTTATCTTTGTGTGTGAAATGACTTAATATATGCAAACAAAATAACAATATGTAAAGTGCAAGAAAGATAGAAACGATCAAACCACAACACGAGTGTTTATATTGGTTCGGTCTACTAGGACTCTTTTTCCTTGCCCTACTCCACTCCCCGAGTATCCAACTCGAGAATTTTCTTCACTAGTCAACAAGCTCCTTTATCCGGCAGAGAAAACCTTTACACGTCGCTTACACAATATTTCTGACACAAAGCTAGATGTCGAGTTCTTTTACAAGGGTACAACCACTCCCGTCACACTATATATTTTGAGGACTAAAATACTAACCGATCACTATCAGAGGTTTATGATGGTTTGGTACAAAAAATGATGTATGAATAAATGCAATTCACACAATGACAAACAAACCAGCCTTGCAACGTTTTATTGAAGCTTGTAATGCTTTGATCTTCTTGTTACAAAGAAGTTCACTAAAATGAAATAAGAATGAGTTAGATATAAAGAATGATAAATGAGAGAATGCATGTTGTTTTATGTATGTAAGTGATTATCAAACAACATGGAGTGGTGATGTAGTATTTTTGTTTCCAAAGGAAAAGGCAACGAATGCCTTTTCCCCGGGTCGTGTCCCAACGAAGGTCGAATATTGAGTTGTCGTTAACGTTGTCGAATTGTGTCGTGAATGAGTGTAAAAGAGTGGTGATTTGTGATTTTACACTACGAACAATGAAATATTAAATGAAAACAACTAATTAAGCTAATGAAACAATTAAACTAAGCATACGAACTTAAAAACTAAAATTTGAATTTTAAAAACGTTACGCGACGAATTATAAAACGTAAATAAAAAGTGAATTTCTAAAATTTAAAACCTAAAAATATAAAAATAATTTTCCTATATTAAAACTGATAAAAGAAAATTTTTGGAAAAAGAAAAATATTTTTTTGACTTTTTAATAATTTTTTATGAATTAAAATCTAATTTAATCTAATTAAATGCTTTAAAAATAGTAAAACTGATTGGAAAAATCTGAAAATTTCTGATTAAATCTAATATTGAATAAGTAATCTGAGAAAAATAAACTCAGACCCAGAATAAGCACAGATAAGCAAAACAGCCCTATAAGCAGTTGTGAAATAAGCTCAAAATAAGCAATAGTTATCTAAAAATAACAAGAAGCTCAGATATGATGTAACAGACTTATATAAGCTCAGAACAATTGACATTTACCAAATAAGCACAAGCTTTAAGCTGAAAAGCACTTAATCAGCTGCTATGGTTAGACAGAAATGGGGCCTAAACAGCCAACTTGACACCCCAATTAAGCAGTCCAATTAAGCAATAAACTGAAACCTAATGGGGGCAAAAAACTCCCAATACTACTAGCTACCCAAAAACACTTTAAAATCCAAATTCCAACCTAAATTGCTTATCTAAATTGACCCTTGAAAAAGTGCTTATGGACTGAGTTGGTATTTGTAGACAGACAAGTCTGACTGGATGAATTTGCAAGCTCAAAATAAGTTTCCAAATAAGTTCAAAAGCAGAATCCCAGATATCACACCTATAGCTTATTATACTAACTCACTACAAACCAAATTTCAAGGCAAAAGCTTAATTAAGTAAGCTACAAATTAGCTCCGATCAGCAGTGCAGACAAGCGTTAGAATTTGTATCAGCAGTGTGGTAATTTTGGCGCAAATTTGTTGGAAACCTTGACCAAATGAACCAAACTTTTAACAACTTACTTAGGCAACTACAATGAACTCAGAATTGCAAGAATAAGATCCAATTAAGCTCAGCTTATGCTGATGCTTATTCTAAGCTTATTAAGTCTTAAAATCACAATGTAAGCTGAACTTACTTTAGGCACTTAAATCCTCAAAACTCCAACTGATATGAACTCAAAACACCTTAATTAAGCTAGATCAGATTTCACTTAATTGCAATGCTACAGTAATAAGCCAGAACCTATATCACCCAAACAGCCCTTATCAATATTATTTTCAACTGTTTTAGCACTTTACTCTAAACTAGACTAATCTAGACTACTAGATGGAATAAGAAGCTAATCTGAATATAAAAAGAACATAAAACATAAACACATAAACCACCAAATAAGCTATTCTATATCAAGCATACCAATAAGCTAGGAAAACAAGGTGACTTACTGATTTCCCTTCTGATTCATTTTATACTACTTAACCTCCTGGTCCCAGGCTTATAATAAGCCAGAAAAATAACCCAATAAGCTACTCAGAATCAGCTTATCCTTCCAGAAGAGCTTATTTGACCAGCTTGTTGACTTTGTTTGACTTTTTGGAATTTGTGAGATTAAAACAGCTTTGAACACAATAAAAACTCACAATAACTAAACAGCTAATATGAGCTTATAAAATGGATAGAAACAGCTTATTGAAGCTGAGCTTTTAGAGTATTTTTGTATTTTTTTTACTTTTTGAATTATTTTTGGATTTTCAAAAGAGATTTAACAAAAGTTTGAGATTAAAACAGGAATAAGCTTGAATTGATTTAAATCAACAAATAACTACTTTAAATAACTAAATTCAGACAAACAAATTAATTGAGACAGAATTAAAGGAAATCTGAAATTAAAATTTCATTAACAAACTTAAAGTTTACAATAGAATTTAAAAATTGCAAAACAGAAATTAAATTTGGCAGAGTAACATTACATAAAAAACTCACTCCATTACATGAAGATTGAGGTCCTATTTATAGCCGAGAGGAGATCCTTCTAGCCCTTCCTGACATGCTGGCAATCCGAGGGATTTGTGTTTCTTTTAGCTCATTATCAGCCCTTGATTATATTCCAATCATTCCCCAATCCATCTGAGCCGTTTGATCAATAAATGTGAGGTGTATCGTCCAATAGAAGAGTGCCACGTAGCCATTCGTGTGCTTCTTCTCTTCTGACATCACTGACATCTTCTAGAACGCCTCTTGATTGTACGAATATGCCCTTAATTATGGTAAATTCGTGGTACGGTTAATCTAGGGTTCATGCTACAGTATCTTTTCTGGGTAAAATGATAAAAGGGGGGCGGGTTAAATTATTTAAGGGTTGTTTGACTAGTATTAATAAGGATTGACCGGGTGGTGGGTTTGTTTGACCCGGGTTTGTTAAGGGATAGTGGGCCTGTGGGTTGGCTTTTTAATATTTGGGTTTTTCATGTGTGTTGGATTGGATTTGGATAAAAGATTATATCCGGATATAAGTAAAGTGTAGGATTTAAGAAATTATAAATAAGGACCAAACTAGAAATCCCAGGGACTAATTTTGCCATACTTTAAAAATATTATCCAAGGGCTCAATTTATCACTTGATGATTCTTCAAGGATTGACTTTGACTTTTTTTTTGCATCCCGACATCGGCTAAAAATAACACTTCCATATCTCGTGCTCGGTTTCCCGGTCTTTGCTTAATTTTTGTCCTTTTCTTCGATATCCGTGCCTGCATATGTAAAAACACAAAAACTCAATATATTTGGCATTTTGGTCGGGTTTTTGGTCTATTTGGGTCCGGTTTTGGTCAAGAAAAGGTATGTGAAAAAGCACATACCAAATTCCCCCAGACTAAGCTATTGCAATGTCCTCATGCAATGTTATAAAAACACATTTTTGAAACCGAAAATTTCCAATCTCTTTTTACTAACTTTGAGAAGTAGCAAAATTTTCAAAAGAGATCAAGAAATCTTAAGTTCTAAAAACTCCCCGATTTTCCTTTTATTCTATTTATGTATTTTCTTATTATTTAAGTGACGGCTTTGTCGACAATCATTATCTAACGATAACTTTTAGGGTCTTCGAGCAGGAAACACGACTCATAAGGAAGTGACCATACGGATAAAATTCGTCGTCCCTGATTTTTCACGAGTCCCTAAACTAAGCTTAAAAACGAAATCATTGTTATTTACAAGTTAGATTGCCGACACTACTCATAAAAGCTAATTGTGTAATTACTTCTCGTTCCCAAATTCCTATTTTCCTCTATTTATTTTATTTTTGGTGAGAAATGAATTTCTTCAAGTTCTCGTTTCGATAACTTTTAATCCGATAAAGATACATAGTTTAGACGCTAAGTAGTTTCCAAACCTTCCCTCAAAAACCGTTGCATACAAAAATGAGGTCCACATCAAGGTCTCTGATTTAACACGATTTTGAGGATATCCCTTTTATTTGCGACCGAAACAACTCATCTACGAGTCCAGAGACAGAAGCCTTTATTAGGATACCCCCAGAGTCGAAGTTTGGCATTTTTTTTAAACATCATTAAGCATATTAATGTATTAATCCTTGGCCCTTTATAACAATCACAACATCGGCTGCGAACCGACAAGATGTGATAGTCTATTATGACCTTGGAATTTTTCCTCTGCCTTTATTAGAAGTCTACAACATCGGCTGCGAACCGGCAAGATGTAGAAAACTTTTTATGGCTTTGGATTATTATTATTATTCATTATTCATTAATTAATTATTTGCCAAACCCCAAGTCCTACGGCTTTTATAACAATCCCAACATCGGTTGTGAGCCGGCAAGATGGAATAGTCTATTACACCGTAACACTGGCAGTACCTTGATGTGTACCCAACTTTCATAAGAAAGAATTCTCTAAGGAAGAAATAAAAACTAATTATCGCCAAAACCAAAATACCTTTAATTATTCCTAGATTTCTATTTTAGAGTGAAACAAGCTTATGGGAACAAAAAGCCATAATTAACTTTGATGAGCTCTAAAGAGATCCAACTTCTCCACGTTTAGCAATCTAACTTATAAACAACTCTATCATTTCTCGTTCTTCGCAAATTTAAAATCTTAAATAATAAGATCCGCGAATGCTTAGCCTTATAATCAAGCCATGCATATATAAAGTCAAATACGGGAACTTGCAAATTCTTAAAAAGAATTCGCGTTTTATAGCTCCTTGTGTAAAAGACTAGCACGAGCTTATAGATTATAAAAGGTTAAGGAGACAAGCTAGGGCTCAACACGCCCGGTCAAGTCAAAATTTTATTCCTACTCTCTCCAGCGGAAAGTCAACAAAAATGTCAAAACTTATTATATTTTTGCAAAAATTTTTCTCATTTTTTGGATTTTTTTCAATTTTGGAGGAAAAACGGGGTTGCATGAGAAAACGGCAAAAATCAAATCGCAAGATTACCCCCCAGACTAAAACGAGACATTGTCCTCAATGTCTTAAAGGTAAGGGTTCTCCTACATAAATCTAAGGCCGTTTATTAATTATGCCAAAAGATAGATGTAAAACGATAAGATTTTAGGATATCGGATGAGCAACGAATGATGAAACTCGAGTAGCGTGAAGGAAACTACGAGCACGAGAGTCTTCATCATCGGGCATTCCTGGACATACCACAGAAAACACGAAACACAAGATATAGAAGAGGATACCTCTTCATGTTTTATTAGAAAAGAGAGAAAGAAGATAGATGGATAAGCATGGGGTGCCTCCCACGAAGCGCTTGTTTTTGGTAACCGAGTCACATGAGCTTGACTCGACCTCGAATTTATTTGTCCATGGGGGAGCATGTGGAAAAGATAATCTCCATCGGACTTTCGTTCAAGATGTTTGGATAAACATTGAAGCATACGAAAGTTCCACTCCGATGAGATACCCGCGGTATTGTTAGAAAGAAGAACCAGAAATGGTAATACCGGGGTCAAAGATGGTATCCTCACTCCCAACGGAGTGAAGGATGGGAGAAGCCACAGTATATGTGATGAAGAGCATAAAGATGTTGATGATGATCATAATAAGCTCTTCATCATCAGCAGAAATTTTGTCAAAAGTCTCGGGCGGGAGGGTTGGGATGAAATCTTCATGAGAAGGTGTACCTCCCCCAGACTAAAATTTTCCTCCAGATCAAAATAGAATTTATCATATTCTGGAGGAGATAGAAAGAAAGAAAGTTCATCGGAGAACTTGTCGGGATAAAGATCATTCATATCAAAATGAAATGATTCATATTCGGGAGGAGAGATATGAGCATGAGAAGTGGTACTGCCACTACTCGTCTCCTCCGAATGATCAATATCGAAGAAGAAGGTTTCAAAAGATGGGATAGAAAGATTAAGATCAAAAGTGGGATTGCCACTAGCCGTGTCAAACGTAAAACTCTCATATTTGGTACAAGCATCCTCGAGCTCGAGCTCCAAAGGATCAAACGGCTTTTCTTCAAGAATATCTTCCTTAACTTCTTTCGGGGGAAGGGAAAGGAACGGTTCATCAATTATTTTTAATGAATCATCTTCCCCCGGATCACTGTCAGTCTCAACAATTTCCGGAGAAATTGGAGTTTTATCAAAGAATACCTCGACCTCTTCCCTAGAGATAACATTTTCTTCCATCGTAGGAGAAAGATGGGAAGAGTCGGAATCACGAATCTCGATGTGATAAACTTGTTCTGGAGGTGGGACAAGAGGTGTGCTCTTAGAGCTAGCAATTTCCACCGCTTCCGTTGTAGTCTCCGTTTCATCTTCATCATCGTCGTCAAGAACACTCTTAGTATTTGCAGCACAACACTCAAACCATTTGCTCGATCCAGGATTGATTTTCATGGCCTTGAGCTCAGCCCGTTTTTCTGACATACTCTTGACCGTGAATCTGGAAAGGTTTGGACCAACTCTTTTAGGAGCAATTACGGGATCGGACTTTTGATCAACCGTAGCGACATTGCATTTGTCGGTTTGAGGTTTTGAGTTCGGATTAATATTGAACGTAACTTTTTCCTTATCGACCCGCAAAGTAATTTCTTCACCATAGACATCGATCAAAGCACGCCCGGTCCTCAAGAATGATCTTCCGAGAATAAGAGGAACCCGGGGGTCGGCGTCAAAATCAACTACCACAAAATCTGTTGGAAAATGGAACTTCCCCACTTTTACAAAGACATCCTCGGCTACACCTTTAGGAAGGGTTATGGACCGATCCGCAAGCTCGAGGGTCATGCAAGTGGGGGTGAGATCGGGTAGAGACAATTTTTTCCAAACTGACAACGGCATTAGGTTGAAGCTCGCACCAAGATCGGCCAAGGCGTGGCATTCAACCATTCCCTGAAATTCACATGGGATGAGAAATTTTCCGGGATCTCCAAGCTTTTCCGGTAGCTTTTTGAGAATTGCCGCGGAGCAGTTTTCGTTTACTGGAGTTTTTGTCATTTCAAATAATTTTTCTTTATTGCTCAACAAACTTTTGAGGGTAGAAATGAATTTTGGCATCAGAAGTAAAGCGTCAGCGAAGCTTATATCAAAATGTAATTCTTGGAATATTTGAAAGAATTTTTCCATTTGACTCGAAGCTTTATCGCGGAGCTTTTGATCATTCATTCTTGAAGGGTAAGGAAGTGTGGTCTTAACGGGAGGTTTTTCGGGCTCAATCACAACTTCTGGTTCAGATGGGTGGACAACCAGAGGTTGGACGTCTTTGGTTCCTCCGTTGTTAGTAGGAGGTTCCGTGTCCTTGGTCACCTCGGTCTCACGGACGACTACCTTGGGAGGTAGAGAAGAATCGGTAGTCGGAGCCGTGGGTCCATCATATGAAACACCGCTCCTAGTAGTGATCGCCTTAGCATCGCCCCTCGGGTTGGCGATCGTGTTGCTTGGAAGAGTAGTAGTACCCGAACCCGAGGGTCGATCATTTAAACGTTTGTTCAATTCGGTTATTTGATTATTCATCATTCTATTCATTTCCTCTTGTTTCTTTTGTTGTTGTTGGTTTTGAAGAATGAATTGCTTTAATAACTCATCCGAGGGCGATGGGTTTGGCACAAATCCTTGATTTTGATTGTTTGGAAGATTTAGCCCTCGGTTGTTTTGAACAAAACCTTGATTATAATTCCCATGATTTTGGTTTTGAAAATTCCCTTGATTCGGGCCTTTTTGAAAATTTCCCTGATTTTGAAAGCTTTGCCCTTGATTAGCCCGATTTTGATTTTGATTTTGTGTGAAACCGGGTGGTCCGAGAAAATTATTAGAACGATAGCTGAGCAAATTACGGTCGCCTTGGGGTTGGTAACCGTTACCTCCTTGATTGAAGGTTCCCGTTGCAGCGTAAACGTTCTCTTGAGTGTAGCCACCGGCGGCTGGGCACTCGAAATATTGGTGAGGACCACCACAAGTTTCACAACTATGGTTAACAACATTGACTTGATTGTTGTTGTTTTGAGTTGAAATCTGATTTTGATGAATTCTCAAGATAGCCGTTGACAAATCATTCATTTGTTTAGAAAGAGCGGCTATCTCGGAAGTAGAGGAATCAGTGCTAGATCTTGTTGACTCATTCCTCTTGGCAGAGGAATCCCAGAAATTATGGTGGGTGGTCATGTTTTCAATAAGATCATAGCACTCTTCGGGTCGACGTTTCATAAACGTACCACCGGCAGCAGCATTAATCGTATCACGGTGTCGTAATGTCAAACCATTATAGAAGGTATCTATAATAGTGACCAATAACATATTGTGGTTCGGACACCGATCAATCGATAACTTGTAGCGTTCCCATGCCTCAAACAATGATTCATCGGGAAGCTGACGGAAATTGCTAATCTCATTCCTTAATTTCGTCACCATCGACGGTGGGAAATATTTTGCCAAGAACTTCGTAACCATTTCATCGAAACTACGAATGGAGTTCTTGGGAAGACGATCAAACCAAGCGGTGGCATGATGCGTCAATGAATAAGGAAAGAGATATAGACGGAGGGCGTCATCGGAGACCCCATTTTGTTTCATACTTTGGGTGACGGTTATGAATTTATCAAGATGCTTGTTCGCATCATCACCCGGCAAGCCATGGAATTGGCACGAGTTTGGACTTGTTGAATCATATGATGCTTAAGTCCAAAATCGGCGGCTTGAATATTGATGGGGGCAATCGGGCCACCACGTCCGTGCATTGTGGGTTGGCACAACTCCTCCATCGTTCGGAGATCGGGAGCTGGCATGTGATTATCACCACCCATCGGCGGGTGTTGATTGTTTGGGTCGTCGGCCATTTCCTCAACGGTTGAGAAATGAACACGGTGATTGTGACGGATAATTCTCTCGGGATTTGAGAGCGGTGAAAGAAGAGGGTGAGAAGTAGAAGATCGGGTGTGCATACACCAAAAACAAAATCAAAATCAAAAAGGAAAAACAAATTTGAAAATAAAATATTTTTGGATTTTTATATTTAATGAAAAATTAGATTTATTATCTTTTTGGTGATCGTTGATCAACCGTACTCGTTTCTTTCAAAACTACGCGCAGCGTGGCGGGAGAGAAGAATGGATCTCTCTTCGGTCTGCAATTTAATGTCAAGACCTCCTTAAACCCCGTGTATAGGTTGTAGCAAAGAAATAATCCAAGAAACGTTTAATTTTCCGATCTCTTTTGTTGTTATTTCGGAATGGTTTACAACGCCCTCTCGAGAGCGAGGATTTATTATTAATGGTGAAAACACTTTAGGAAAAGTGTTTTTTAATTATTTTCTTTTTGTATTTTTTTTATTTTTCAAAAACAAATAACTTCCGAGGAAGGGTCTTCAAAACACGATTCTTATGGCGAAACTCCAACTCTTTTCAAGCCTTCCCCGGCAACGGCGCCATTTTTTGATTCGTCTATTTTATTGTTTCCAAAGGAAAAGGCAACGTATGCGTTTTCCCCGGGTCGTGTCCCAACGAAGGTCGAATATCGAGTTGTCGTTAACGTTGTCGAATTGTGTCGTGAATGAGTGTAAAAGAGTGGTGATTTGTGATTTTACACTACGAACAATGAAATATTAAATGAAAACAACTAATTAAGCTAATGAAACAATTAAACTAAGCATACGAACTTAAAAACTAAAATTTGAATTTTAAAAACGTTACGCGACGAAATATAAAACGTAAATAAAAAGTGAATTTCTAAAATTTAAAACCTAAAAATATAAAAATAATTTTCCTATATTAAATCTGATAAAAGAAAATTTTTGGAAAAAGAAAAATATTTTTTTGACTTTTTAATAATTTTTTATGAATTAAAATCTAATTTAATCTAATTAAATGCTTTAAAAATAGTAAAACTGATTGGAAAAATCTGAAAATTTCTGATTAAATCTAATATTGAATAAGTAATCTGAGAAAAATAAACTCAGACCCAGAATAAGCACAGATAAGCAAAACAGCCCTATAAGCAGTTGTGAAATAAGCTCAAAATAAGCAATAGTTATCTAAAAATAACAAGAAGCTCAGATATGATGTAACAGACTTATATAAGCTCAGAACAATTGACATTTACCAAATAAGCACAAGCTTTAAGCTGAAAAGCACTTAATCAGCTGCTATGGTTAGACAGAAATGGGGCCTAAACAGCCAACTTGACACCCCAATTAAGCAGTCCAATTAAGCAATAAACTGAAACCTAATGGGGGCAAAAAACTCCCAATACTACTAGCTACCCAAAAACACTTTAAAATCCAAATTCCAACCTAAATTGCTTATCTAAATTGACCCTTGAAAAAGTGCTTATGGACTGAGTTGGTATTTGTAGACAGACAAGTCTGACTGGATGAATTTGCAAGCTCAAAATAAGTTTCCAAATAAGTTCAAAAGCAGAATCCCAGATATCACACCTATAGCTTATTATACTAACTCACTACAAACCAAATTTCAAGGCAAAAGCTTAATTAAGTAAGCTACAAATTAGCTCCGATCAGCAGTGCAGACAAGCGTTAGAATTTGTATCAGCAGTGTGGTAATTTTGGCGCAAATTTGTTGGAAACCTTGACCAAATGAACCAAACTTTTAACAACTTACTTAGGCAACTACAATGAACTCAGAATTGCAAGAATAAGATCCAATTAAGCTCAGCTTATGCTGATGCTTATTCTAAGCTTATTAAGTCTTAAAATCACAATGTAAGCTGAACTTACTTTAGGCACTTAAATCCTCAAAACTCCAACTGATATGAACTCAAAACACCTTAATTAAGCTAGATCAGATTTCACTTAATTGCAATGCTACAGTAATAAGCCAGAACCTATATCACCCAAACAGCCCTTATCAATATTATTTTCAACTGTTTTAGCACTTTACTCTAAACTAGACTAATCTAGACTACTAGATGGAATAATAAGCTAATCTGAATATAAAAAGAACATAAAACATAAACACATAAACCACCAAATAAGCTATTCTATATCAAGCATACCAATAAGCTAGGAAAACAAGGTGACTTACTGATTTCCCTTCTGATTCATTTTATACTACTTAACCTCCTGGTCCCAGGCTTATAATAAGCCAGAAAAATAACCCAATAAGCTACTCAGAATCAGCTTATCCTTCCAGAAGAGCTTATTTGACCAGCTTGTTGACTTTGTTTGACTTTTTGGAATTTGTGAGATTAAAACAGCTTTGAACACAATAAAAACTCACAATAACTAAACAGCTAATATGAGCTTATAAAATGGATAGAAACAGCTTATTGAAGCTGAGCTTTTAGAGTATTTTTGTATTTTTTTTACTTTTTGAATTATTTTTGGATTTTCAAAAGAGATTTAACAAAAGTTTGAGATTAAAACAGGAATAAGCTTGAATTGATTTAAATCAACAAATAACTACTTTAAATAACTAAATTCAGACAAACAAATTAATTGAGACAGAATTAAAGGAAATCTGAAATTAAAATTTCATTAATAAACTTAAAGTTTACAATAGAATTTAAAAATTGCAAAACAGAAATTAAATTTGGCAGAGTAACATTACATAAAAAACTCACTCCATTACATGAAGATTGAGGTCCTATTTATAGCCGAGAGGAGATCCTTCTAGCCCTTCCTGACATGCTGGCAATCCGAGGGATTTGTGTTTCTTTTAGCTCATTATCAGCCCTTGATTATATTCCAATCATTCCCCAATCCATCTGAGCCGTTTGATCAAGAAATGTGAGGTGTCTCGTCCAATAGAAGAGTGCCACGTAGCCATTCGTGTGCTTCTTCTCTTCTGACATCACTGACATCTTCTAGAACGCCTCTTGATTGTACGAATATGCCCTTAATTATGGTAAATTCGTGGTACGGTTAATCTAGGGTTCATGCTACAGTATCTTTTCTGGGTAAAATGATAAAAGGGGGGCGGGTTAAATTATTTAAGGGTTGTTTGACTAGTATTAATAAGGATTGACCGGGTGGTGGGTTTGTTTGACCTGGGTTTGTTAAGGGATAGTGGGCCTGTGGGTTGGCTTTTTAATATTTGGGTTTTTCATGTGTGTTGGATTGGATTTGGATAAAAGATTATATCCGGATATAAGTAAAGTGTAGGATTTAAGAAATTATAAATAAGGACCAAACTAGAAATCCCAGGGACTAATTTTGCCATACTTTAAAAATATTATCCAAGGGCTCAATTTGTCACTTGATGATTCTTCAAGGATTGACTTTGACTTTTTTTTTGCATCCCGACATCGGCTAAAAATAACACTTCCATATCTCGTGCTCAGTTTCCCGGTCTTTGCTTGATTTTTGTCCTTTTCTTCGATATCCGTGCCTGCATATGTAAAAACACAAAAACACAATATATTTGGCATTTTGGTCGGGTTTTTTGGTCTATTTGGGTCCGGTTTTGGTCAAGAAAAGGTATGTGAAAAAGCACATACCAAGTGGCTTGCTATTTATAGGCACAAAGGCTCAGCAAACCACGGATGGGACGGAACCAAAATGAGGGTTCTGTCCGTGTAAATTTTTGGTTCCACGGGTACCTGACAAAAAATCTTAACAATCTTTTATCAAATCTAACCAAAATATACACCATATCTTTCAAGGATTGTAGAGTGATAATCTAAACAAGATACTCACCATATCTTTCCAAATATCCTAAAGAGCTATGCAATCTTAGAATAGGATGATGCATGGAATGATGTAAAAATACATTTTCATTTTAGATTATCATGTTTATAAAAGTATACTTGTAAAATGTATATACTAGCTAAGTAATGTTTAATTTGTGTTTAAGAAAGACTTGTGACTATATATGTAAAAGACTTAACTATACTTATGTTTTGCTAAAATAAAGTTTATAATTTTCGTTAACAAAATATAGCAAATATCGTAAAATATAAATAATGTTTTTTAGACGATATTTGTATTAACAATCTCCCCTTTTTTATTGAGGACAAAACATAAAGTTTATTTTTAAGCAATGAGATAAATAAAGTGCAAGTCTTTTAAAAATATAGATTAAACTTGTTTTATGCAACATTTATATTTTAAGTTGTATAAAAATACCAATTGTGACCAATTGTGAGTTACTTTGAGTTTAATATTCTCCCCCTTTTTGTTGAAACAAAAAGAAGAGAAGCGTAGCGGAATGTAATGTAGTGCAAGCCCGAGCTTGATTACCTCCCCCTTGATCAATGCTCCCCCTAGTTGGGGTGCCAAGTACATGCATTTTGAATGCTACAAAACAAATGTTAGTGATAAATAATCCAAACCAACCATTTATATAATAACACAACCAACACATAAAAGTAATAAACATCATTCATTAGTAAAAATTTTATGACAAAAGTCATAAATGGAGACAATAATGATGATGAATTAAAAGGAATGCAAAAATAGAAAATAACTCAGAAAAGAAAAATCCCAAAATAGAAAAATAAAATCCTAAATAAAAAGTCCTAATATCCATCCTAATAACTTCTATTGTGGTGGAGGATGGGAGAGAGCGTTAAGACGCTCAAGGATGTGAGTGAGGATGAACCTCATCTCATCTTGGAGTTCATGAACCATAATCTTGGTTCTTTCACTTATCCTCGCGGTTCTCTCACAATTAGAGCAATCATGGCGGGGAAAGTTTGGAGGTAGACTAGGTTCATTTGTTGGTGGTGGTGGTGGTGGAGCATTGGTTGATTGGTGGTTGGGATTTGGTGGAGCTGTGATTGAAGAGAGCAAGGTGGTTTGAAGTTGCATAGCTTCATGGAGGTGAGAGTCCACCATATTGGAGAAGGCATAGAGGTTATCAAGTTGATCATTGATCTCCTCTTGAGTTTGTGGGGGATCAACCCACATGGATTCCTCAATGTCCCTAAGAGTAGGGGAAAAGGATTGAGGTTGTTGAGGTGGTGGAGCATGGTCTCCATATAGTGGCCCATGGATGTCCCTATAAATAGGGTGAAAAAGTAGAGGTTGAGGTTGAGATGGTTCACTATGAAAAGGCTCATTGGGCATAAAAGATGCCCGTGGTTGTTCATGAGCAATACGCTCGATTGATGCAAATGATGGAAGAGGTGGTGGATTTGATGATCTTGGTGGTAAGTCTTCCAAGTTCTCCAAAAATGGATGAGGAGAAGTTGGTGGTGTAGCAAAAATTCAATGGGTTCAAGTTTTGGAGACTTGG
Organism: Artemisia tridentata subsp. tridentata; assembly: GCA_021014915.2. NCBI lineage: Eukaryota > Viridiplantae > Streptophyta > Magnoliopsida > Asterales > Asteraceae > Artemisia > Artemisia tridentata. The sequence goes on along the minus strand of CP139502.1, from coordinate 27,524,197 downwards.
GAGGTGATGGTGATTTTGGTGGTTGTGATGGAGCAGGAGTGGTGGTGTGGTGGCTATTGGTGTTTTGGTTGGTGGTGGAGTAGTGATAATGACAGGTGATGTTGGTGGAGGTGTTGGAGTACTTAAAGTCAAGAAGTTTTCATCTCGGATGGGTGATGAGATGTTAAGAGGTGAAGAGTCTGACGATGAAGAGTTCAAGTTTACGAAGCAACGTGGTTTGACACTAATTCTAGCGGTTCTTCTTGGTGGTCTAGTGGAAGGAGATGAGTTTGTGGATTTAGTCATATTGACTTTGCTTAAGAAATGCTAAGATTCAAAAGAAGTTGTGGTGAAGGTGTGAAGAATGATCATCCTGGAGGTGCTAATTTATAGAAGTCAAGATTCATGGAAAAATGTGTTTTTATTTGATGTTAATCCATACAACAATGGTATTTCCTTATGATATTGAAGTGTTAATGAACAAGTCCAATCAACTTAAGTCAATTCAATGTAGTTGTGTTGAGTGATACAAGTAAGATATGCAGTAAATGAGTTTCAATCATTACAAAATCTTTGATGTCAGACATCCACGGATTGCAAGGAACCAAATTCAGGGTTCCTTCCTTTATAGAGAAAGGTTCCTTGAGGTGTTTTTGAGAAATTTCAAATTTTGGTGGGAAATGGTTATCCTATTGGTCCAAGTGAGATAATTTGATCCTAGTATGAGTGAATATCAGTAAAAAGTATCCTAGTAACAAAAATGAGTGATCTAGAGTGCGGGATTAAACGAAAATATAAAAAATTTAAAAAATTTAGCTGTTGGCTGGCGGAACCAAACGATTGAACGGGCGGAACCCTGGTTTTGGTTCCGCCTGATCCGTCATATGAAATTTGCCGTCCCATCCGCTAGGCCAAAAAAGTAAACAGAGGGCAAATTTGGCCCCCGGACCCCGTTCAAATCTCGAAATTTTTCCTAAAACATGTGTAATTAATTAGTTGTGATTAGAAAATAACAATAAAACAAGTATTAACACATGTAAGGGTATAGATCAAGCAGGGGCTAATAATTTCACTAATAATGTGAAACAAAATGAAAAATGATAACATCAAGATGTTATCTACCTGCAAGACATGGTTAGTTCACATAATCGTCAAATATCAAGTTATCATCCTAGAAGTAGACAAATACATCAAACATCATTGTTTTAGAGATATTGTACCAAACACTCATAAAAACCTCTCATTGCCTGTCCAATTTCTTGTTAATCTTGGTTAGGAACCTTCCAATGCACTTGAACATTCCTCTTGTTTGCGTGAACTCTTCTAATTGGTTCTCAATTGCCAGAAGTTGTCGGAAGTAGTCAAGAGGAGGAAGCTTTGAGTTAGGAAGTCTATCCTCGGAGCTATTTGCTGACGATGATGAGGAAGTTGGAGGATGAGGGCGTTTCCATTTAGTCTTTGTTACTCTCTTATCACTTAATGGAACCATTATGTGGTTGACAAGAGAGTAGTCAAGACAAAACCCTTTAGCATTTGGTGGAATGGGTGCAAAGGCTCTATAGAGACGGGTGAGAAGCATCCTGTAGGGAAGAGCGGTGGTTCCTAGCATGGGTATGTCGGCCATCCTTTTGGCAACATAGTAGGCTAAGTTGAAAGGTTGGCGGGTTGACAAACTATAAAGCATGTAACAAAGACAAGCATTGATGTGATCACGATTATCTATGGTACACAAGACATTTGCCCTAAGGACTTCTTCCCATTTTTTGAATTGAGGCATACGATCAACGATTGAGTCAAGGATTGAAAGGGACCATTTATCCGAGTAAAGTCATGTACCTTCACATGGAATTCCAAGGACTTCCGCAAATTGATGGAGAGGTATGTTGAAGTCATTTTGGTTTACTTTGAATTGAATTGACATGAGTCCATAATCATTGGTTGTGAGAATTACGCTAGCATAGAATTCGAGGACAAATCTAGGACAAATTTGTTCGTTAATTTCTAAGAGACCATCAAAGTGAATGGTTGCTAGTTCTTGACGAATGTTTGTGCCTTCTAGAAAGGATGGGTAAATGGTTCTACCCTCATGGAAGTAACGTTTTTCTAGAGCTTTGAAGATTTTGAATTGTGCGGGAGTAAGGCCCTTAGTCTTATGGTGTTTGGGAATGTAGTTGAGAGTGTCTTTATGGTCATAGTGAGTTGCGGGAGGCATGATTGATCCTAGATACAAAAATTACACACTTTAGTCGAAACTAACGAGAATTTTGATATAATGTTCTAGTGTGTGCCTATATGAGGAAAATGTGGAGGTGCGGTTATCTCGACTGTTTTTAATGCATAAAAATAATTTCTTTAGCAATTTTGTAACAAAACGAGAGATAACCCAAACGCTCCTAATTCAATGTAGCTTCGATTGAAAGTATCTGAAATACATATTAGTTATGTACTTCCTTTAGCATTCAAGAGACATTATGCAAGTGATGTTTTAAACATAACGTTTTTATTTGTATGAACAATGTAAAAAATTATTTGTCCTAATTGTGAGAAGCTTTTTACAAAAATTTGACATGGGGTTTTTAGCAAATCGTGATAATGTCTTACAAGATGCAATTCCTAACTAAGGGAAACATGATTAGTTACGTAATTTACAAATGTACTTCATGATCTACCTAAGAAAATGCATAATCCCCAAGTTTGGTTTTGTGCATAAATTATAAGCCCTAGACTCAGAATTGAGAGAAGAAAGTAGTAAGAAAGCTTACAATGTTGATTTGAGCTGAGATTAGTTGAAGGAGATGCCTTAATTTTAAGAGTGATATGTTATGGGATGAGTTTGAGTCGTTTGTGTGTTTTGGTTATGTGAAAAGGAGTGTTTGTTTAAGTTATTTAATTTCTGGCCCTAGGAATCCACGAATGGGAGGAACCAAATTCAGGGTTCCGTCCGTTATGTCGAAGGGTTCCTTGGGACCAGAACATGTTTTTGTCAGTTTTGTCGTTTTGAACAAACGAAGGTTTAAGCTAAGATTAAAACTACAAATTTGGTTCCATTAGTCCTAGTCCAAGTCTAAGGAGATTGAATGGTTCTCGTCTAAGAGGTTTAGTTAGAATATCTGCAATGTTATCTTCTGAGGATACTTTCTCGATTGAGATATTTCCTTTTTGAACATTGTCCCGAAGGAAATGATGATGGATTTCAATGTGTTTAGTTCGAGCATGTTGAACTAGATTTGTACTGAGGTCGATAGCTCCTTTGTTGTCGCAAAGGATAGAGATGTCGTTAAGTTGAATTCCGTAGTCGATAAGAGCTTGCTTCATCCATAGAGCTTGTTGACATGCTTTTCCTGATATGTATTCGGCTTCGGTTGTTGAGATGGCAAGAGCCGTTTGTTTCTTTGAAAGCCATGAGGTGAGACAATGTCCAACAAAAGTACAAATACCACTTGTACTTTTTCTATCAACATAGTCACCGACATGATCTGAGTCGGCATACACTATGGTTTCAACTCCCGTTCCTTTGGGAACCATAATCCTAGGTGTTTGTTGCCTTTTATGTATCTAAAAATTCGTTTTTACGGCTTCAAGATGTGATGTTTTAGGATCCTCTTGAAAGCGAGCACATAGACAAACACTAAACATAATGTCGGGTCTACTAGCCGTGAGATAGAGTAGACTACCAATCATTCCTCTATATTTAGTGTTATCTATGGATTCACCTTCTTCATCCTTGGTGAGTTTGGTTTCTGAAGACATAGGCGTTTTAATGGGTTTAGAGTCTTCAAGACCAAATTTCTTAAGCATTTGTTTTATGTATTTAGATTGGTTAAAGAATATTTCATCTTCTAATTGTTTGATTTGAAGTCCTAAGAAAAAGTTTAGTTCTCCCATCATACTCATCTCAAACTCGTCATGCATGATTTTTGAGAAATCATTACATAGCTCTTGACAAGTTGATCCGAATATGATGTCATCCACATATATTTGCACAATAATAATATGTGAATCCTTTTCTTGGTGAAAGATGTTAATAATAATATCCGAATATGATGTCATCATACTCATCTCAAACTCGTCAGATATGGGTAGTATGAGTTTGAAAGAAGTTATTGAACTCTACACACAACATAAAAAGGGGTTACAACACCGCTACAAAAGCTCTTACAGTGGCAAAAAGGATTTCTAAGACCAGTGCCAACGGGCTCGTTGGTTTGTTAACCGACTAGCGTCGCTTAACGGACACCAATGGCACCACCTCGTTGGTGGTGTCTCGGTTAGAGGTTTTTTCGGTTTGGTGACAAGCAATGGACGATGTGGTGCGGGCCCATTTGTGTTTTGTGCGAGTATTTTATGTGTGTGAGTGTTTTGTGGGGTACATTTGTGTAGTACCAAAGAAAGAAACACGTCACCATTAGCAGAGGTGCGTCAATTTGAGATGTGTCAATTTGAGGTGTGTCAGTTTGTGTGTCAATTTGAGATGTGTTGATGTGGTGCTAAGCCGCTGAGGTGACATAACTGAAAGACAAACTGACGCTTCACGTTTGGGAGTTCAATAAACAAAATCAATACGTAAATAATATTTTAAGAATATAAATTAAGTAAAGGATAATGCATACATATTTGTGTGTTTTTTTATAAAAACGTTTGATAACGTAGTTGTAATTAAAATCATGATTTGCAAAGCAGCTCCTAAATGCTCAATGCTCATAAATGCTACTTCATGAAACGTTTGGAAAAAGAGCATTTCGAAAAAATAAATAAAGCTGTTTATTACTTGCCAAACGAGTATTAAAAATTACAACGCTCACTGCTCACCGCTTATCGCTCCTAAATGCTCTGTGACAAACTCTAAAGTTATAGCGTAACTTAAAGATTTCTAAATTAAATGAAAATAACAATTTTATGAACGACGTGGCTTGTATGTCAAGCTTAACCCCATATATTAAATAAATATAGTAAACACGTATCTCTTTTAATTTAAGCTATATATTCCTAGTCTTAGAAAATATTATATTTATCTAATTACTACTCCGTATAATTAAGAAGGTGTTTCCTTAGTTGTTTAGGACGGTGGGCTTATGTAGTTATGTTCAGCCTTTATATAAACCCTTCAATAATTCGTTTATTGGTGAATTCAAGATCGAATAACAATGGCATTAGACAGAATCGTAAGTTTTGATCTTAGCGGATGCAAAAGTGAGAGTATGTCATATATCATTGAGCAGGTATTCTTAAGAATGCGCGTGAAGGATATCATTCGATGCAAGAGTGTGTGTAAGTCGTGGACAAGTTTAATCGCAGACCCTGGTTTTATAATAGCTCATGCGAAAAAAGAGGGATGGATATAGACTATATATAGAGGTAAGTACTCATTGATGATTGATCTTATTTCGCATGCATGTGCATGGTATTTGATCTTCTTTAACTTCTTTTCGTGTTATGTCTTTGTATATATATTTACTCGTTTCCCTTTTTTGATTTATCAGTTAATCGAAGAACGTCTTCCAGCTCCTAGACCAAGTGCCAGAGTTTGATGCCGATGACACGTTAACGCTGCTGTTCTAGTCTATCTAATAATATTAGTTCTTAGTATATGATGGTTTCTAGACGTTTTCCAAATTGTTCTTTGGTTGTTTTAATATAGATGCTTGATTAATTTACAGCAAATTTTTTATGCATTCCCTCAACTTGACTTTACGACATTGCGACAATCTCACATCTCAAATCTTTTTCGGTATGCGTATAACGCTAATGAAACACAAAAAATAGACTTGTTGAGGGCCTCAAATAGTACTATCAAAGTTCTACTTATGACTGTAACAATATAGTAAAACAACAGAAAACTTGTATCCTTAAACAAATTAAATAATGCCCCGCATAAGTAACAGGAATCAAAATAAAATCAGCTATTGATCGAACAAGCACTTCTGTTGGAGTCACGGTCACTTGCTGCGCGATACATATAAACATATTCTTTATGTGTGTCTTCAAGGCCAACGATGTCGACATCATAGAGAACCAAGCCGTTTTTAAGGTTCAAAACAATCAATCGGTCCCCTCCACAGGTTGTTTTCACTAATATGTATTTGTCTTCGTTCAAACGACTTAAAATCTTTGTAGTGCCGAAATAACATGGTCCTTGATCAAACCGAAAAAGCCTTGTCCATTCTTTCTGCTTCAGTACCCAAACATCTATACCATTGTTGATAACGTAGTTACATATATATCCAACTTCGCCGTTTAAATCAACTGAGTGTCGTCTATCCAACCACCTCCTATTTTCTTAGGAGGATTAATCGACCCGAATTCCTCATTCTTAACATCAAAGTAGACTACTTTTCTTACCTCACTGGTGGCTTTTGATTGTGACCTATTGTCATAATCGTTAGCGAACCAATGTAAGCATCCATTAGCGTATACACATTTATCGACTATGGGACAAGGTGGGACTTGCGGTATCTCTCGCCATGTATTAGTTCCCAATACATGCACCATAGTGCATAGACTATTCTCGACTTTTTCACATTCATCAACGTGTCTTTTTCGCAAAACACACACCATCTTGAAAGTATTGGTGGAGGCATCAAAACCAAGCCCACATGACTCTAGTCTCGGCGAATGTAACTCCAAATTCATGGATGGCAACTCGTAACATTCTTTCCTCAGAGGGATTGATAACAACTAAAGAGATAGTATCCGAAACACGGCCTTGTGATAAATAAACCAAGCCATTGCAAGAACCTCGAACGATAGCTCCTATAGATTTTTCGAACGATTTCTTGCACTTAAACTCCAAAAGTGGATCCTTTTTCACCTCCAAGACATTAGTACTACCTTGTTTAGGCACAAGCATGTTGAAACTTACTATATGTTGTGGTTTCGGATAACAAGGGGGTTGAAGGAACTTAATGGACGTAGATTCATCACGAGTTATAGCAAAATAGCTAGGATCATACATGTGCTCGAACCATTGTTCCGGTACGATTGCTGTTCTTGACAATGAAGCTAATTCGACCATGTTGCACGATTTGAAAGATTATCGATGTTATCATGAACGTGGTTTGTTACAATTGATGGTCATATATATAGTTAAAAAGTAGATTAATCTAAGAGTTTGTATCTAACTAGGATCTTTTATATAATAAAACAAAACCCCTAGTGGGGACTTTTACATTTCAAAAAAATCAAATCATACCTTATTAAGTAATAATCAAATTATTATTATTATTATTTTCTTAAATATTAAATAAGAAAAGCCTAAATACTTCTAAATTTATCCATATTCTACAAAAAAAAGAATGTGATTTGTAATCATTCAATAAAAACTTACAAAAATATATGTGTCAAAATATAAAAAATTAAAACTTGAAAACGGTGGAGCAAGTTTTTCAAAGATTTGGGCTGAAACTTAAAATTCAGTATCATTCCCACTAAATATTTGAAGTCCCAACATTCCCAAATTCCTCCTCCATCAATCAAACTCGATCTCTTATCATTCATTCACGCACAATCATTGACGCAAGAACATCTCCTCCAAATCTAATTAATATTAAAACCCACTACATTCGTAAATAACCCTAATTTAATACCTCAATCAAAGTACAATGGTTTTGAAGGTCCTGTTATAATAATTAAAACCCGAAATTAAAAATAATAATTTATTTAAATGATTAGAAAAAACCCCGCGCGTGCGCGGGCATTATATCTAGTATTAGTGTATCACAAAATATCGAGATTAGAGGAGGTTCGAATTAAGATAGAAATTTAGTTAAATATGAAACTAAGTCTAGAATTAAGATTTTTTTTGGAAACGGTAAATTTATACTTTAGTTTTTCTAAGATATGTGTGGTAACTTTTATGTGATCGCTAATTTGTTGTATCAAGTGTAACGATTACTTCAGGCCCAATACATTCTAAGCCAACCCATTTTCGGTGTCTAGTAACTATTACCAAAATATCTGTTTTGTTAAGATAAAAGTATTTGACATATTCACATTTGGAAACTAACTATCTCACATAAAACAAACTCTTCCGCATGTCCTAAGAATGACTTAAACCCACAGCCATTTAGTTGAGGATTTTAATCTTAAATTTTTGTGATGACATGATTTTGGCAAGCGAAAACCAATTGATCTTTCATAAGAACTTTATAGGCACGAGATCTTACTTAGAATTCTGACGTTATCATGGACCATAAGATCTCGTTCCAGTCCTGTTTTCTTCTGATTCCCTCACACTAACTAACTAACAAACTGTAAATTAAATGGATAAACTTTGTTCAAGTAGTTCAATAAAACAAGCACGGTTAATTAGTACGTCAATTGTTTTACAACTGTAAAGTTTATTTATTTATTTTTTTAACTAAAAGATTTAGCATCCTAACCTGATTAGATAGTCAAGTACTTTAAACCCATACAAGTGATATTTCCCAATTGTGTTAACTAGAGAACATATATAAAGGTATAAAACCAAACTTGTATTTGCCTATTTGGGCTATTTTGTGTCCAAAGTGAACCAAGAACAGTCCATTTTGATACATAACAGCTGCGAATCTCATGTGATGAACCTTAATAGTGGTGGTTGTACATTAATTAGTAGTCTTTATGGTTATAGAAAACAATAAGCTTTTTTTAATCTTCAAAATAAACTGAGGTATAGAGCATTTCGTAAAAACTCAAATCACATCAAAATTGCAACTTGAATCTTACATGAAACATGCATGGGTTGTGAATGATGTAGATAATCGGCATTGGGTCCCATGTGACAATAATTTTGATGAGGTGGCATAGAAGGTGGTCTACTCCGTATTATTTTTAACACTTTTCTTTCTTCATATTCTTTTTTCAAGCAACAAAGGAAATAAAAAAAACAAAACCACATGTCAACCATTTATTGGATGCTTAAAAATAGAGCAAAAAAATCGTATACCATTGAGCAAATTATACAGGAAAGGATCAGACGCGTGGTGAGGTATAATGTAGAATTGTACATCTCTTTTGATGTGATAATATAGGTATTGTAGAGTGTCTATAAGAGATTTAACGTTAATGCATAATAATTTACATCATATATATACACAATGGTATCCCTTTTCAAAAGGTTTATATTATTAATTTATAATGTTGATAACATGGAACACCACGCGTTAAAACTATAGGTTGCCAAACAAATCACGTAAACAAAGTAAAGATAATAAACCAGACTAGCCTTGCAAGGGCAGTTACCATCTTCTTGAAAGACTATACTAATATATTTCACATAACCTTTTGTTTTCACATTACATAGAGAAATTGAACCATAAGGTATGCATGTGGTATGCCCTTTATTGGTTGTATTAACCCATGAACATAATACTTGATTCTTTACTACGTGACTTACATTTAAATTAAAATACTGCTATTGCGAAGGACAGTCTTGAGTGAGCAGGCCTTTTTTTGACGAAAGATTGAAATTACATCGATTAGGATAAAAAAGGATCCATAAAATTACAATTGTTTACCAAAAAAATGGCAGTCGTCGTGGATTAGTCGGCTCGCAATGTCGAGTCGAAAACCCATGTTTATCAACAAAAAAAAAATACAATTGTTGGAGAGAAATATGTCTTTCTCTACCAATACATGCTTGAGAAACCGCTAATGTTGCACTTGATACACAAATAACTTTAATAAACTTGGTTTTGAACAGCTTGAACACCACAAAAAACTTGATCTTTTAGTAACTTGAACATGGTTGAAACCAATAAATGCCAACAAACCCATTTATTGGAAGAACTGAAAACTTTGGAGTATCGTCATATATCCCTATATGCATGCTAAAACAACACAATAAAAAAGGTTCACAGTATAGGTGTATGATGATGTTGACCGAACACACAAATCTTACGGCCCATCTTATCCAAAACCCCCTTAGGGGGGGTGTTGACTTTTTTCTCTGCTGTCGCCGCTTGTACTGTCTGCTTTGTCGGGTTGTACATTCTACCAAAAGTAGCCGGACCCTACATAATAAGGGGGGAAGGGGGGGGGGGGGGGTGGATAATAGAGGCTGACCGAACACACAAATCTTACACATTGATAGATCACATCTAACCCAACTACATTCATTTACTACTCATATGAGGCTAGAGTGCACGTCAAAGAAAAACTATAGATGTGGCTACTTGGTAACTAGCTAGTCATGAATTGTCATTGGGTAGCCTTGTAATTCATGCATTGAATAAGTTGTCCAAACTTAACTACATGACATATGGACAATGCATGTTTTTATAAGTATAATAGCATCTTTATAGTATAGGATAGTTTAGAAGATACAAATATAGCTTTCAAAGTTTACATACACCCTTTCTCCGATTCATATCACCATCAACCTATACTTACGGTTAATATGTTAGTTTCAAGTTTTGATCACTCAAGCAGTCTTGTAGAGTTTTTTGCAAGAATGGTTTCATTTTCATTTTTGTTTGTAAATATAGGTCACTTTTATTTTTTTAAAGTAAATATGGTTCTTTTAGTGTTGGTGGACACATCAAGTTTCTTCTAAGCCTCTTAAAGTTTCAATTATAACCTCTAACTTTCAGTTTCTGTATATATTTCTCTTTTTTGAAATCTTCTATTTTATTTTTTGTTATTAAAACTTTTTTTTTGTCTGTAACTACTCGTTGAATTTTGACAATTGACAATCAAACAAATATTTTCCAACACGTTATATGAAGGCCATGCATAAATAAGAACTGAAACTAATGGGTAAGAACATGTGGTAAAAGAAAAAGGCATAAAAAAATAACACTGTTAAAAAATAAATCATTTATCACATTTTTTGTACACACTATAAGTTTTGGTATCTTCACAACACCAATACACAACTCCAAAAACATCTTCCTTTCTCATCCGCTAACACAATAATTGGTAGGCCTCCTAACTCAAACCGGTCTCACATAAGTTTGACCCAACTAACCTATCTAACAGTTGTGACTGTATGCTTCCACATAATCTATTAGGAGAACAAACATGAACTATTGTCATATTTTGCTAGAAAACACGCAGCTATATTTTGTTGAAAACGTCTAGTCAATGCGACCGATTATGTATTGATAGATAATTCCCTAAAGTGTTGAAACTTAGGGTTGAAACGTAAGAGTAGATTCAGGAGAAGAACGTAAAAAAGGCGAGGTTGAGCTCATTATAATGTTACTCCGTACTAGTTATCAACTGTTAGATTTAAATGTCAAGCTCCTTGTGATCTTTGAATTGTATTATATTTATGTTGAGTTGTTCACACGTGATCAAATTTTCTGAATGTATGTATGTCAAATGCTAAAGATTAATTCTAATAAGTAAATGTAGAGAAAATGTTGAAGTGTTAAGCACCTATTCTTGCAATACATGAAATTAAAATTTTAAAATCAAATCGTTCAAATGCATTGTAATTGTATCAGATAAATTATAGTTGAAGTACCTACACAAAAGGTGAAAGTATTAAAGAAACCAAACGAAGAACTTACTGTCATATATGATACCAACAAGTGAAAAAAAGTTGTTAAATGCATTGAATGAATAAGCTGACTAGCAAAATAAGTGAACATACAAGTAGGTTGTGTAGATGAAATATTCATAAGTATTAATGTTTAATATATGTAACTTAATTAACTACGAGAGCATTAACTAATCCGTATCTAGTTACGATTGAAACAATGTAATGTTCAATTAATATAGAAAAATAGTACTCAGTACAATGACTAAAAGGGCTTTTGTCCCAATAGTATCCTTTGTTGTGTGAGAAGCATCATAACAAATGGTTGTCGGTTCAAGTCCTGCTTAGGACATGTGAGATAGATTTGTTGTATAATTGTGAGATAGTTACAATTGTCATTTTAAAGAAAAAAAAAAAGAAAAAGAAAAAGGTACTCCGTACAATATAATGTTTAATTAATGTAGAAAAATATTTTGTAGTAGGCATTGGAGATCGATTAATGATATTTATGAAAGTAATGAAGAGGTCAGATTTACGAGGTCAAAAGAGCATTGGTATGGAAAAATAGCTTACAAAATTTTGGAAGGAACTGATATTGTATAACGTTAGTAAAAATAAGAGAAAGAAACCGGTGACAGATCAAGAACTATAAGACTGAAGAGAGTGGGGCTACCCAACTAAGGGGCGACTCGCGACATGTGGCGCTGAGTCAGCATGTTGGGTAGCCTCAAAAAATAAGGGGAGTGGTGTAGCCAGCGAACCAAGAGGCGTTTCAATATGTATATACTGGCATATATACATATATATACTCACATATAAAGCAGGCAAGTCAGAAGTAGCAGGCAAGTTTGGGGCGATCCATATTAGTCGCCTGGCTTGCAAGTAGCCTTGTGGGGGTGGTGTAGCAGGCTACTTGGAGGCGTTCCAAGGCCTAATCGCCTCCTAAGTTGCTCCACTCCTCACAGCCTAAGTGACAAGAGTCACATACTTTATTTTTATTTTTATTTTTCTTTTATGATTTTTTTTTAGTAACCATGATTTTCGACTAATCCACGGGGTTTGAACCCACCGCCCTACAGACTCAAACCATGTAAAGCCCACCCTTTTCACGAGGTTGGCGTGACCACTTAAAGTTGTTTGCACCTAGCAGAAATTGAACTTAGAGACCTCACACATTTTAGAGTGATAGTTACAAACCCTTTTGTCACTAAGCCACCCTTAACTGGTTTCACATACTTTATTTACTATAATATATTAGGATTTTTGGACAAAAGTTTATAATACGCTAAAAATATCATGTTATTCCCGAGAACCTTCGGAAATAAATCCTCTTGATTCCTGTTAGCCTTAAAGTTTGTCATATTTGGGAATTGCACTTCATTCTTTATACAAGGACTAGTTTAGACATTTAGGCTAAGTTAGTCATTGTATTATTTGTATAAATACCCTCCTATGTCAATACTAGGAGGGTTGAGGATTCATTTGTATCAAAGGGGTGTGTGTGTTTTCTCTAGCTTCTCTCTAGAAAAACATACACACCCCGCCAGTCAATAAACCGAAAATTCAAAGTTTAATCTTATGTTCGTGTTTATCATGTTTCCTCCACCTCAAAAACGTGATTCTTGGTCGTAATAAGTGGTATCAAGAGCTAACCGGGGGCGAATCGTGGTGTGTTTGAGGTAAAATATGTGATTTTTGGTGTGTTCTATCTTGTTTGTGTTCGATTTATGTTTAAATGAACCCAACAGTTGCGTTTTTTATCATCAAAAACGTGAGCTTTTGTGGTTTTTTCTGGATTCGTACGCAAATTTAAAGATTTATAGAGTTGGGTTGTGAAGGTTTGCTAGTTTTCACTCATATTTTGGTTTGGATGATCAAAATTTTTGTGTTTGTTCTTGGTCTCTAGATCGAATATCATCAAGAAATCTTGGATAAGATTTGTTTTTGGATTATAATTGATTATTTTAGTCCTTGAATTATTGATGTGTAAGACAAGTGGGTGAAAAGTTGTCTGTGAAAGCGTGGGCTTCTAAGAAAAAGGACATAAAGTGGTGAAAAGCAGACTTTCGAAATTCAGAAAGTCAACAAAAGTTTCGAAATTGCCATTATTCTCGCAATTGCTATTTCTCTCGAAATTGCAACATTCTTCGCAATTGAAGCTGCTTCTCGCAAATCAGAAAATATCGCATTCTTGTATAAGATTGTGATAGGTGCTCTTTCGAAATTGATTTCGGAATTCATCTCGGAATTGGTTTCGGAATTGGGTCTTTATCGCAATTGGTTTCGCAATTGCTTCTCGCAATTGGTCTCGCAATTGGTTTTCGCAATTGGTCTCGCAATTGGAGCTGATTTCGCAATTCACCATCTTCTCGCAATTCAGCAAGTTCTTCGCAATTCAAACAGTTCTCTCGCAATTGGTCCTTATTCTCGCAATTGCAAAAAAAAAAAAAAAAAAAAAAAAAAAAAAAAAAAAAAAAAAAGAGTTTTTTGGCGGGAAAATTTGAGTAAAATTTAAATTTGAGGAATGACTTAACGGTCAGTTTTTACGCGAGATTCAAATTCTGGTTCAAGAGTGAAAATTTTGGCCCAAAATTCAAATTTTTTGGCCAAAATTCGAATTTTTCGGGAATTTTCGGCGTAAAAATTTCTTAAACTCAAATTTTTCCAGCATCATTAGAATGTCATTTTATGGCATATTTCACATCAAAATCACAAATGAAATTATCGGACTGCACCTCCAACATCACCACGTATAGCCTAAAAGATCCTGATCAAGATTCACAATCAGATGACAATGGTCAAATTATCAGCTGTGGCTACAAGGATGATGATTCATTATTACTTATTTGAAGTTGAAGTGGAATATCTCGGGTACGTGTACTTAGTATCTTGAAGATATCGGGGTTGGTTGGATGCATGATTCTTCGAGATCCTTGTTTGTGCACTCATGGGAATAGTGATTAAGTCTTGGGTTATCTAGTTTTCATAGGTCAAGGGGAGGATGGACGAAGACCTAGTTAACTATCACTTAAAGGAGATACGTTGTAGTACTCAGTGTCACACAAAGATGTGGATAATTCAAGAGAGGTTCATATACAGTCAAGGAAGGATGGATGGGTATATGAAACGACCTATATGCTTTAAGGAGTTACGTTGTAGTGCTCAGTATAGGTTCTTAGTCACACGATCGTGCAAGTTTAAGTCACAAGTTTGGGTTATTCTACTTCAGTCTCAAGTTTGGCATAGTGGGTTTTCTCCATCAGTAGTCACTACATAAAGCCGTTGTTTTGATTCAGGAGGTTAGATTGGGTTTATCTACATCTTCTCACGGATTAAAGGAAGTGCTTCCAGTTCATACTTCACGTGCACATAATATGCTGATTCCGATTAATCGTAACCAGCAGGGGAGAGAAATGTGCGGGCTGATCTCTCATGGGAAAAGTAACTGGGATGCATTTGGTGAGATGAAGATGTTGATAATGTATTCCCCCGAACGGACTTCAGATACAGGGCAATCATAAGAGAGGTTGTCAGTTTGGGGGAGAGCACTAATTAGGGGAGAGCACGGGAAGAGCACTCAGGGTACTCTAAATTAAACCCTAATTAGAATTGCTCACATGGTTCTTCTGCAAGTAAAGAAATGAATGCTGAGAAGATTCTCCAAGCTGAACGAAGTAATGACGTTTGAAGACTATTCTCTGTGCTTATGGTTTATATTTTACTTGTAGGGAACATTGTAAGCAATTCCCATATGACTTCACTTTGGGGAGAGATTGTTAGCCTTAAAGTTTGTCATATTTGGGAATTGCACTTCATTCTTTATACAAGGACTAGTTTAGACATTTAGGCTAAGTTAGTCATTGTATTCTTTGTATAAATACCCTCCTATGTCAATACTAGGAGGGTTGAGGATTCATTTGTATCAAAGGGGTGTGTGTGTTTTCTCTAGCTTCTCTCTAGAAAAACATACACACCCCGCCAGTCAATAAACCGAAAATTCAAAGTTTAATCTTATGTTCGTGTTTATCATGTTTCCTCCACCTCAAAAACGTGATTCTTGGTCGTAATAATTCCGCTTGAGTCCGCTCATGAAAGAAACTATGTTAAGACCCCAACGACACTTCCTATAGTGTCTCGAATTACATATTAATCCATATAATACAACAATGTTTTTTTCACAACTATTCCAAGTTCCTTTGATGGTAGCGGTGGTGACCAATGTTGGCATGCAGTGGTGGTGGTTTCTAGTCTAGTAGTCTCACACTATCATTGGCGTAAATGGTAAACCAGGGTGTGTGTGTAGGTCATTCTCTATAAAAGAGACATATGTGTTATTTTAATATGTCTATTTTGTTTCATGTCTATGTGGAAAATCCCGACTTCGTTAATACACGTTGGCAATCAAGTGAGGAAAAATTATGTGGCCGCTACCGAGGATTCACAAGTCGGGCGTGCACAACCTCGCGATACGTTTTGGCACAATTTTCAAAAACGCAATAAGGATATGATACAAGGCAAGTGAAAAACGTTGAACCGTGATTGCACAAAGTTCAACGCGTATTACAAACGTTCGCAACGCGAAAAAAAAAGTGGGGAAAGTGAGATAAATATCCTCAAACGGGCGAAACAAATGTATCGTAACGAGCACAAAACTGCGCCGTTTAACAACGAGGAAGCTTGGGAGGTTTTGCGTGGTCATAAGAAATGGGACGCGCCGGATCCGCTTGATTTAATTGGCGATATCCCAAGCCAAACAAACAAGGCTTTGTTTGGTCATGATGAACAACCACGTCCCATGGGAAAAAATCGTGCTTCGAAGAAAGTCAAATCCGAGAGCACGACAAGTACCGGGGGAGCGAGTATCGGAGGAACGAGCTCGTCAAGCCAATTCATAGAGACTATGACAACCGAGTATCGTATAAAACGGGAAACCGCCCAAGCGGCGTATCGGGCGGCCCAAGTAAAAGATGAAACGATAACAAGGTTGGAAGAGATGAAATTTTTGATGATTGACACTGACGGCAAGGATCCAAACGTTGTGTGTTGGATCAACGAAGAAAATGACAGAATCATCAAAAAATATAACTTGCAACCTCGTCACTAGATTTAATTGCATTTTCATAATTTCCTTTATGTTGTAGTTTGCTTTGTGTTGTGTTTTTTTTTTATTTCGTAATTTTTTTTATTTTTTATTTTCGTTGTAACCTTTTTTTTTTATTTAACTATATATAACGTTAAACAGATTAACAGAAACTAAAAGAAAAAAAAAAATCTCAGAGACAATAACGTGATCACCGAAAAGAAAAAACAACCCCTAAAACCCACACAAGACACATGAAACAAAAGGGCAAAGATGTAATCAACCATCAAAAAGAGCAAAACACACCTGTCAAGAATTGAGTGGAAGAACATTAATATTGTCTCAACAACAATGTACAACTCTATAAGGCTACCCTCCCTCCCATTTTCTTCATGCAACTCTTCTCACTCATCAAACTTAACACTACTTTCCCTCTCTAGGGTTCATATTTTTTCAAGTTAAGGTATACATTATCATTTTTTATACTCTCTTTATGTTGCTATTTTTTAAATGAATGTGAACTTTCTTGTTATATTCTACGTACTCCCTTATTTATGTAAGGTTTTGTGAAAATGTATTTTTTGAAATACTTTTTCTATGTTTTTTTTGGATGATGTAACAAAAGAAATGTATGTTTTTATTGCATATATATATTTGGTGTTGAGTTTGTAGAAAAAATAATTTATGTTTATAAATGTTGTTTTTTTGAAAAAGGAAGCTTTTTTGCTGTAAAAAAATGCAAGTTTTTAATATGATTTTTTTTATTAAAAGAAATACTTATGTTTTTAAGTTGATTTTTTAGCAGGTTTTTTTTGCTTATTATATAAAAAGTAAGGATATTTTGTTCATTTTTTCTTTCGTAGAGTGAGACTGAGGGTGTGTCGTGTGTGTGTTTCTACACACACTCATACATGTCCGTACAACTATATAGATGCTTTCTTGTTTAGTTGATATGTTTTTATAATACCTTTTGTAGATAAAGATTTAAGTTTTTCAAAAAAAGAAATCCTTTGGTTTTTTAAATATCACATCTTCATTTTTGTTTTGTTGCTGATAGTTGCTCTTTTGACTTTTGGGTTAAATAATACTTCTATTAGAAAAAAATTTCAAAATGGAAAACTTTTGACCCATTGGTCACAATCAAGAAAAACTACAAATTTTTTTTAGAGGGTGTTTGTTTAAGGTTATTTGTGTCTCTACTAGCTTATTTGATTTTTTGGTGTTATATTTTATAAGTATTTTGAAAAAAACGGAGTTAAATATAATTTTATATAAGCATGTAAGTCTCAAAGTTAGACAGAAAGTTAAGCTTGTGAAATATAAACCGAAATTGAATAAACTCGTAAACCCTCAAACAAACACCTTAGATTGGTCTAAAATGTCAGAGCAACAAAACATCACAATCACTTGTTCGACAAAATCCATACTTTTGCTCAACGAAAAGTTATCGGATATTTATCATTGGAATTGGGTCAAGCGGTTGTGAAGCGTAACAGATCGACATTTTTGACGGAATTTCACTTTTGTTTTATCTTCTTTTGTGGACTAATGAGTTAAAATAAGTCCATGTTTAAGGATTTTCTCTTATTACTACTTGTTTTTGTAGCATCTTTTGGTGTAGCAATTGTGCTATAGTTCATACTATTTTAGTGTCATATCACCTTTTAAATAAAACTAGTGATTATCTTTTGAAACTCAGTTTTAAAAACGTGAAGTAGTTGTTGGATGTTAAACGTATATATGTGTTAGTTAGTAAGTAGTTATACAAGTCTTGTTTGTAGACTTCTTTGATGAAACATAAAAAGCATAAAGTATGTGTTTATAGCAAGCATTTACAAGACATACTTGTAGTATTTTTTTTTAACAAAATACTTGTATTTGTCAATATATAAAAGGCATACACTAAGCGCATTCTGAAAATCTGTTGCACTTATCTAAGGTTATTCACTTATGACATATTTTGGGTATTTTTGGTGATCATCTACTTAAACAGATTTGTACCATTTCATGTGTTTTTTTAGCTGAAAATATGTTTTTTATGTGCTTTTATCATTTGCTATTTAAATATAATGTAAGCATTTGTTATATATGATTTATGTGCTTGTATTTTGATTTATTTTTGGGTCACACTTAACTTTTTCTTTTCTTATTTTTTTCTAGTGTAAAAATGGGAAGAGGGGGCAAGAACAAGAAGAAGAAGCCCATTGGAAATAACCAAGAGTATGTGTTTCTACTCAAGTTATTATCATGTTTAAACAGAAAAGCTAGGGATTTATAGTGTGTGTAGTAAAATTGTGTTAAACAGAAATAGAGAAGAAAAAGTTTATAACTTCATTCATTCTATATATTGTTCTATTAGTATGTTCTGAGTTGGTAAGGGGCTTGTTCTAGTGGGCTCCTGTTCTTTTCTTTCTATTTCATCTAACTTACCCAAACAATATGTCAGCCTTATGAATGGTTTGAGGTTTAAACAACGTATAACCAAACACTAGATGTCTTCATTAAGACCATGAATAAAACTACTAAGGCTATACTTTTCTAAAAGTTGTAACCACTGAGTACATCTATAAAACAGTGACGATACTCTTTAACCCCATAAATCTGCTTAAGCCTTTTTAATGGAAGCATCAAACACTCTAGCGATACAAGCACTTGTGGTTTCAACACAATCGGCCCTCGATCATTGAATTAACATTCTCTTTTGACATTTCATGAAGGCAGCCCCAAGTTTTTCTAACTTATGAATTTATACATATCAAAAATAAGAAATACACACTTTCATCTAATTACAACACCTTTAGAATAATTTGGAATGGTATGTTTAGTTGACTTATAATAATATTCCCATGCTTCTCTAACACCTAATTTATATCTTCTCAGAGAAAAACAGATCCCACTTGCAGAACATGAAGCAGAAGTTGAACGTCTACGATCCCAGATCCAAAATCTCCATGCCTAATTAGCATCGAGAGAAGCCCCTCGGGGAGGGGTAAATCCTGATGAGAAGCCTTTAGGGAGTTATTATAAATTCATTCATAGGAACTTCCACCTGATTATAGAACTAAAAATAGATGGGCTTGCTAAAAAGGGGGGGGGGGGGGGGTCGATAAGAATGTGTGCATGGATGAACTTGAGTATTATATGAAGGATAAATGGAAGTCCTATTCGCAAGAGCTTCAAGAATATTTAAACGAAGAATCAGACATTAAAGAGCCTAATTATAATGCACACCAGCTTTTTCAGATTATCGACTATATTCTTGTTACCAAGTCAAAATACACCCAAGGATTATCTAAGATAATTTCTAATTTTGGGCGGTCTGAACAAGTAAATGTTGCCGAAGCATATCGAAAACCGTGTTGCAACCATCTTCAATCATTCTTTCGACATACTTAATGAAATTTCGTTATGCTTCGGCAACATTTACTTGTTCAGACCGCCCAAAATTAGAAATTATCTGGGATAATCCCTGGGTGTATTTTGACTTGGTTTCAAGAATATAGTCAATAATCTGAAAAAGCTGATGTGCATTATAATTAGGCTCTTTATTGTCTGATTCTTCGTTTAAATATTCTTGAAGCTCTTGTGAATAGGACTTCCATTTATCCTTCATATAATACTCAAGTTCATCCATGCACACATTCTTATCGATCCCCCCCTTTTTAGCAAGCCCGTCAATTTTTAGTTCTATAATCAGGTGGAAGTTCCTATGAATGAATTTATAATAACTCTCTAAAGGCTTCTCATCAGGATTTACCCCTCCCAGAGGGGCTTCTCTCGATGCTAATTGGGCCTGGAGATTTTGGATCTGGGATCATAGACGTTCAACTTCTGCTTCATATTCTGCAAGTGGGATCTATTTTTCTCTAAGAAGATATAAAATTAGGTGTCAGAGAAGCATGGGAATATTATTATAAGTCAAATAAACATACCATTCCAAATTATTCTAAAGGTGTTGTAATTAGATGCAAGTGCGTATTTCTTATTTTTGATATGTATAAATTCATAAGTTAGAAAAACTTGGGGCTGCCTTGATGAAATGTCAAAAGAGAATGTTAATTCAATGATCGAGGGCCGATTGTGTTGAAACCACAAGTGCTTGTATCGCTAGAGTGTTTGATGCTTCCATTAAAAAGGCTTAAGCAGATTTATGGGGTTAAAGAGTATCGTCACTGTTTTATAGATGTACTCAGTGGTTACAACTTTTAGAAAAGTATAGCCTTAGTAGTTTTATTCATGGTCTTAATGAAGACATCTGGTGTATGGTTATGTAACACCCCCAATTTCGTGATACGCAGCTGAATTCAAGCTGGGTGCTACTCGACGGTATAACAGTTATAATAATAGAAAACGATCTCTAATTGAGTCGTTTTAAAAGATTTATCATTCGAATATCAGAGTTTACAAAATGAGGTCCCAGTAGTTTCGCGTTTTACAAATTACATTAAAAGATGTTTTCGAATGATAATTAAATTTATAGCCCCTTTGATGTATCCGTGCTCTTCCATGCCGTCCTCGTTCATTATGGACCTGAGATAAACATGCTAAAAGTGTCAACACAAAGGTTGGTGAGTTCATAGAGTTTATAAGTAAAATAGTTGATTTCAGTAGTCAAAAGTTGAGTGAATCTATAATGTTTGTATGCAAATCAGTTGAACGCAAATTTCAAGTTTAAGAGGATAATTGCAACGAATACAATTATGGGTAAATAATAATTATTGCTCTAAGCTCATGACACGCAAACCTTAACAGTCAAACATCACCGAAATGATGTTAATTACTGACATAATTAAATGAAAGTAACAAGGCCCTCGGGCAGGAGCTTGCCAACTTCTTGTTTAATCTCAAATAAAGTGCATTTGTCTATCAATCCGGCTAGCATTTAGCTATCTATCCGGCTAGTACAAATGGGCCATCAACCTCCAATAGATCTATTCACAATATTCGCGTTCACTCGCAAGTGATTAATGGCTCATGATAAGAGGGTCTTTTTAAATGGAAATAGTGTAACTTAGGCAATAACATTTAGGATAGCATACAGAAAGTACTTGTGTTCAGCAAGTAATAAGTTTCAGTAAACAAATAGAGTGTTTCATAGATCGAGTAGAATGTTTATGAATAACGAGTAATATTTGTAAGTAAAACGAGCATGTATCTCCCCCAAAGAATCCAAAATAAGAAAAGAGGGGCTATGACTCACCTTAGTGGTCTGGATGGAAAAAAAATCAGGTATGGCGAATAAAATGCTCCGACACGCAACCTAGGTGAATATGTCAAGTTTCAGTATTCGTTAAATATACGTGATTTTTAATATTCGTATCATAATGTTTTGTTGATGGTATATGCTAAATGAGACAACATGAAGTCTCTTCAAAAGTTGGTGGATGATAATATTTATCATTTTTACTTTTTATGTTTCGTTTGTTCCTCGATATATAATTATTTCATATATGTAAGTTTTATGGAAATCCGTTCTCGATATATATACTATCTCGTATATATAAGTTTTATAGAAAATCCTGAGTTGTTAATTATATTTCTTATATAAGTTTTATAACAAATCCCAAATCATTAAGTAGTGAAATATATTATCGAAGTATATAAAAATATTGCACTTTATACCCTTGTAGTTTTAAAAATGACAATTTATACCCACAACTATGGATCATTGGCAAAAACTGGCCTTATGTTAATAACTTTGTAATATTTACACTTTCGGCCCAAGAAAACTCCTTCTTTCAAAATCTACACGTTTTACCCTTAAAGTTTTAATATGTTTCGTTCATAATCCTAGTTTCATTTTTAAGGCGTTTTAAGTTTAGAAAGAGGCGGGGCTTGCTACGGCTTATCAAAATATGTTATAATAGTTTTGAGAATAAGCTGGAAAGAGCTTATTCACTTAGTTTTTAGCTTATAGCTTTTGAAAATAATATAAAGGGTGCGTTTGAATTTAGACGCGACATGCCCTAAAAAAGACTAAATAAAAGCGAGGCAGGGCAAGATTTTTACGACGTTCTTGTTCCTATAAAGTCTTTGCTGTGAGCTCTATAAAGTAGCCAAGTTTCGTGATTTATGGTCTTTGTTTGATAGGCGAAATAAATCGCCAAAGTAGGGTACTTGGGCGTTTTCTCGTTAAGCATAAGAAAGGAAAAATGAGTTAGTTTTCGACTTTAAAACTTATGGCATAGCTTTCCTAGCTTGTTGACAGTTTTAATAACTTATTCAAAGTCTTATTTCACTAGCTTGGGGTATATAAACATATAAATAATTGATTACGTATTTAAAGGAGGGTGTTTGGTTTTGTAAGTTGCGACAAGAAAAACAAGAAAATATAAGCGAGGCACTTACATCTTTTGAATAAATCTTTGGGGCATTTTAGAGTATGCTAGGGGATGGTTTAAAGTACTTAGTGGCAGGGCTTAAGGGCTTTGGGTCATAACTTAAAAATAGGGCGAAAGGGGGTGTTTGTTTTGGTTCCTCGACAAAAACAGAAAAGAAAAAGAATGAAATAGTTTCGAGTTTAAAACAGACCCTACTTCCCAGACCTTGTCGTACGTTTTTAGGACTTGTGCTCCTGAATTTTTGAAGAAAACGTCGTTCCGGACAACTTTCGTGTTTTAACTATTCGATGAATCGGACCAAAAATTCCTCGTTTTGCGTGTTCTTTGAATCTGTCACAGAAAGTTGACAGCTTCTAAGTTTTTGTTTTAGTAATTTCATTTGGCCGTATATTTTGACTCGTGTACTCGTTTTTGGTGATTCAAATTGCTATGTTTTTCTTGTAAAATCCTTTTTAACAGTAAGTAATTGATATTAAAAATGTTAAAGAGATTGAAATGAGTTTAAAAGACTTACAAATCTTTCTTGAACTCAATTAGAATTAAAAACGCCAAATGACTTCCAATTTTGGAACCAAGCTATCCAAGGCTCCAAGACTCTAATGCAAACTTCCTTCTTCCTTCTCTTAGACTTAGAAATCAGTAAGTACGTGTGTGTGAGAGTGTATGTGTGTTTCGAATGGGTGATGAAACAAAAGAGTGGTGTGTGTCGATTTATATAAGGAAGGGGGAGTTAGGGTTTCTTGTGGTTCTTAGTCACCATGTTGTGAGCATGTGAGACAGGATGAGGTGTTTATAAGAGTTTGTGAGGTGATATGTGGTGAGGGCAAGGGTGGCGTGAGGTGGTAAAAGTTTGTCCATAATTTCCACCCAACATTTTTGACCATGGTAAACTTTCTAGGGAACCAAGTGATGTGTAGTAAAAATAGACTAGTAAATATTTAAAGTGTGGAGTTTTGTGTGTATACGTACTTAGGGAGATTAGAAAGCTTTTATAAGCTACTTTGCATGGGACATAATGATGTGTAAGGTTGTTAATCACCTATGTCGAGTGGTTTTAAAATGAAACACATAGAGAGCTTGACATGCTTGACTTATTTGCCGAAAATCAAAGGAACTAGGTGATGTGGTGCATACTTGTTCTATTTTATAGCCATAAGGTTTAAGTTTGTTTTGAATGGTTTGAAATGGGGCTAGGTGTCGCAATGCTTAACCAAGTATAGAGGAAAAGAGGACGATGTGGCTCGATTATGATCATACATGGTTATTTTGTGTTTTTAGTTAGTTTAGAAACAAGTTAGGGCAGTTTTGGTTAGGTTTTTATTTAAGTTGACATAATTTAGAATAATAGTCTAAAATCAATTCAAGCTTGAAGAACTTGTACTATGTGTTAAAGGATATGTAAGCTAGTGTTTATAAATAAATTAGCTCATTTTGATCCTTTATATAATTTACAAACCAATTTTATAAGTAATTATGTAAAGAAAAATGCATTTTTAGTTTTTGTGCATAAAAGACTTGTACACTTCTATCTTCATAAAAATCATGTGATAAAATCATAAAATGATAAATTAGGGCTTGTAACGGGTATTAGGTTTCCGTGATTTAATAAAACTTGTACATTGTCTTTGGAGGGTTGTACTTTAGGATTTATGGTTTAGTTAAGTAAAATCATAGTTTATAATAGATTAGGGTTTCGAGAAAACTCTAATAAATGGCAAACGTTTAGTATAAATGTTTAATAATCGTACGTTAACGAATTAACGTAAAGTGGTTCATAAAAGTTCAAAACTTTTATACTTAACGTATAAGGAATGTTTATTTGAAATGAACTTAAGATATGTTGGTGCTGGTGAGCATTTTTATTAGGAATGTGAGTTACGTCGCATTAGTTTGTTGTTGTGATCAGATAAACTGGTAACTTTTAATCTTAAAAAAAAATAGACGTGGAAAATGGATAAGTATTCTCTCGTTAGAATATTAATACAAGTGAAAATTTACCGGTGGTTACAGGTTATATGTTGTTTAAACCTCAAACCATTCATGAGGCTGGCATATTGTTTGGGTAAGTTAGATGAAATAGAAAGAAACGAAAAGGAGCCCACTAGAAGAAGCCCCTTACCAACTCAGAACATACTAAGAGAACAATGTATAGAATGAATGAAGTTATAAACTTTTTCTTCTCTATTTCTGTTTTACACAATTTTACTACACACACTATAAATCCCTAGCTTTTCTGTTTAAACATGATAATAACTTGAGTATAAACACATAT
Organism: Artemisia tridentata subsp. tridentata; assembly: GCA_021014915.2. Lineage (NCBI taxonomy): Eukaryota > Viridiplantae > Streptophyta > Magnoliopsida > Asterales > Asteraceae > Artemisia > Artemisia tridentata. Next base: position 27,499,064 of record CP139502.1, on the reverse strand, counting down.
TCTTGGTTATTTCCAATGGGCTTCTTCTTCTTGTTCTTGCCCCCTCTTCCCATTTTTACACTAGAAAGAAATAAGAAAAGAAAAAGTTAAGTGTGACCCAAAAATAAATCAAAATACAAGCACATAAATCATATATAACAAATGCTTACATTATATTTAAATAGCAAATGATAAAAGCACATAAAAAAACATATTTTCAGCTAAAAAAACACATGAAATGGTACAAATCTGTTTAAGTAGATGATCACCAAAAATACCCAAAATATGTCATAAGTGAATAACCTAAGATAAGTTGCAACAGATTTTCAGAATACGCTTAGTGTATGCCTTTTATATATTGACAAATACAAGTATTTTGTTTAAAAAAAAACTACAAGTATATCTTGTAAATGCTTGCTATAAACACATACTTTATGCTTTTTATGTTTCATCAAAGAAGTCTACAAACAAGACTTGTATAACTACTTACTAACTAACACATATATACGTTTAACATCCAACAACTACTTCACGTTTTTAAAACTGAGTTTCAAAAGATAATCACTAGTTTTATTGAAAAGGTGATATGACACTAAAATAGTATGAACTATAGCACAATTGCTACACCAAAAGATGCTACAAAAACAAGTAGTAATAAGAGAAAATCCTTAAACATGGACTTATTTTAACTCATTAGTCCACAAAAGAAGATAAAACAAAAGTGAAATTCCGTCAAAAATGTCGATCTGTTACGCTTCACAACCGCTTGACCCAATTCCAATGATAAATATCCGATAACTTTTCGTTGAGCAAAAGTATGGATTTGGTCGAACAAGTGATTGTGATGTTTTGTTACTCAATTCTTGACATGTGTGCTTTGCTCTTTTTGATTGGTTTGATTACATCTTTGCCCTTTTGTTTCATGTGTCTTGTGTGATGTGGTTTTATGGGTTGTTTTGTCTTTTTGGTGATCACGTTATTTTCTCTGAGATTTTTCTTTTTCTTTTAGTTTCTGTTAATCTGTTTAACGTTATATATAGTGTGGCCAAATTACTATAATTCAATTACCAAAAAGTAATGCAAATGCAAGTAAGTCCTAAGAGCAAAGGGTGTGTTAACCTTGTGTTAAAGTCTCAACCACTGCCATGTCAGCGACACATCTGTTTTAACATTTTCACCTTTAATTAAAAAAAAACCACCATTTATCATAACTCAAATGTTTTCAAATTCAACCCCTAAACTAAAACTAATACTTCATTTATTAAAAAAAATAACATTAATTTCTTAAACATATTATAATACGAAATTAAAAAAGAAAAAAAAAAGTCAATACAAAGAAAATACAACATAAAAAAATTACGAAAGAAAAAAAAAACGCAATACAAAGCAAACTACAACATAAAGGAAATTACGAAAATACAATTAAATCTAGTGACGAGGTTGCAAGTTATATTTTTTGATGATTCGGTCCTTTTCTTCGTTGATCCAACACACAACGTTTGGATCCTTGCCGTCAGTGTTAATCATCAAAAATTTCATCTCTTCCAACCTAGTTATCGTTTCATCTTTTACCTGGGCCGCCCGATACGCTGCTTGGGCGGTTTCCCGTTTTATACGATACTCGGTTGTCATAGTCTCTGTGAATTGGCTTGACGAGCTCGTTCCTCCGGTACTCGCTCCCCCGGTACTTATCGTGCTCTCGGATTTGGCTTTCTTCGAAGCACGCTTTTTGCCCATGGGACATGGTTGTTCATCATGACCAAACAACACCTCATTTGTTTGGCTTGGGACATCGCCGGTTAAATCAAGTAGATCAGGCGCGTCCCATTTCTTATGACCACGCAATACCTCCCAAGCCTCCTCGTTGTTAAACGGCGCAGTTTTGTGCTCATCACTATACATTTGTTTCACCCGTTTGAGGATATCCATCTCACTTTCCCCACTTTTTTCTTCGCGTTGCGAACATTTATAATACGCGTTGAACTTTGTGCAATCACGGTTCAACGTTTTCCACTTGCCTTGTATCATATCCTTGTTGCATTTTTGAAAATTGAGTCTATTGAACTCATTTATTACCTGTTGCCAAAATGTATCGCGAGGTTGTGCACGCCCGAATTGTGAATCCTCGGTAGCGGCCACATAACACTTGGCAAGTAATTTTTCCTCACTTGATTGCCAACGTGTATTGACGAAGTCGGGATTTTCTTCATTCTCCTCGATTGGTTTGGGGTCTTTGGATTTTTTGGCCTTTCGTTTACCACCACGTTTGAATGGCTTTGGAGGAGACATAGGTGTTTCGGGAACTTCATGTGTTTCGGTTTGTGAATGTTGTGATTGTTGTGAGAATTTTAGATTTTGGAAATTGGTGTTTAGTGTGTTTTGTTGGTTTTGTTCCCAATATAGAAATCGTTGATGTTGTAGGTAAAGTTCTTAGCTCGACAAGCTGAGTGAGTTAGGGAAAGAGTTGTTGGGTGATGATGAACCCGCGTTTGGGTTATTCCACCCACCGATGAGATTCATGAAACTTTCATCGTTGTTGTTAAATCCTGACATTTTTTTTTAGAAATGGAAGTATATGATATATTAGATTGAGTTGTGAGGAAGTGTGAAAAAAAATATTGTGTTAATTGGGTATTTATAATGGTGGGAAAATGGTTTTGATTTTTTTTAGGCAAACTAGCCGTTTTTTATACGTTGAGGGGGGTAAAAGGATTTTTTTTTAAATGCAACGGCTATATATCCGTTGAGCGGGGTAAAAGTGATTTTTTTTTATCATTCAAAATAGGTTTAATGTTGCGTTAAAGGTTTAACGCAGCCCTTTAACGTGGCTCGATGGTGTGGTTAACGTAGCTTTAACGCTGCAATGTGAAGGGTTTAACACACCCTTGCGTTAACACACCCTTTTCTCTAACCAGTCTCTTTTACGTATCAGTATTATAAGAAACATATTAATTATAAGAGTCTCGCAAATATCGTTTTGCCGTTGAATATCGGGTTTTCGTGTGGGTGATGTGTATATATAATTCTGTTGGCTCACTACTTTCTTATGGTCTATTGAACTTCCAAAGAAACCTTAATGCTAGATTTAGTTTGAACCTCATCTCATCTGCATCTTTTGTGATCCACTGGTTTCCTAGTTAGATACAAACTCTTAGAATAATGTACTTTTTTACTAGATATATGACCATCAATTGTAACAACCCACGTTCATAAGAACATCCATAATCTTTCAAATTAATCGTGCAACATGCATGGTCAAATTAGCTTCATTGTCAAGAACAACAATCGTACCGAAACAATGGTTTGAGCACATGTATGATCCTAGCTACTTTGCTATAGTTCGCAACGAATCCATGTCCTTTAAGTTTCTTCAAACCTCTTGTACGTTATCCGAAACCACAACATATCGTAAGTTTCAACATGCTTGAGCCTAAACAAGGGTAGTACTAATGTCTTGGAGGTGAAAAAGGATCCACTTTTGGAGTTTAAGTGCAAGAAATCGTCCGAAAAGTCTTTAGGAGCTATTGTTCAAGGTTCTTGCAATGGCTTGGTTTATTTATCACAAGGCCATGCATGTTTCGGATACTATCTCTTTAGTTGTTATCAATCCTCCTGAGGAAAGAATGTTACGAGTTGCCATCCATGAATTTGGAGTTACATTCGCCGAGACTAGAGTCATGTGGGCATGGTTTTGATGCTTCAACCACTACTTCCAAGATGGTGTGTGTTTTGCGAAAAAGACAAGTTGATCAATATGAAAAAGTCGAGAATAGTCTATGCACGTACTATGGTGCATGTATTGGGAAATAATACATGGCGAGAGATACCCCAAGTCTCATCTTGTCGTATAGTCGATAAATGTGTATATGCTAATGGATGCTTATATTGGTTCGCTAACGATTATGATAATAGGTCAAAATCAAAAGCCACCAATGAGGTAAGAAAAGTAGTATACTTTGATGTTAAGAATGACGAATTCGGGTCGATTAATCCTCCTAAGAAAATAGGAGGTGGTTGGATAGACGACACTAGTTAGATGATTTAAACGGCGAAGTTAGATATATACGTAACTACATTATCAACAATGGTATAGATATTTGGTTAATGAAGCAGAAAGAATGGACAAGGCTTTTTCGGTTTGGTCAAGGACCATGTTATTTTGGCATTACAAAGATTTTAGGTCGTTTGAACAAAGACGAATACATATTAGTGAAAACAACCTGTGGAGGGGACCGATTGATTGTTTTGAACCTTAAAAACGGCTTGGTTCTCTATGATGTCAACGCCGTTAGTTGGTCATGAAGATACACATAAAGCATATATATGAATATATGTATCGTGGAACAAGTTACTGTGACACCAACAAAAGTGCTTATTCGATCAACAACTGATCTAAAAAAATGTTCCTGATTTATTTTGATTCCTGTTACTTATGAGGGTGAGGGCATTATTCGATTTGTTTAAGGATACAATACAAGTTTTCTGTTGTTTTACTATAATGTTATAGTCATAAGTTAGAGCTTTGATAGTACTATTTGAGGCCTCAAACTCCTCTTTGGTAACCATATGTAGCTAACTGTATTTCGCGTTTCATTAGTGTTAGACATCTACCGAAAAAGATTTGAGATGTGAGATTGTCGCAGTGTCGTAAAGTTAGTTGAGGGAATGTTAACCAACAAACATCTATCATGCATAAAAAATTTGCTGTAAATTGAACCATGAAACATAAAACAAAACTAAAGTGATCATATTCAAACATTTATATTAAAACAACCAAATAACAATATGGAAAACGTTTAGAAACCATCTGATGACGTATAGTCCGTATTCGGGTCACGAACCCGACCAATGGACGCTACTAACACTCAAGCCCATCACGAATGGGCTATTACAATAACGGTTTGAGCTTACGAAGGCACAAACCCGAAGTTATTTATGGTCTTGCTATAGGATATCTCTTATTTATGGGATATATATCAAGCGACCGACTTAGGCGGGATACGCCGAAGAGTGAGGAACACGAAACCAACAAGGATTTCATGTATATGTAGAGGGCATCTCGGTTCTCTTTAAGGTACGATCTAATAACCCTAACTCTTCACTAAAACCCTAAAACCGATTACTTACTCTCACGCCGGAGGATAATCGTGGGAGACAATCCCACGATAAGCCTAACGGTGTTTTTTTTTCTCTCTTAGTATGCAGGTCTCAAGCATTAAGATCCAATTGATACGGGAACCGGAATCCAAACAAGGAACGTCCAACTTTTGTATCAACAAGTGACGCCATCCGTGGGACCATACACTAAGAACTTTACTAAGAACTAGAATGACAAAGCACGGAAACCCAAATCAGCGGACTCCGTAGGCGAAGAAAACGCATGGTGACCTACAGGGGGAGAAGCAGCAAACTGATTCAGCCACTAAGCAGGCCTCTGGAACAACCAGTGCGCCCAAAAACCGAGGATCATACTCAGATCTGACCTTTACTGCAGTAGAACCGCTCATAAGGACCACCCATGCTACTACAACAACCACTAGCGCGGAAGATCTACAGCGCACTCCTTTCACCATGCCAGAATTAGACCTTACTAAACCGCCAAATGCGCCTATCCGAAACAAGGGTCCTGATTTGGAAACAGACATCCTCGCGCTAGAAGGAGTCGCGCCTGAACTAGCGCCAAGTGATTTCGTGTCTCAAAACTATGAAACCTTGGCTGCGCTTATGCGAGAGGAAGCGAAAAAGAGGTCAAGCCAGAGTCTGCAAGCCCGGCTCAACTTCGACCCTGAGCATGAAGTATCCCCACCGTGTTACCGAAAAGAAAGGCGTGAGAAGGATAGCCGCAGACACCCAGTGTTTACTAGGATCGGAAGGAAAGTTGTGGATGATGAAGCAGCCGACTTACAGTATCGGGAGGAGCATGAAGACGATGGACGGCGCACCAATGTCCACACTAGGCTTGGCAGTCGCAAGATTCACGATAGACTTGGGTGACGGGTCTCCCCAAGCGAAAGCCTTTCAAGCTCGGATTCCGAGGATAGTCGGCGCAAGCGCCGCAAAAGAGTAAGCTCATCCTCAAGTGACTCCTCGGACAACGAGGACGAAGAAACAGGACACTGGAAGTCCAGGAGAAGATACCGCGACCAGGAGGACGAAGATATGTCTCGTCCCTGGCGCCGCCAAAAGGTTGACGCATTCACTCGGCGCATCAGTGATTTTTCAGAAGATAAGAAAAGGCGCATGCCCGCTAATGTTAAAACTTATGATGGGACAGGTGATCCTGACGACCACCTAAAAATTTTCGAATCAGCAGCAACCATCGAAAATTGGCCACAACCTGTGTGGTGCCACATGTTTAATTCTACGTTAGTAGGGAATGCGCGAAACTGGTTCAGTAAGCTTCCACGTAGAAGCATTGATGGGTTTGAAGAGTTGCGGAAGGCGTTTCGTTTGAACTTTACTCAGAGGAAGAAGTGCGCCAAAAACCCTGTCGAACTCGCTAGGGTAAAACAGCGCCAAGGGGAATCCACAAGCGCTTTTATGGAGCGCTATAAAGACGAATGCATACATGTCAAGGCATGCCCCGAAATACTAAAGATCTCAGGGTTTATGAACGGAATCAATAACCCAGAACTTATCAAAAAGTTAAATGATAGGGTTCCCCAAACCTTTGACGAACTTATGAAGCGCACGAGGTCCTTCATCCAGGGAGAAGCCGCCGCTGCGGATAGTAAGAAAGGCTACTCAAACTATAGGTCACAAGAACAACCAATGAGACAATCCAATGACCAGAGTAGCAATCGTAACAAAAGCTACCGCATTCAGGGGGCGGACGAGAGAATGACAAGTATACCCCACTAACGAAGACTCCAAAGGAGATATTTGCGACGGAAGGCGCGAACTTTCCGAGACCCCCACCGATGCGCACCCCAGAAGATCGGCGCGTAGGGAACGGATACTGCGAGTATCATGTACAGAAGGGCCACACCACCAATGAGTGCGTCCAATTGCGCCAACTAATTGATAAGCTAGTAAAAGAAGGCAGATTGGACCATCTAGTTAAGAACATCAAAGATGGAAAAGACAAACAGAAGACCGGGAGCAAGAAAGAAGCACCTAAGGACAAGGCTGACATAATCTACATGATACAATCATGGCAGCGAAAGACTAGGCAAAAGGTCAGCCATAAATTCTCTCATGGAAGCGAAATCTCTTTCCCCACCTTGGCTGCGGACAACACAGTGGCGGAACCACTCACCATCGAGATAAATGCGGGGGGTCACGATATCCACCGCATGTATGTTGATGGAGGGGCATCAGCGGACATAATGTATGAGCATTGTTTCAAGAGATTGCGACCTGAGATACAAAGACAGTTAAGCCCAGCCACGACGTCATTGACTGGCTTCACAGGAGAAAAGATATGGCCCATGGGGAAACTACGACTACTAGTGGGTGTTGGTAATAAGGAACACTCCACGACAGTCTGGATAAATTTTATGGTGATTAGATCTCCTTCGCCATACAATGGCATTATCGGAAGACCAGGAATTTTGGCAATACGCGCAGTACCGTCCACAGCACATGGGATGCTCAAATTCCCGGTAGAAGGCGGCATTGTCACCATCTACAATAACGCTGCGCCACCTAGAGAGTGTAACTCGATTACATGTGAGACGACTCACACCCCAGAACAGAGCGCAGTTAAAGTATCAAACCTGAAGGTCGCAATTCATCCTGATTATCTGAAACAAGAAGTATCGATCGGGGGATCGCTGTCTGATAAAGGCAGAGCTGCCGTGTGCGCACTCTTGCAAAAGAATCTGGATATTTTCGCATGGGAACCAAAGCACATGACTGGTGTGCCACGCTCGATTGTAGAACACAAGTTGAAAATCCGACAAGGATACTCCCCAGTACGACAGAAAAAGCGCGGCCAGGCTCCAGAGCGCGCAAAAGCCATTCTAGAGGAAGTACGCAAACTTGTTGACGCAGGTATCATGCGAGAAGTCTATTACCATGACTGGCTTTCCAATCCAGTGATGGTCAAGAAGAGTGATGGTAGTTGGCGGATGTGCGTGGATTTCACTGATCTCAACAAAGCATGTCCACAAGACTGCTACCCACTACCAGAGATAGACTGGAAGGTAGAATCTTTATGCGGATACCCCTTTAAATGTTTTTTAGACGCATACAAAGGGTACCACCAAATCCAAATGGGTAAAGAAGACGAGGAAAAAACAGCCTTCCACACAAGCCAAGGTGTCTACTGTTATACAAAGATTCCTTTTGGCCTAAAGAATGCGGGCGCCACCTACCAGCGATTGGTAGATAATGCATTTGAAAAGCAAGTAGGCCGCAACCTAGAGGTCTATGTTGACGACCTTGTCATAAAAAGCCACACTGAAGATGAAGTGGTCCGCGACATTGAAGAAACATTTAGAACACTACGAAAGATCAACATGAAGTTAAATCCTAAGAAATGTACTTTTGGCGCTACAGAAGGCATGTTCCTTGGATACTTGATAGAACCTAATGGCATTAAACCATGCCCAGAAAAAACAGAGGCTGTCATCCAACTCCCTTCACCACGCACGTTGAAAGAAGTCCAGTCTCTGAATCGAAAACTGGCCGGGTTGAACAGATTCCTGTCCAAATCAGCAGATAAGTCACTCCCCCTTTTTAAAACACTCAAGAAGTGTACAAAAAAGGGAGACTTTCGCTGGACTAAAGAAGCGGAAGAAGCTTTCACACAGCTTAAGCAACATATAGCAGCGCTTCCCAAGCTAGTCGCACCCCGACCAGGGGAGGAGTTAATTGTGTATTTGTCCGCGACTCATGGAGCAGTCAGCGCGGTGCTACTGATAGATAGGAACTCCGTACAAACACCGGTATACTTTGTAAGTAAAGCGCTCAAGAAGACAGAGATTAACTATAGCCCAATGGAAAAGTTGGTCTTGGCATTAGTATTCGCCGCCAAAAGATTGCGCAGATACTTTCACGCACACCCAATAGCGGTGATCACGGACCAACCAATCAAGCAAGTTATCTCCAAACCCGACGCGTCGGGGCGATTACAAAAGTGGAGTGTATTGCTAGGCGAGTATAACATCTCTTATAGACCACGCACTGCGGTTAAGGGGCAAATACTAGCAGACTTCATCATCGAAAAACCAGACACCGATGCTGCACCTCCACTGAGCGAGGTAGAACTACAAGAGCCATGGGTCCTGTTCACGGATGGATCCTCATGCGTGGATGGGTCGGGCGCAGGCCTCATCCTCACCAATCCAGAAGGAATGGAATTCACTTACGCACTGCGTTTTGAATTCACAGCTACGAATAACGAGGCAGAGTATGAAGCCCTAATCGCTGGATTACGCATTGCAACTCGAATGGGTGTACGCAACCTAGAAGCAAATGTGGACTCCCGATTAGTAGCCAACCATGTGTTGGGCGAATATGTGGCTAAAGAGGATAACATGGTTCAATACCTCGACAAGACCAAGTCACTAATCCAAGGTTTTGACAGGTTTACCATTAAACAAGTTCCTAGAAGGGAAAACAAAAAAGTGGATGCGCTAAGCAAGATCGCATCTACAAGCTTTGCGCACCTGTCAAAACAAGTGTTGGTGGAGATCCTAAAAAGTAAATCCATCTCAGAGATGGAGATATCCGCGGTAATAGAGGAGCAGAATCCTACGTGGATGACTCCTATTGTCGAATTTATAAGCAAAGGCATATTGCCCCATGAGCAGAAGGACGCTCGACGGATACGGCGCACAGCGCAGAGATTCGAACTTCGAGATGGTATCCTATATCGGCGCTTATTTCTACAACCATGGCATCGGTGCGTTGGACCTCTTCAGGCAAATTACGTACTCCGAGAGATCCACGCCGGTTCATGCAGTATACATTTAGGACCACGGTCCGTCGTAGCACGAGCCTTGCGGTCAGGATACTACTGGCCCACCATGCATCGCGATGCGCGTGAGGTGATAAAGAAATGCAACAACTGCCAAGTTCATAGACCCATCCCGCGCAGACCACAACAAGAGCTAATGCCTATCACTTCCCCATGGCCATTCTATAAGTGGGGTATCGACATTGCGGGTCCCTTCCCTGTTGCAGCAGGGGGACTGAAATTTCTTATTGTGGCAATAGACTACTTCACTAAGTGGATTGAGGCAAAAGCAGTGGCGACAATCACAGGTAATCAAGTAAAACGATTCGTTTGGGAAAATATTGTATGCCGCTTTGGATTACCTGGGGAAATCATTTCGGACAACGGAAAACAATTCCGCGATAACCCGTTCAAAGACTGGTGCGCAGAGCTACATATTACACAACACTTCGCGTCAGTTAAACACCCACAAACCAATGGTTTGGTTGAGCGCGCAAATCGTAGTCTAGGCGAAGGAATTAAAGCGCGCCTGGACAAACACAAAGGAAGATGGGTGGATGAATTGTCGCATGTCTTATGGGCGCACCGCACGACAATCAAAGTTAGCAATGGAGACACTCCCTTTTCTCTTGTCTATGGGACAGAAGCTGTCATACCAGCTGAAATTGGGATGCCAACTATTCGTACCGCGGAAGTTAATGTCGCAACCAATGACGACGAACGACGTATAGACTTGGACCTACTGGAAGAAAGGCGTGAACGCGCAGCTATACGTGAGGCAAAAGCCAAGTCAAAAATGAAGGGATACTACGATGCTAAAGTTCGAAGCACCTCATTCAGACCAGGCGACTTTGTATATCGCGCTAATGATGCGAGCCACGCAGAAGATACAGGTAAACTTGGACCAAAGTGGGAAGGACCCTATGAGGTCGTTGAAGCACTAGGAAAAGGCGCGTACAAGCTGCGTGACATGGATGGCCGCGAGCTACAACGCACATGGAATATTTGCAATCTCAAGAGATGCTATCTTTAGGAAAGGTTACGACCCCACCCACGGACACTTCCGCACTTTAGTAAGTGCTCAATAAATATCCGTGTATTTACATTTTTGTTTCATCTAGGCAAATGTCTTTCTTTTTCAAAAACTTAAAAGTATTAATTAAACGTCGCGGTTTCTAGCTAACTCCGCGACACACTTTACTTTGTTGTTTACATATTATTTATGTCTCAATATTGTTGTTATATTTTGCCTACATGGCGTGCATGCACTTATTAAAACCCACGATGGTAAAGGATGAGTAAACCTACTAAATAACTCGTTGAGTAAGAGGGTTGCAAACCCATCAACATCGGATCACGCATCCTTGTTAAACACCTTACTCTCAAGACGTTGGAGTAAGTTCATTGTGCATCCCACGACGGATACACAACAATGCACACTGTGCGCGTTTAACAAATTAGGAGTTAAGACTCTTAACCCCCTTGATATGATATTCGCAGTACGCTGCATGTCAACCCATACACTGGTGCATTTTATATATATTCGCGCTTAACATTAAGTCATGAATTTCATACACGATTATGTTATAAGTGATTATAGATTCCCGTAATCTTTTTTAAGTACGTTTATATAATTGTTTGATTCTTAGACATAACATTGACGTCTTGTACGCAAAGACAGATAACTAAGTACAAACATCATAACCATAATCACATACAATATGCGTACAAATCGCACTTTCAAAATATCATTTTATTATGGACTACGAGTTCATACAAAGTATATATTTAACATGCACATGTGCAACAAAATGTTAACTTATTACAAACAAATCACCAAGACAACACAATCTAAAGGCTATGGGAGCGTCTAAGCTCTGAACTACTAACATGATACGCAACACTCCCAACCTCCTCAAGCTTCTTCAGGAGATCACCATCCTTGGGCGACACTGTCGGTACGCTAACAGGTACTCCATCAGATCTTGGAATATGTGCAGCGCCAATGCCACAAAGGATGGCCTTTCCTTTCACACCCTGCTTCTTCGCAAGCCTCATGGCATGAGCCTCTAAGGATTCCTTCAGCGGGATTTCCTTCTCGAGGGCAAAAGGATTCAAGATATTGCGAGGACGAGCAAAGATAGGTACCTGCAGCTGCGACACATCGGGCTTAAGAAAATAATCAGTTTGTGCCTCTGCGTCCTCTGTTGCGTGCCTAGCCAAGGTTAACCCCTCCATAATAACATCTATAGGGTAATCCTGATCGCGCTCCAGTTGAGCAATGTGAGGAAGATCTAATAGCTTCATCTTCTCCATAGCAGCGACAAGCTCATCATAGGCATCAGCATTATAACCTTGTACTTGTGCGGCAGGCACTGTCAATAACTTGCTCTCAGAAAGCTCCTCTATAGCCTCCGCCTTGCCACGTGCCAGCGCACGCTCAACAACATCCCCAAATGCCTCCCTCACCTCTTGAGACTCCAGTGTACTCAAAGCAGCAAGGCGCAAACCATGGCTGATAAGCCATCTGCGCTCAGCAACCGAAGATACCAGGTGTGGATATAGCTCTTCATCATACTCAATACTGAGCTTGCGCAGCTTACTTTCCTGCTTCTCTAGTGCCCCCTCCACAGCCTTACGAAAGTCATCCAACCTAGAGAAGTGAGCGCTCTTGTTAAGCTCCATATACTTCAAAACCCAAAGACAAGTGGCCTTGTAATCTGTAAACCCAGCACGCTCTTGGCTCACTTGGGCAAGTAATGACATCTTCTCTTTAGCAAGCTTCTAGGCATACACATCTGTTGCCTTTACCTCAGCCTGAGCATCAGCCAACTGCGCCTTCAGAAGCGCAATCTCCTCATCTTTCTGCACATAGCGGCTACCTTCACCAGCATACCTTGCTTGTAGCTGTGCAACTAAAAAGGCCTGGTGCGCAGCAGCCAAACCTAGATCCTTTATCAGATAGTCCGTTGGCACATTCTCAAATGCCTTCGGCTCAGGCTCTTGGCTCTTCTGCGCAACATCATCAGTATGTGAGGGACTCGCCTTGGGTGGCGAATTCCCAACACGCGCAACATCATCATCAGCAACTTCAACACTACACGCAAATAACAAAGTTACTCTATCTTATCAACGCGGAATAAAGAACTGAAGATCTAAAGATACAAGTCTCATTACTTACTTGGGGGGAGGAGATTTAGTTGACGACGCATCCTCCTCTGATGATTGCCCGCCAGAGATAAGATGACGCCTTCTTTTAGATGTACCCGCGCCATCATCACCAGAAGCTTTCTTGCGCTTCACCCCTTGGCTAGCCTCCTCGGGCCCACTTTCAGACATGGCAATCCCCTCACTCTCTGACGAGTCTGTGTGCGACAACTCTTCCACAGGGACTTGTACCCCAGGAGCTGGAAAACTGCGAAGAGGAGTCGCCTCTAAAACAACTGGGGGCGTATCCTCTGGTTCTTCCTGCACAATCTCCATAGTGCGCCCTGCGGTAGCCTCCAAAACTGGCTCCTCACCTTCTCGTAAAGGGCGCACTCCTACGGTCACCTGTTTGGGTCTCGCCAAGCGCACCACGCCGAATAGATCCATCTCTGTGCAACAAACAACAAACAAACAAAGATGGTTACAAAAGCTATAATAGTGAAGAGCGCTTACACTACTAAGCAAAGGACAAGCACCCACCCCGGTGATTCTCATCCAAAAAGGTTGGCACCTCGTTAGGACTTCCGAAGTAGTTGCGACTAATGCCCATATGCACTAAAAACTCTTCTGGATAAGCATTGATAGGGATGCGATTGGCATTAATCGTCTCCGCATCATCTGCGCTATAAGTTCCGGGGATGGGGCGCTCATCCTTCGGTAACGACTCTTGTGTATAGAACTCAAAAATCCAGGGAAAAATTGCATCATCAACCCAAAAGAATTTCTCCCTCCAATTCCTAAGTGCGTCTAACTTTTCCGTATAGCACTGCAGCCGCCCTGCGCGCTTGGAAAAGGACACCCACCCGTTTGACCACGACGTGTGATAAAACGCGCGGAATAGATGAATGGTGGGGTCAATCGCCAACAAGCGACAATTTACTTCAAAATTTGTTATTTTTGCGGCACCTATATAGTGCAGTTGGGAAATATGGAGGCGATAGTGGTTTAAAACATCGCACAAGAATAGAGAAATGGGCACACGTTGGTTAGCGAATTCGAAGAAGCGCGTGTATACCCCTACTTTCCCTTCAGGGAAGTTCGCTATGGACGCAGTCGCCACCGGAACCACCGGGTGCAACGCAATCGGGATATAATAATCCGAGGTGAACTGACGAAGTTCATCCTCGGATATATCGGATGTAAAGTCGGATAATTGAACAACCATGATTAGAATTTAATGGATTAAGCAGCGCACGCGCTATTACCTTACGAGTTGTTTATTTCTTGTTCGCTGTTTAGAGTTTTTAACAATGGCGGCAATGGACGTTTTTACTGTGATAAGCACAGTGAAATGGAGATGACACTTTATATAGGGTTACAAGATCTCATGGATGATTGACATATGTCACCCACTTGCTCTAATCGTGTGGCTGGGAGGCCAAAAGGTGAAGCACTTTTTCACCCACCCCTCACAATTTACGAGGGATATTCGGATTTACTTGGACTAGATTCATCGTATTGCTTTTAGGCGGGAAACACTTGAAACTTCTCCGCTACGCATTCCGGAATATTTTTTGCTACAGTTGTTAGTCTAGCATCCGCAGTGGGTACACTGCGCATACTAGACTGGGGGGACATGATGACGTATAGTCCGTATTCGGGTCACGAACCCGACCAATGGACGCTACTAACACTCAAGCCCATCACGAATGGGCTATCACAATAACGGTTTGGGCTTACGAAGGCCCAAACCCGAAGTTATTTATGGTCTTGCTATAGGATATCTCTTATTTATGGGATATATATCAAACGACCGACTTAGGCGGGATACGCCGAAGAGTGAGGAACACGAAACCAACAAGGATTTCGTGTATATATAGAGGGCATCTCGGTTCTCTTTAAGGTACGATCTAATAACCCTAACTCTTCACTAAAACCAACCGATTACTTACTCTCACGCCGGAGGATAATCGTGGGAGACAATCCCACGATAAGCCTAACGGTGTTTTTTGTTCTCTTAGTGCGCAGGTCTCAAGCATTAAGATCCAATTGATACGGGAACCGGAATCCAAACAAGGAACGTCCAACTTTTGTATCAACACCATCATACTAAGAACTATTATTAGATAGATTTGAACAACAGCGATAACGCCTCATCGGCATAAAGCTCTGGAACTTGGTCTAGGAGCTGAACAATGTTCTTCGATTAACTGATAAATCGAAAAAGGGAAACGAGTAAATATATATACATGCACATGCACAATCATCAACGAGTATTTAAATTTATCGCATGTTTGACACACAAGATTATAAGATAATACTTATATTATATTTGAAATCAAAGCTTTGTTAATACTAATTAATATAACATATAAAAATAATCTCAAGGTTTAATCTCCCGTTCAATCTCCATCTACAGTTACACGTGATAAAGAAAAGTTATGATATGAAATTGTAATTTAACCACCTATTTATCATCACTCTTTTTCGATGTGCCTCGTACTGGGAGCTGATGTAAAGCTAGAGTTTCTGATACAACGTTTCCACAACTTACACACAGTCATGTATCACGCTCATTCTTATTAATACATGCTCAATGGTATATGACTTACTCTCACTTTTGCATCCGCTAAGATCAAAACCTACGATTTTTTATTTTTTTTGCTCTAATGCCATTGTTATTCGATCTTGAATTCACCAAGAAACGAATTATTGAAGGGTTTATAGGCTGAACATAAGTCCACCGTCCTAAACAACTAAGGAAACTAGAATACCTTCTTAATCTATATTACATATAAATCATTTACACCATTTTCCTTAATCTTAAAAACTTAAAAAATGCGCAAATTTCAATTACTAAAATACTCTTGATTAAAAATGGTAACATAATCCACTACTAAATTAATAGTTTAAATATTGTTTAATCCTCTAACTTTTAACATTTTTTGTTAATAACCTATAAAAAAAATTCTCGCAATGACTACAAATTAAACTCGTAAGTTACATAAATGGTCACCCTAAAACACAAGTTCGCAAGTATATAATTATTTGTCACTATACACCGTCGGTTTGTGTGGGTATTCGTCTAATAATAATAAATAAACCTAATATTCTCAAATACTAGGGATATATATAGCTTAAATTAAAAAAGATAAGTGTTTGGCACAGAGCGTTTAATGCCCGTTTGATAAGCAACAGGTAGTTTTTTTTTTTTTTTTTTTTTTTTTTTAAAAATTTTTTTTTTTTTTTTCTTTTTTCTTTTCAAAATGCTCATTTTCTTTTTTATGGTTGATTACATCTTTGCCCTTTTGTTTCATGTGTCTTGTGTGGGTTTTATCACTTTATGGGTTGTTTTGTCTTTTTCATTTTGTGTAGTGATCTGTCTCAGACTATAAGAGCATACGGTATCGTAACGCAGTGGGTGCGTTAAGGGTGACGTGGAGTATATTTAACGTGCGTTAAACTCACGTTACCACACCGGCCCCTTGCATTAAGCTTCTGAGTTTAACCCTGCGTTAAGCTGCTAACGTAGCGTTAAGGGTATGTTGAATAAAAAAAATTACATAAAGGCCCCCTTGGATTGGATGTTGTTACCTGATGAGCTGATCGGACGGTTGAGAAGATGATCGGCGGTAGGTGTGTGTGTGCGCGCGCAAGGGATTTGGTAAAGTAGAAGATGATATATAAAGAAAACTTTGCAGTTTAGTCCCTGTGGTTGTATGGTTGTTACACTTTAGTCCATGTGGTTTTAGTAGCATTTTTTTAATTTAATAACATTTATATTTAGTTTTTTTTTTTATGTGGTAGTTTTTTTTTTTTTTTTTTTTTTTTTTTTTTTAATAATTCGTAACGTTTTTTTATTTTGTATTGAATTTTTAAGTTTATTAATGAAATATTAGGTTGTTGAATGAATGAAATAGTTAAGGGGTTAATTTGTAAATTGGTGTTATGGTTGAGTTAAGGTTGAGTTATGATAAGAGCAGTTTCAACGCTTAACGCACTAGGTGCGTTAAAGGTTAACCATCAATGCGTTAAGGTGCGTTATAGGTTGAATGGTAGCTGCGTTAACGCAGCGTTAAAGGGGTGCGTTAACCCTTTAACGCTGCGTTAAGGGGTGTGTTTGTAAAAAAAAAAAAAAAAAAAAAAAAAATTCATTTCGCCCCCTCCAACGTCTCTTTTAGCCGTTTGAATTCAAAAAAAAAAAAAAAAAAAAAAAAAAAAAAATTCATTTTGCCCCCTTGCATTTTTAACCGTTACATACAAAAGTTTGCACTACGTGAGTTTTCCGATATGTGGGTGGATCCGTCAGCACGTATGAGGCAAGACAGGTGAGTCGACAGATGCGATGTCCAACGTCGAAGGGCAAAAGAAATACGCGACAGATAAACACATACTGTTAGCCTTTAAAGTTATGTTATACTCGGGAATTGCATAGTATTTAAGTACAAGGACTAATCTTGCCATTAGAGTAAAGATTAGCTTGTATATTAGTATAAATACCCTCCTAGTCTCAACTAGGAGGTTAGGGATTCTCTTGTATCATTTGAGGTGTGTGTGTGATTCACTTTCTCTCTTTAGAAAAAAACACACACCTCCCCCATTCATTAATCTAATAATACCATGTTTAATCTTTATTTTGAGTTCCCCCGACCTCCTGAAAGTGTTTATTGATCATCACAATTGGCATCAGAGCTAACCAGGGGCGAATCGTGGGGTTTTGAGGTGAAAAAAGTGATTTTTGGTGCGGTTACTGTTCATCAGGGGGTTTCATCGAGTTTCTGGTGAGTTAGCCAAGTTGCTCGAGTTTCTGGAGTATATAATCGAGTTACTAGTCGAGTTAGACTAATACTCGAGTTTGTCTACTCGAGTTTGTTGCTCAAGTGTCTTGCTCGAGTTTGTTTCCTCAACTTTGTGCTCGAGTTTATTTCCTCAACTTTGTGCTCAACTTTGTTGCTCGATTTCAAGTAATAACTGACTTTGTTTCCTCAACTTTGTGCTCGAGTTTGGTTGTTACTCGAGTTTGGTTTGGTTTAGTCGAGTTAGGGACCATAAAAGTTGCTCGAGTTTGAAAGTAATTAATCAAGTTAAAAATTTACTCGAGTTAGAAAGTGGTTACTCGAGTTAGAAGGTTGATTGCTCGAGTTTATTAACACTTAATCGAGTTTGAAGGTTTGCTACTCGAGTTTGGTGAAGTCTACTAATCAAGTTTGAAGTTTCCTCGAGATTGACTTTGTGATTTAACCTAGTTTGGTCATAACCGAGATTGAAATTTGCTCGACTTTGTGATATTACCAAGTTTGCTTATAACCGAGTTTGAAGATTTAGTCAAGTTTCTTGCTCAAGTTTGCTACTCGAGTTTGTTGTTCAAGTGTGTTGCTCGAGTTTTTCACACCCTAACCGAGTTTCTCAAGTACTTAAGCTTAACCGAGTTTCTCATGTATGATAACCGAGTATGTGACCAAAAAAAAAAAAAAAAAAAAAAAAATTAAAAAAAAAATTAATTTCTAGGAGTGACTAAACGGTCAATTTTTACGCTAAATTCAAATTATGGTGTAACGATGAAAATTTTGACCCAAAATTCAAATTTTTAGGTAAGAATTCGAATTTTTTCGGCGAAATTTGGCGTAAAAATTTCTAAAACTCAAATTTTCCTAGTATGCTTAGAATGGCATTTTATGGCATATTTCAAACTCACCACACCAAAAATCACAAATGATATTATCGTCCTACATCCTTCAAAACACCACGTATAGCTTAAAAGATCATGATCTAGAATCACAATCAAATGAAAATGGCTAACGTTAAAGTTTGCAATGAACTGTGACTACGGGGATGATTCGTTATTATTTATTTGGGTTTGAAGTAAGGTTTTACAGACGCGTGTACTTATTTGATCTTCTTTCTTTCTACCCTCCCGCGAAGATGACTTGTTTGGGCATATATTAATGATGACGAAGACTTGGATATCTAGTTACTTTTGTGATTCTTCCTCTACACATAAAGTAGCTATCACTTTAAGGAGTTACGTTGTAGTGCTCAGTGTCTCACGTAGTTGAGGATATGTCAAGAGGTTTTGTTCTAATCCTTTTGTTGAGGGTATAGGGTACACCGTTATTAGTCACAAGGATAGTACAAGCTTAAGTCACAAATCTGGGAGATTTTACTTCATCCTCAAGTTTGTCATATTGGATTATCTTCACATGTGGTTACTACCAAAAGCCGTTGTTTTTTATTCAGGGGTTGATAAAGAGTTAGACATTATAAATGGTATTGTTAGTAGATTGGG
The DNA here is from genome assembly GCA_021014915.2 of Artemisia tridentata subsp. tridentata. NCBI lineage: Eukaryota > Viridiplantae > Streptophyta > Magnoliopsida > Asterales > Asteraceae > Artemisia > Artemisia tridentata. The sequence continues at coordinate 27,479,748 of CP139502.1, read as the reverse complement.
TTTATCGACATCTTCTCAAAGGCTGATTGGGTTAATGATAAAGTGCTTCCAGTTAATACTTCATGTACACATCATTATGCTGATTTCGATAAATCGTAACCAGCAGGGGAGAGAAATGTGTACATCGAGGACGAACAACAAGTTCATGTGATCGGGTTTAATGATTTATGAAATGATTTGTGTCGGAGATTGGTTGATTCTATGTCTTATCTTCTCATCTTTTTCTACGTACTTCTATCTTATCCACCTTCAACATTTTCGGGCAACAAAATCAAGATGATCAGTGGTTCAACTTGTTACTTTGGTGTTATCATTTCATGTGTACGTTATGGGCTGATTTTTATATGAAAGATAACTGGGATGCATTTGGTGAGATGAAGATGTTGATAATATGTTCCCCCAAATGAACAATCTTGAAGAAGGTTGAGTCTACAGTCTGTTCTACATTTTCTGCTGCGTGTTAGAAGACTAAAGACGGAATGCATTTAATTATCAAAAGACTTCTTCAGATTCAGGGCAGTAATCAGAAAGGTTGTCAGTTTGGGGGAGAGCACTAATTAGGGGAGAGTGAAAGTCAAGATTTAAAACCCTAATTAGATTTGCTCACATTGTTCTTCTGCAAGTAAAGAAATGGCAGCTGAGAAGATTCTGCAAGCAGAACGAAGTAATGAAGTTTGAAGACCATTCTCAGAGCTGCTGTGCTTATGTTTTGTATTTAAGTTTACTTGTAGGGAACGTTGTAAGCAATTCCCGCATAACATCACTTTGGGGAGAGATTGTTAGCCTTTAAAGTTATGTTATACTCGGGAATTGCATAGTATTTAAGTACAAGGACTAATCTTGCAATTAGAGTAAAGATTAGCTTGTATATTAGTATAAATACCCTCCTAGTCTCAACTAGGAGGTTAGGGATTCTCTTGTATCATTTGAGGTGTGTGTGTGATTCATTTTCTCTCTCTAGAAAAAAACACACACCTCCCCCATTCATTAATCTAATAATACCATGTTTAATCTTTATTTTGAGTTCCCCCGACCTCCTTAAAGTGTTTATTGATCATTACACATACTCAACTCCAACGAGACCTTATGGAGCATCTTTGGCAGAACCACCTTCAACATCAACAGCAACAACAAGAATATTCCGAAAACGATGAATAATTATTTATTTCGTTATCATTTTTATTTTTTTTATTTCGTTGTTTTTATTTTTTATTTTTATTAAGTATGTAATGTGGTATGTTTTTAATGAATGTTAAGTTTTTAATGAGTTGAGTTTGAAAATATTTGATTTAAAGGTGAGTTATGATTGTGGGTGTTTTTTTGAGTTAAAGGTGAAAAGGTTAAAGCTGATGTGGCGCTGACGTAGCAGTGTGTTAAAGTTTAACTCTAGGTTATGGTTAAAAGTGCTCTACGGGGTGTGTTTTTTTAGTTAAAGATGAAAGTGTTAAAACTGATGTGGCGCTAACATGGCAATGTGTGAAAGTTTAACTTGGGTTACCGCACCCTATGCTTTAACAACATTAAACTAAACACATTACTAAACTAGCAACACCAACATTTAAAATATATATATATATATATATATATATATATATATATATATATATATATATATATATATATATATATATATATATATAACAGGAGGCGTTAGACGTAGATAATGCCACATAAATGCCACATAATCATAAACTATGCCACTTGACATTTATAATTAATATTAATTGCCATGTCAGTTTTTACTTAAATTCAGATTTTTTTTTTTTTTTTTAAAGAAAAAAAAAAAAAGCACATACAATGATTCGAACTCAAGACCATGCAGATATTATGTGGTATCTTAACCACTGAACCACCACTTTTTTTTGTTGAGATTTTGTATATCGAAATCTATATAGGAAATCTATATAGTCCAAAATTCCCATTCTATTTATCAACCCTTCACCAAAAGAATTTCGAAAACTCTTATTCAATTAAAACCCGACAAATCTATGATAAATATCTAAGATTAACACCTAATTAAAACATAAAAAGATCTCCGCCATAACTATCTATGATAAATATCTTTTGTTTTAATTAAATCATATATGAATTATATCCTTAAACAAATACCAAGAGTATTTCTGTTCTTTTTAACAACTTCTTACGTGTTTACCCGTTAGCAAATAATGTTCATTTCTTTGGTAACAAGTAACAAGTTACATGTGAAAACAAAGCCACAAATTGACGTGTTTTTCAAATCAATTAAAACTTATAGAAAGTTAAGTGGACTCGATCCACACGGTTCACATTGATTTCCTTTCAATCGATGGGTTCGGGGTTTTTTTTTTTTTTTTTTTTTCCCTAATCTATATTACCGCGGAATAATAAGTTACGGTTTGATAAAATTGACATAATCGATACAACTTAACGAACCAAAATGTTCAACATTCTACGTTTGTTTTGCATCAAAAGATTTCATTAAAGATTGTTTTGGATGAAATATTTTCATTTATGGTTGTTTTGGATCAAAATGTTATTTAAGTCACTCATGTTCCTATCTTTAATAAACCTAATTGTGGTATTTTCATTATCAACCATTGTCTATATATATATTAGGTTAAGTGTTTATGCATTTAATTAGTTAAGATTAAAATTAATTAAATAAGTTTTTGAGAAATAATCAAAATTAAAAATATTTGTATAATAAACAAAATTTTAACACCAATATTAATCTAAAAAAAAATATAAACGATAACTATAAGTCATGCCCACCCATGGGGCGGGCTTATATGCCCGGTAGGGCTTATAAGTCATGCCCGCCCATCGGGCGGGCCATGAAGTCTAGTATATATATATATATATATATATATATATATATATATATATATATATTCCAATCCTCTATGCATCTAGAGTATTTGCAAATTCCAATCCTCTATGCAAACCCTTTATAAAAGAAAGTCTTTCTAAAGCTGACACTCTTAGGCTAAGAGGAGTGAAGCGTCTTGATGCCCGATTAAGCCCCCAAGCCTTCCCTAATCGCCTCCAACACTGCCCCCTAAGGGCGATTAGCCCCTCAGGCGTTCCAAATTTACCGCCCCTTCCCTTTCTTCTTTCGATGCATTTGTAGCCGTTACAAACGGATCCCTCTTTATTTCCTTTTAAAACCTTTTATTTTCCAAACAAAAAAACACATTCAACCATTTATTTTCCAAAAAAAAAAACACACATAACACTCTAATTTCTAAAAAAAAAAAAACCCACCAATTCAAAAAAAAAAAAAATCATGGAAGATTTCGAAGATTCGTCCTCCTCATCATCAAGTTCCGATTCTTCGGAACTAGATGAGGCGATCGAAGGTGCCATTTATAACACCGTTAATATATTTATTGAAGCCGTGAAAGAAGAGCGGGTAGCAGATGATGGCCGCGTTTTCAGACGAAGGGCGTATGTGAATCGTCGTCGAGAGGAGGCAAACGAGAGGTTGATGCGTTTTTACTTTGTTGATCAACCGGTATTCGATGCGCGGGTATTTCGACGACGATTTCGTATGAGTAAGCGGCTTTTTTTGAAGATAACAAATGAGTTGCAAGAAGAGTACCCGTATTTTCAACAAAATTATGATTGTCGTGGGAAGTTAGGTTTCACCTCAATACAAAAATGTACTTCCGCGCTTCGTCAACTAGCATACGGATCGAGCGTCGATTCATTTGACGAGAGCCTGGAAATGTCGGCGAGGACTTCACGGGATACGTTGACTAAATTTTGTCAAGGTATTATTATTAGTTAGAATTATTAGTAGTATTATTATTAGTTAGAATTATTAGTTAGTATTTTTTTGAATTATTAGTAGTATTATTATTAGTTAGAATTATTAGTTAGTATTTTTTTGAATTATTAGTAGTATTATTATTAGTTAGAATTATTAGTTGTATCATTATTAGTTAGAATTGCTACATATTTTTAGTATAGTTAGTTAATATTTTTTTAATTGTTACTTTTTAACTATTAATAGGTATTATTGAGATGTATGGGCCGACGTATCTACGTAGACCGACTTGGACGGATCTACAACGTATTTACGAGGTGCATGAGCAGGTTCATGGTTTCCCGGGCATGATTGGTAGTATTGATTGCATGCACTGGCCCTGGGAGATTTGTCCGACCGCATGGCGGGGCACACACACACGAGGGGATATTGGGAAACCGTCGTTGATACTTCAGGCGGTTGCGTCTACCGATTTATGGATTTGGAACGCTTATTTTGGTCAGCAAGGATCAAACAACGACATCAACGTGTTTGAGTCTTCACATATACTTGAAGAAATTATATCTGGGTTGGCGCCAACAGGTTATTATATTTGTTAATAAATGAATTATGTATTTTATAACTTTTTATGTTTTACTAACACGTTTTCATTTTTAATTTGCAGCTGCTTTTTATGCAAACGGTAATTATTACAGAGCCGGGTATTATTTGAGTGATGGCATATACCCGGAATACACTACCTTTGTGAAGACTTTCACCGACCCAATTGATGAAAAAAGAAAATACTTTAAGAAGAAACAAGAGTCGGCACGGAAGGATATTGAGAGAGCGTTCGGGGTTTTGAAAAAGAGGTGGAAAGTTGTTAGTTTTCCATCAAGATATTGGGACAAGGAGAAAATGCATGCCGTCATGTATACTTGTATTATTCTCCATAACATGATTTTGGAGGATGAGGACAAGGCATTTTGTCAAGATTTTAACGAGCATGACCAGACATTGAACCCCGAGTATTGGACTCAAGAAACTCCAATGGAGCAACGCATTGAGAATTCAAATGTCGTTAGAAGCCGCGAAACACACAATATGCTTAAGGCGGATTTGGTGGATCATTTATGAGATAATCGTGGCCCGAATGAACAACAAAACGCGCCTCCAGAAGTCGACGAATTTGTTAGTAATGAAGAATAATTTTTAGTATTATTAGGTATAACAATTATGTAATATTTATGTTTTACAATTATGTATTTTTAGTTATAAGAATAATTTTTAATATGTATTTTTAGTTATTATTTATATAAAATGTATTTTTAGTTATTATTTATATAAAATGTATTTTTAGTTATTATTTATATAAAATGTATTTTTAGTTATTATTAATAAGTTAATATTGAAAAAAAAAAAAAAAAAAAAACAATCATTACAAGTGCCACGTGTCGCAAGTCGCCCCACCCTCCTGGGTAGCCCCACTCCCCCTTTTTTTTGAGGCTACCCAACATGCTGACTCAGCGCCACGTGTCGCGAGTCGCCCCTTAGTTGGGTAGCCTCACTCCCTTTAGTCTTAAATTCTCTACTCTTTTTTTGGGAAGACACGCAAGACACAACTTTAAAAGTCTCTCAACGACATCATTCGTACTTATCTCTAGACATTATACCATCTTAAATCTTGAAAAAAAAAAAAAAAAAACAGAAACTGTAATAAAAAACTTAAACCGGTACGCGCAGAATATAAAGTAACTTTAGAGTTGTAATAGAGATTTTTGATATCAAGATATTGCTCTTCTTGTTCCTTATGCTCGGTTCCTTCAGCTAGATTAGATCCCTTGGGCTCGCTACATGAAGGCTCATTTCTAGCTTTAGAAAGCTGCCAAAAGGAGCATTTTATGAGCAACAATAATATAGGCACCAGCCAGCTTATCCTTAAACAAACAAAAGCTAAATTAATGAAATACAAGTCCACCTAATAATTGTAATACTCAAAGATAAAGAAAGGAAGCATACCATAGTATCAGGGTCATAATCATCGCTATCATCGCCATCATCGCCATCATCGCTATCATCGCCATCATCACCATCTGACCATATTTGGGCAGCCATGTCCAATGCACGATGGCGAGTACGATTCCCGCTTAACACGGGTAACGGTGGCGGTATATAGGACATGGTATAAGACGGGAAAGACCTGCGTAATGCAAAGCGAAGATTGTTGGGTCGCACTCGCCTTCGTGGCGGAGGAGGGAAGATGGGAGGACAGTAGAAGGGAGGAGGGACGATGGGGAAAGGAATCGCCCTAATAACAAAGCTTAAATTTAATTTAAGCTAAATTTAACTTCTTACCACTTCTTATTTTAATTTAACTTAAGCTAAATTTAAGCTTTGTTATTAGGGTGATTCCCTTCCCCATCGTCCCTCCTCCCTTCTACCGTCCTCCCATCTTCCCTCCTCCGCCACGAAGGCAAGTGCGACCCAACAATCTTCGCTTTGCATTACGCAGGTCTTTCCCGTCTTATACCATGTCCTATATACTGCAACCGTTACCCGTGTTAAGCGGGAATCGTACTCGCCATCGTGCATTGGACATGGCTGCCCAAATATGGTCAGATGGTGATGATGGCGATGATAGCGATGATGGCGATGATGGCGATGATAGCGATGATGGCGATGATTATGACCCTGATACTATGGTATGCTTCCTTTCTTTATCTTTGATTATTACAATTATTAGGTGTACTTGTATTTCATTAATTTAGCTTTTGTTTGTTTAAGGATAAGCTGGCTGGTGCCTATATTATCGTTGCTCATAAAATGCTCCTTTTGGCAGCTTTCTAAAGCTAGAAATGGGCCTTCATGCGCTGAGCCTTCATGTAGCGAGCCCAAGAGATCTAATCTAGCTGAAGGAACCGAGCATAAGGAACAAGAAGAGCAGTATCTTGATATCAAAAATCTCTATTACAACTCTAAAGGTATTTTATATTCTGCGCGTACCGGTTTAAGTTTTTTATTACAGTTTTTTTTTTTTTTTTTTCAAGATTTAAGATGGTATAATGTCTAGAGATAAGTACCAATGATGTCGTTAAGAGACTTTTAAGGGATTTGCTTTTTGGTGTTTTCTGTTGGGTTTACTAGTCGTAAAAGCTTGTTATTGTTTATGTGTAGGATATAGTTGCGTTACTATTGTACAAGTCTAAAGTTGTGTCTTGCGTGTCTTCCCAAAAAAAGAGTAGAGAATTTAAGAGTGTCAGCTTTAGAAAGACTTTCTTTTATAAAGGGTTTGCATAGAGGATTGGAATTTGCAAAAAGATGCATAACTTTTAAAAGAGTAGAAAATGATATACCATAAACTGACTAGCTTTTGATAATATAATCTTTTTAAGAGCAAAAGAGATAAAGATGAAAAAACACGCATTAAAACACACAACTAAGTTGTTGGAAATGACGAAAATTGTGTGGATGGAATGGGTTTATGCTCTATTTTGTTGCAGAGGTGATGTTGTAGCATTTCCAGAAATATCCAATAAATGGTTGACATGTGGTTTTGCAGCCAGGTGCACCGCAACTACACCATTCACAACCCATGCATGTTTCATGTAAGATTCAAGTTGCAAATTTTTATGTGATTTGAGTTTTTACGAAATGCTTTATATATGAGTTTATTTTGAATATTGAAAAAAGCTTATTGTTTTCTATAACCACAAAGACTAATTAATGTACAACTACCACCATTAATGTTCCCTAGCCTCATCACATGAGATTCACAGCTGTTATGTCTCAAATGGACTATTCTTGGTTCACTTTGGACGCAAAATAGCCCAAATAGGCAAATACAAGTTTGGTTTTATACTTTTATATATGTTCTCTAGTTAACACAATTGGGAAATATAACTTGTATAGGTTTAAAGTACTTGACTATCTAATCAGGTTAGGATGCTAAATCTTTTAGTTAAAAAGAATAAATAAACTTCACAGTTGTAAAACACTTGACGTACTAATTAACCGTGCTTGTTTTATTGAACTACTTGAACAAAGTTTATCCATTTACAGTTTGTTAGTTAGTTAGTTCCTAAGAAAATAGGAGGTGGTTGGATAGATGACACTCATTTAGTTGATTTAAATGGCGAAGTTGGATATATATGTAACTACATTATCAACAATGGTGTAGACGTTTGGGTATTGAAGCAGAAAGAATGGACAAGGCTTTTTCGGTTTGATCAAGGACCATGTTATTTCGGCACTACAAAGATTTTGGGTCGTTTAAACGAAGACGAATACATATTAGTGAAAACAACCTGTGGAGGGGACCGATTGTTTGTTTTGAACCTTAAAAACGGCTTGGTTCTCTATGATGTCAACATCGTTAATTGGCCATGAACACACACATAAAGAATATGTACGTTTATATGTATCGCGCAGCAAGTGACCGTGACACCAACAAAAGTGCTTGTTCGATCAATAGCTGATTTTATTTTGATTCCTGTTACTTATGCGGGGCATTATTCGATTTGTTTACGGATACAAGTTTTCTGTTGTTTTACTATAGTGTTATAGTCATAATTAAGTAAAGCTTTGATAGTACTATCTGAAGCCCTCAACAAGTCCATTTTACGCGTTTCATTAGTGTTAGACGTCTACCGAAAAAGATTTGAACAACTGCCATAACGTGTCATCGGCATCAAACTCTGGCACTTCGACTAAGAGCTAGAAGACGTTCTCCGATTAACTGATAAATAAAAAATAATATATGCAATCAAAGACATAGTACGAAAAGAAGTTAAAGAAGATCAAATACATGCACATGCATGCACAATAAGATCAATCATCAATGAGTACTTAACTCTATATATATAGTGTCTATCGATTATCACTCTTTTTTTAGATGTCTCTCATTCATGAGCGTTTTTAAAACCAGGGCTTGCGATGAAACAATTCCACGACTTACAGACACTCATGCATCGAGTGACATCCTTCGCGCGCATTCTTATTAATACCTGCTCAATGATATATGACATACTCTCACTTTTCCATCCGCTAAGATCAAAAATTACGATTCTTTGCTCGAATGCCATTTTTATTCGATCTTGAATTCACCAAGAAACGAATTATTGAAGGGTTTATATAAAGGCTCAACAGGTGAAAATGTTTCTTCATAGTCTATACCTTCTTTTTGATTGTACCCTTTTGCTACCCATCTAGGTTTAAACCTCTCAACCTCTCCATTGGGCTTATATTTAACCTTAAACACCCAATTACCTCTAATAGGCTTTCTGCCATCACGAAGGTTAGTGATAGTCCAAGTACCATTTCTATTTAATGCTTCCATTTCCAAATTCATAGCCTCAATCCATCTTATGTCGCTTGCAACCTCATTATAAGTAACTATATTAGTTAACGGTCATTATGCTTATTTCCTAAAATAATAATTAATATAATACTCGAATATATTAATTACTTATTAATTGTTTTTACGTGTTAACGCTTGTGACCCCATAGGCTCACGTAATTTCCGAACATACATTTAATCGTGATATGGACATATCCCAACAAAATGCACCCGGTCAATCGAAATGTGTTTCTATATTACGGTTCAAGAAAAAGTGTGCACCCGGTCATATTTAGTCCTGATTCCGTCCCTGTTAACTTAACATTGTCAACTAATAACTAAAATTACTTTCAAAGAAATGAATTTAAGTTCATGCTCAAAATGCGTATGCTACAATTTGATTTCACAAACTCGTTATATATTATTATTGTTTCAAAGACTCTTGTGGTTGAGCATTTTCATCATCATCATATTATCATATTTAATTTTTTTTTATTAAGCATAAAAAATAATGACGATTCTCTTTAAATGTATTATGAGTACTAGTGGAAAAAATATATAATAGGAAATGAAAAAGAAGAACCAAAGAAAAAGAAATTTAAGTAACAAAGTGAAAAGAAAAAGAAAAGAAAAAAAACCAAAGAGTTGAAAGTCATTAAGAGGTAGTAAGACATCCCCTTTACATCTTGTTGGCTAAGAGTAGTTGAGCCTCTAAGCGCGTTTGAACGAGAAAAAAACCGCACTTTATAACTCAGATGTCTGACTGCATTTGAATAAGTCAGATTAAGAGGTTGTTAAAAGAATTTTTTTATGGACTAAAATTGGCTGTCGGTATTGGGCAAAAAACCGGGTTGACCCGGTGAGTTAACCGGGTGGATCACAAAATTGGCTGTGGTCATCATCTGCAATCAAATTCTCATCATCTCATGTTATTGAAATTTTCATATAACTATAACATTAAGTTGGTATGGTCATGAGCTATTAAAACTCAGCTTATTGGCTTTATCAAAATTTCAATAAGCTCATAAATCCATCAAATAAGCTCATAAACAAACACCTTTCTTTTAGCTTATGTTAGCTGTTTTTGATTCGCTCATAAGAAAGTGGGTCCGTATTTTATTTTATTTTTAATTTTTAATATGCTAAAAGAAACACACATGCAATAGCTTACTTTTAGCTGTTTTTGATACCCCAACTAGCTTTTTGGCTTATTTCGCAACTGCTTATGCTTATTACTTGTTAGTTTATTTTAGTGAATGAGCTATTCTTGATTATGAGCAGTAGTTTTAGTAGGAGAATGACTGTTGGAAAATTTAGTGCACTTGTGGGATTAATTCACACCTGGTAATGGGCTTGGAGGTACGAAGTGTACACCCATCAGGTCAATGTTTACCCTGACTCAAATTAAGTGGTTTGTTGTTCCTGCTGCTAGTACAGTGTTCCTGCTGCTTGTTCATTGTTCCTGCTGCTAGTACTCTGTTACTGCTGCTAGTACATTGTTCCTGCAGCTAGTACTCTGTTACTGCTGCTAGTTCAATAATGTTGCTGCTGGTCTGCTAGGCGACAGATTCTGCTGCTAGCACAATTTATTGTGTTGATATGCAGAGATTCTGCTGCTGGTACGCAGGAATGAATTTGTAACTAACTTTGCCCTATTTTGGATAAGTTCAAATTCGTAATTAAGACCATGATCTTCTGATCTTGTAACCACTTTGGCTAGAGTTAAGGAAAGTATATGGAAAATATTTGGCCAATATTTTCTCCTATTTCCTTGGACTAGGGTTTTGAGTATATCTCTATTATATATAGAGATCATCACAGCCGCATGAAAAGATAGAGAGAAAAAACCTAAACACTTGAAAGCAATTCGTTCTTGATTTGTGCCTAAAACAAGAACATCACTTGGTCTTATCCCATAGAGATATTCGTGTAACCCAGGCATAGGGTCGAATAGTTTCTATTGGAAAGTGATTACACGATTTCAAGTGAATATCTGGTACCTTGATCTATTGATTATCTTAACCCTGATCTGGGAACACCCTAATTAAACCAACAATCAATAGAAACTATTTAGTGATAATCAATGGCTGCTGCTATGAGGCATATGGTTGCTAACTTTTCCAAACTGGAAAAGTTTGAAGGTGTCGATTTCAGAAGATGGCAAAAGAAGATGCAATTCTTGTTTTCAAGCATGAATGTGGTGTATGTTCTGGCCACAACCATTCCTAAAGATCATGGGGATGATGCTACTATAGAACAGATGAGGAGCAAAAGCAAATGGGAGAATGATGACTATGTCTGCAGAGGATTAATCCTCAATGGTATGTCTGATACTCTCTTTGACATTTATCAGAATGTTGAATCTTCTAAAGAACTGTGGGATTCCTTGGAAGCCAAATATATGGCTGAGGATGCATCAAGTAAGAAGTTCCTTGTAAGTAATTTTAACAATTACAAAATGGTCGATTCTAGACCTGTCATGGAACAATACAATGAACTTCTTAGTATTCTTGGTCGATTCACACAACACAAGATGAACATGGATGAGGCTATTTCAGTCTCTTGTATCATCAATAAATTACCTCCTTCTTGGAAAGATTTCAAGCATATGCTAAAGCATAAGAAGGAGGAATTAACTCTTGTTGAGTTGGGCAGTCATTTGCGCATTGAGGAATCACTCAAAGCGCATGAAAGTGACAAGCCAAAGAGCAGCAATGCTGCTGGTCCATCAGTTGTCAATATGGTGGAGCATAACAACTCCTCCAGGTTCAATGACAACAAGGGCAAACGTAAGCATCAGGATAACACCAAAACTGATCCTAACAAGAAGTCAAAAGCTACTTGTTGGAAGTGTGGTAAAATTGGACACTTCAGGAAGGATTGTAAAGGTGTTAAGATTGGCAATAAAACCAATGGATCAGGCACGAGTGGATCTGGGAATGGTAACACCAATTCCCTGAAAGGTCAGAATATGTTTAATAAGTCTTTTGAGATTTATTATGTTACATATATATCTGAATTGTACTTTGTGCAGGATGATGATGTTGCGTGGTGGGTTGACTCTGGAGCAACAATCCATGTGTGTAAAGATAGAAGCTGGTTCAAGACCTAAGAGTCAATGAATGATGGTTCTATTCTTCATATGGGAAATGAGTCAACAGCCCTGGTGCATGGAAGAGGATGTGTTGATTTGAAGTTTAGTTCTGGAAAGATTGTTTCTTTGTTTAATGTTTTACATGTTCCTGATATTAGGAAGAACTTGGTTTCTAGTAGTATTTTGAATAATTGTGGTTACAAACAAGCTATTGAATCTGATAAATTTGTGTTATCTAAACATGGTGTGTTTATTGGTTTTGGTTATTTATGTAATCAAATGTTTAGACTTAATATTGTTCATGATATGGTTGATTCTGCTTTTATGTCGACATCTAAGTTATATGATTCAACCCTTTGGCATGCTAGACTTGGTCATGTACACTTTAAAAGGATGCAAGATATGTCTAAGGATGGGTTAATCCCAGCATTTGACATGGACATTGAAAAGTGTAAAACTTGTATGATGAACAAGATAACTAAGAAACCAGTTCAAAGTGTAAAACGTGAAACTAATGTGTTGGAACCGATTCATAGTGACTTATGTGATTTACATGCTACTCCCTCTTTGGGGAATAAGAAATACTTTGTGACTTTTATTGATGATGCTTCTAGGTATTGTTATGTTTATTTATTGCATACTAAGGATGAAGCATTAGATAAATTTAAAGTATTTAAAACTGAAGTTGAACTGCAACAAGAGTCCCTGATCAAGAGATTAAGGACTGATAGGGGAGGTGAGTACATGGATACTCTGTATTTTCAGTCTGTTGGTATAATCCATGAAACGACTGCCCCCTATACTCCTCAGCAAAATGGTATTTCTGAAAGGAAAAACCGAGTGCTAAAGGAGATGGTTAATTCCATGTTGTCCTATTCAGGACTGAGTCAAGGGTTCTGGGGTGAAGCTATGTTAACAGCTTGCTATTTATTAAATAGGGTTCCCAACAAAAGGAACAAGACAACCCCTTATGAACTCTGGACTAAAAAGCAACCCAACCTGAATTATCTCAGGGTTTGGGGTTGTAGGGCTGTTTTGAAACTCCCTGATCCAAAATTAAAAACTTTGGGTGAAAGAGGCATTGAATGCATCTTTGTTGGATATGCTGAGCATTCCAAGGCATATAGGTTCTATGTTATTGAACCTAATGAATCTGTTTCAATTAACTCTATAATTGAATCAAGGGATGCCATCTTTGATGAGAATAGATTCTCATCAGTCCTAGACCAAGTCAGAGGATTCCTAATGGAACTAATGATGTTGGTTTATTTGAGATCTCTGATGAGGTCCCTGATGAGGCTGTGGGTCAACAACCTGAACCTGAGCTCAGAAGGAGCAAAAGGGTTAGGACTCCAAAGTCATTTGGACCTGAGTTTCAATTGTACTTAATTGAAGGAACAAGGGATGAGGTCTCTGACCAACACTCCTATTGCTTTAATGTTGAGGATGATCCCAAAACATTTGATGAAGCAATGAAGTCCCAGGATGTTGCTTTCTGGAAAGAAGCAATAAATGATGAAATGGATTCCATCATGGGCAACAACACTTGGGTGTTGGCTGATCTACCAACTAGTTGCAAACCTTTGGGTTGCAAATGGATTTTCAAAAAGAAAATAAAGGTAGATGGAACTGTTGAAAAGTTCAAGGCTAGACTAGTCATTCAAGGCTTTAAACAAAAGTCAGGGATAGACTATTTTGATACTTATGCCCCTGTAGCTCGTATCAGTACCATAAGATTGCTAATTGCCTTGGCATCTATTCACAATCTGATTATTCATCAGATGGATGTGAAAACAGCTTTCTTGAATGGTGAATTGGATGAGGAGGTTTATATGAACCAACCTCAAGGCTTCATCATGCCTGGCAATGAAAACAAGGTGTGTAAACTAATTAAGTCCTTATATGGACTCAAGCAGGCACCTAAGCAATGGCATCAAAAATTTGATGAAGTGGTTTTGTCTAGTGGTTATTCACTTAACCAATCTGACAAATGTGTATATAGCAAATTTGATGAATCTGGTAAAGGAGTCATCATTTGTCTATATGTTGATGACATGTTGATCTTTGGCACTGACCAAAATCAAGTTGACCTAACAAAGGAATTTTTGTCATCAAGGTTCTCCATGAAGGATATGGGGGAGGCTGATGTTATCCTTGGTATAAGGATTAAACATGAAAGTAACAAGATTTCTATCTCTCAGTCTCATTACATTGAGAAGGTGTTGAGAAAATTTAATTACTTTGATTGTACTCCAGTGAGTACTCCTATGGATACAAGTGAGAAGCTTTTGCCTAATACTGGTAAGGTTGTATCTCAACCTGAGTATTCTAGGGTGATTGGCTGCTTAATGTATGCCATGACTTGTACTAGACCTGACATTGCATTTGCTGTGGGAAAATTGAGCAGATATACTAGTAATCCTAGTGCTCATCATTGGCAAGCAATTCAGAGGGTACTGAAGTATTTGAAGAGAACTATGGATTATAGTCTCTCATATACTGGTTATCCTTCTGTATTAGAAGGGTACACTGATGCAAGTTGGATCAGTAACACTGAAGACAATTCATCTACTAGTGGCTGGGTATTCCTACTTGGTGGAGGTGCAATTTTTTGGGCATCCAAGAAGCAAACATGCATCACCAGTTCAACCATGGAATCTGAATTTATGGCCTTAGTTGCTGCTGGTAAAGAAGCTGAATGGTTCAAAAACTTGCTTCTTGAGATTCCATTGTGGCCTAAACCTATAGCACCTATTTCTATCCGTTGTGATAGTGCTGCTACATTGGCAAAGGCTTATAGCCAAATGTACAATGGGAAGGCTAGACACTTAGGTGTCAGGCATAGCATGATTCGTGAGCTTATCATGAATGGGGTTGTATCTATAGAGTTTGTTAGATCTCAACATAACTTAGCTGATCACTTGATGAAGGGTTTGGCTAGAGACTTGGATTTAAAGTCTGCAAAAGGGATGGGTTTAAGTCCAACTTAGTCACTGAATGCTAAGACACCCAACTCCCTCCTGAGGAAACTTTGGAGCTGAGTTCAATGTGGAAAGCTGAACGTTTAGTGGACTGGAGCACATGTTTTATATTACATCCCAAGGTTGTGCTCAGAACCTGCTGAAAAGGAGGATGAAGTCTTTACTTCTCAATGGTTATTTTCTTTGAAAATGTGCTTAGCAGGAGCATGAATAAAGAGGAACCACCTATGTACATGTTGAAGTTTTGCCGCTTCAGGAAGCTTTTGGACTTTTAGCTTTTACAACATTTATGAATTGGATATGGACACATGGCTTGTATAGTGTCAGGTGCTTTTAAGTGTTTGAAAACTTGTGTGTATTTTATCTTCAGGTATTCAAATGGGTTGAAGGGTTCAATTCTTAGAACACCCTGATTCTAGAATATTTGAACGTGTAATGTACTAAGATGAGAATTCAATCTTCAAGATATTTTCATGTATGCACATGTTTGTTTTATGTTTATTTTCATGCAAAGGAAGTGAACTAAATTTGGGGAGGATTGTTGGAAAATTTAGTGCACTTGTGGGATTAATTCACACCTGGTAATGGGCTTGGAGGTACGGAGTGTACACCCATCAAGTCAATGTTTACCCTGACTCAAATTAAGTGGTTTGTTGTTCCTGCTGCTAGTACAGTGTTCCTGCTGCTTGTACATTGTTCCTGCTGCTAGTACTCTGTTACTGCTGCTAGTACATTGTTCCTGCTGCTAGTACTCTGTTACTGCTGCTAGTTCAATAATGTTGCTGATGGTCTGCTAGGCTACAGATTCTGCTGCTAGCATAATTTATTGTGCTGATAGGCAGAGATTCTGCTCTTCACATGATTGAGTACAATATCCAAAGTACCAACGTTGACCTCACCAATTAATTAATGCAGTAAACGTTCGCCACATACATATTAAATCAATCATAGTACCACATGCGACAAAAACGATTTGTATCTCCAATTGCATTAATCGGTAAGCGACAAACAATTCATAACTACCATTCACGAACAAGCAGCACAATCGAGAATTCCACAAACTGATGAAGCTTTAAACAGTCGATCATTATATCTTTTCAACACAGCTTCTGTCGACAATAAAACCTTGTGAATCCCTAGGTAACGAGCTCCCCAATCTCTGATACCAATTGTTGAGTTTATTACAACTCATGGATCGTTTTGAGCCTCTAGGGTTAAACAATAACAAAGACAATATATGTACGCGGCGGAATTAAAACAAATATCAATGTTATTGAACAAGGTTTTTTTTTCCTCATCACCCCCAATTCTATTCGATCACAATAGAACGGTTACTCAACAATAACAGGATCAAAGACACCTCTGATCTTGGAGGTAACAAACTAGTTCTAGACATTTATAATCTACTACGCCCTAGAACACACACACACCCACACACCTTTTGACTACATTATGGAAGACTTAATAAAAACCTATACCCTTGATTTCTTTATATAGTAGAGAACTAGGGTTTACAAAAGATATATACTAAATAAATAAAAGATATCGTAGAATCTTTTTCTTCTTTGAAATTTCATCCTTTGTCACTTTAAGCCCTTTTTGTTTCATTCTTATATTTATTTTGTCTCATCAAATCAAGAATCCCAACAAGATGTGTCATTTGTTGCAAATTGTTTTTTGAGGAACCATGGAGAACGATCAGGAAAGGGAGAGGTTTGTGATGGAGAGAACAATTATGAAGATGGTGAGTGGATTGGTGGAGAGTGTTACTATGGAAATCACAAAGAAAAAAGTCAACAAAGCAAAGAAGTTGTGCTTTATGGTATCTTTGCTTCGGGTGACACTGACAGAGTGACAGTGGCTCTGAAGATGGTTAGTGAATTGGAGGAGAATTTTTCTATCCCGACTATCCCGAGTGAGCTTTTATCCTATGAACCTGCAGGCTTTCAGCTTTACTTGGGTCTACACAAGTTTGAAGCTCAAAAGTAGGCAGCCCACAGCTGCAGGGTTTGGATGGAAGATATGGGTATTAGGAGTTTGAAAGAAGTTATTGAACTTCACGCGCATCATTAGTGCATAACAAATTGTTGTTCAAGCCTAATCCGAGCAGAGTGTAAGATGGTCATAAAGTATACGGGTTTGGGAACAGCAGCATAATCATCGACTCTTTATATCAATGAGTGTCTGCTCTAACTGAAATATAAATGGTATCTTGATACCCTGGAATGACTAATGTAGTTGCAAAGGAGTTCTGTTGTAAGAAAGCATCGGTTCCCAAGATTTGAGGTAACTCCATACTATGTTTTTGCTTGCTTATATTGATGTAGGAAAAGAATTTTGACTTTATGACAGTGATTATTGATGCGTGGTTTTGCGACCTTACAACAGGTTTTACCTCTCGAGGGATCTCAAGAGGCTTGCAATCCCCACCAGGCAGTGTACCTGACCGATGTAGTATAGTGAAGTGGCAAGTACCGGGGGATTGATCGTTCTCTAGGGGAATAGTGTCGTTAGGATTGAAAAACTATTCTAATAGGTCTAAGGGTGAGGGAAGATTCTTTTTGTATTTTTATATTTTTTATAAAAGCAAGTAAAATCTCGGGTTTGAAGGAGTGGGCGGAATTAGTTGCTAGTCAACTAACCCAAATAACTACAAATGCAAATAAAATAAAATAACTAAAAATAAAAAGGTTGTGGAACTTATATGGAGAGAAATGTGTTTACTTAGATTTCCTTACTCCCTAACTATCTTTTACCGGTTGATTAGTGTGCATTAATTGCGTGGATGACGGGTGTATTCCTTAATACCAATCGTGGGGTGGCGTACGTACTTCCCCAACTCTACAAGCTCCTACTTCACTCCTATGTCGAGCCGGCTAAGAAGCTCCTAACATGGGATCACTAGAATTCGCTCATGCATTAAATACAACCATAAAAACCTTAGTACGCATTGGTTCATGTTTCTTAAGACGTTCAAGCAAGTTACCGTATAGGAGGTTAGCCAGTTTTCTTAAGCCTAACATCGATAAACAATCATCCAATACAATTAATAACACACCAACAACCAATAATCAATAGTTAGGTTTCATTAGATCTAAGCAAACACAAGATAAATCTAGCCTAGCATGTTAATTAAAAGACAAGAACAAGATATAATCAAACAACACATAGACATATTGAATGATTAATTGATTACTTATCTTCAATTAAACATGGGAGATCCAAGGGTATAAAACCCTTAAAAATGGCAGAAAATTCGTCTTAGGGTTTCTCCTCACAAAGTTGCACACTAATGACTAAAAATTGCAAAACTATATATAGAATTTAGGGGCTGACGGCGTCACGTTGTAGGAGGTGACGCCGTCACCTCGCCGCGGTTAGGGTTTCCGGATGGTCTTCCTGACGCCGTCCCTCTTTAATCCTCCAAAATCCACTCTGGCGCGTCAAGGGTTGACGCCGTCACAATTGTGCTTGACGCCGTCTCTCTTTAACTTAAACCGTGACGGCCTTGATCACCTTAAAGGGTGACGCCGTCAGACTTCCATTGTAAAACTTTCTGGCGCGTCACGTGTATTTGTCATATCCACCTCTTTTGCCAAGCCGTGACGCCGTCAGGAGCAATCCTTGACGCCGTCACGTGTACTTTTCCAGCAGCTTTGGAGACTTTGTCGTTTTCTTCACTTTTATGCTCCAAAAACGTCCAAAATGCTTCCTTTTCCAGATTTCTTCTCCAAAGTACCTAAAATGACAAAAGGAACGATTTAGAGCAATATTTGATCAAATAAATACGATTTAGGGCTTAAATGACCCCCTAAAAGCGGTACACTTTTCGCTTCATCAATTATGGATAGTGATAAGATCGTGCTGTGGAATTGCATTTAGTTAATACGAAAAGTGCTCAATTTTATCCTTTTCCGTTTGTTATCAAATTTTAAGGTGCTAGTCGTGGCTTGGTCCAAGGAATCTTCTGCCAGTATTGGTTTTTGATTACTACTCGTTTCTTCGTGTAGTAAGATGGTAACTCGTTGCTTCATGTTATTTTCTATAAATTAAGGTATAGTAGCGTTTACTCTATCTGGGAAAAGATTATGGTAACAACAATGATAATTAATAATAAAATAATCTGTTAGCAACCCAAGCACCCTTAAAACTATTTTCTGTTAGTATATCAGAATACAATAAGCACTATAGCAGTTTAAAATTCACAGTGCTTATAAGATACGTTGGTAGCTAGTTATTGGTTGCGCTTGAAATAACTAATTGAAATATGTTGTGTTTGTTAGAGTTATGGAAAAATATTAAAATGTATATGACTAGAATCAAACACGGGACCTTGGGATTGCACACTTTACGTATGAATGACTAACGGAAATACGATTTAGGGCTTAAATGACCCCCTAAAAGCGGTACACTTTTCGCTTCATCAAATACCCTTACACTTGAGATTTGCTTGTCCTCAAGCAAATGCGCTTTTATTCTAATCAAAATACAAGTTAGGGGTCATTTAACGCTAATATAAAAGTAATTACAACAAATAGTCGTTCCACTTTAATCATAATAAGCACGGAGATTACAAACTAGCACCTCACAAGTAGTGTTTAGATACTCACATCTCTCAGGTGTCATAAAAGTATATCTCATAAATGAAAATGAATAATATCTCTCACTACCTGTCATAGCAAATAGATTACCATAGGCTTGGGAAAGGATCAAAAACCTCCTCCACTAGGCGTAAGCACCTAAGATAAACTATCAAAGAGGGATTTTAAACGGGTTATAACATTAGGTGTAGGGATATGATAAACACGGATTTGTTGGATAAGGGATATTTTATTGGTGGCGAGTTAAAGATCTTGATTAATTACATGTACAATATGGCGTTGCTAAGCCAAGACTAGACTTGACTTAAGCTAAAAACAAAATAACAAAAACATAAAATAAACATAAAATGAAACGGGATGGTAGTCCGTATGTTTTTTCTACTTTTCTTTTTCTCATTTTTTTGTATTTTTTTTTGATTTTTTCAATTTTTTTTTTTTTTTTTTTTTTTTTTTTTTTTTTTTTCATACACTCTTGCCCTACCTTCCAAAATAATACATCGTAGGGGCGTCGCATTCCCCTTACACTTGAACTTTTACATAACTTTACAAATAACTATTCTAATGACTCGAATTAAGATAATCGACACACTTGGAGTACTTTTAAAATATTTAGCACATATGGGGGTAATAATGTTGTTCTTCCCCATTACTCCATTACACTAGTACTTTACCCATGAGTCCCAATCGTCCCAAAACAATATGTACAAGGATATGACTCGACTTAGCAACCATGTAATCAATTAGATAATTAACTAAGGGTTTAAACAAATGTTGTCACAATAATGCACTAAAAATGAGTGCATACAAGGTAGGCTAAGGCGATTTGGGTGTACATTTAAGTGGGGTGTAAACAAATTCTTACTTTAAGTAAAATGCTTAAAGTTAGAAACGAAAAGATAGGCTCTGAGGGGTGTACTAGGGGTATCGTGTACTAAAAATGAGTACAATGCAAAGGGTGTGAGAGAATTACTTGACCAATGTAGCCAATGTAATTATAACAAAAACACAGGTGTAAAATAATGGGTTAATCCTAATGCCTCTTATCATGTAGTAAATCTAACTACACGAATGTAGTCTCACTTGTGGCCTCGGAATGGTCCAAACGCAAGTTCTAGAATCTAAGTGCTACCGGTACACACATCATAGCATAAATGCTTTTCCTACCAATTCTAAGGGCGAAACTCACATATTTGGGGGTGGAAAATTTTTTAGTGGTACGGTTTTGTGCTAGTCATATAACTCCTATCCATGAGACGCTCATTAAGACCAAAGTTTCACTCCTATATGTTGTAAAAAATTTTAAATTTGGCACTAAAATTGCCCTAACAAGTGTTTCTCTCAGTTTTATTACACATCTACCATCAAACAAACGAAAAATCAAGCGTAATAGCATTCTCTAAGGTATCGTACTTTACCCCCCCTTACACTTAAGATGAACATTGTCCCCAATGTTCAAATAACAAGATGTAAAAGTAATAAGGTAAAAGAATGAAATCAAATACTCCCCTGATTCGCTCGGTGGATAAAGAGATAACATGTTTAGATCTTCTTCCAAGGTAATGTTGAAGCTCCAAGACTAATGCATCGCCAAAAGCTAGATTCGACATACATCTCCTTGTCTAAAATAACCTGTTAAACCTGAGAAAACAAACACGAAAACCTGCATAACATCGGCGGGATAAATCTATATAAGGATATAATGCTTGTGGAATGATTATTTTGCAGATTCCTGGAGTTTATAAGTTAGAGATTTAATAAAAACTTTTTATGATTCCGGTAGAAAAACAAAACTTTCAAAAATTTCAGAAAATTAAAACCTGACGCCATCAGGTTGTAATGCCTGACGCCGTCAGAAATGATCTGACAGAATTCTCATGTTAAGTTTCCGGAAAATTTCTGGAAAAACCTATACCTTCCTGGAATTCCTGCAAAACATCATTGTGACTCGATACAAGCATTTGACTCAAACAATTACTAATATGTATGTTAATTTAATATTGTTATGATTCATGTTCATTTGTTCTACTAAACCGATTTGGATTTCCCTTACACTTATCTTTTGCAAAATACCTTTATATGTAGTTAAGAAGAAGTTAAAAACAAGATAAAGCATTTTCACAATTTAGTTTTGAACATGAATCAATAATAATAAAAACTAAACATACATACGGAAGCAAATAAAATCAAACAAACAAATAAATAAACACACAAAGCAAATAAAGCTTGGGTTGCCTCCCAAGAAGCGCTTTTCTTTATTAACGAGTCTTGTAGCTAGACTCAAAGTCACGTACATTACGTGATTTCTTCATCAAAAGTTATGTCTTCCTCATCGATCATTTCATTACCATTCTCTTGATAATGCTTGACTCGTTGTATATTCACAGTGAATTCTCTATCCTCGTCGTCAATCAACACAACGGCTCCAGTTTTAGAGGAGCTCCTTACGGTAAAAGGTCCATACCATCTAGATTTAAGTTTTCCAGGAAATAGCCTTAAGCGAGAATTATATAATAAGACCTTGTCTCCTTCTGAAAACTCCTTGGGTCTCTTAATCCGTTGGTCATGCCATCTTTTTGCCCTTTCTTTGTATGTAATGGAAGATTCATAAGCCTCTAATCTCAATTCATCGAGCTCTTGGAGCTGTAAGAATCTATTTGTTCCCGCAACCGTATAATCCAAATTACAAGCCTTAAGTGCCCAATATGCCTTGTGTTCCAGTTCTACTGGAAGGTGGCATGCCTTGCCATATACCATACGGAACGGGGTTGTCCCGATTGGTGTCTTATAAGCGGTTCGAAATGCCCACAAAGCTTCATCGAGCTTAAAAGACCAATCCTTTCTGTTTTGATTGACCGTTTTCTCTAATATTCTCTTTATGGCTCTATTAGTGTTTTCGACTTGACCGTTGGTTTGAGGATGGTAAGCGGTGGAGAATCGGTGAGAGACTCCATATCTTTTCATAACTTTCTCCATTTGCGAATTGCAAAAATGGGTTCCCCTGTCACTAATAAGAGCTTTCGGAATTCCGAACCTAGCGAACAATTTTTTTAAGAAATGAATAACTACCCTGGCGTCGTTAGTCCTAAGGGCTTGTGCTTCCACCCATTTTGAAACATAATCAATGGCCACTAAGATGTATTCATTCCCTCCTGAAGATGGGAAGGGTCCCATGAAATCAATTCCCCAAACATCGAAAACCTCGCAAACTTGTATATAATTCTGCGGGGCTTCATCCCTCCTAGAGATATTCCCAGCTCTTTGACATGCGTCACAAGTCTGTATCATTCCCTTCACATCACGAAATATTGTAGGCCAATAGAATCCCGCGTCGAAGACCTTTCGTGCAGTAGTGTTCATTCCGTGATGCCCTCCAGATGGACCTGCATGACACTCTTTCATAATTCTGATAGCCTCCTTTTCCGAAACACAACGCCTGATTACTTGATCCGGACATCTTCGGAATAAAAAAGGTTCATCCCAAAAGTAGTACTTTAATTGATTGAAGAACCTCCTTTTTTCATGCCTGCTCATATGCTCAGGAATGACTCTACTTGCCAGGTAGTTAGCATAATCCGCATACCATGGTTCAGAATCATTTATTGACATGAGCTGCTCTTCAGGAAATGACTCCCAAATCTCACTCTTGTCAGATTCAGTGAGGCTGGGGTTTTCGAGACGAGAG
The DNA here is from genome assembly GCA_021014915.2 of Artemisia tridentata subsp. tridentata. Classification (NCBI taxonomy): domain Eukaryota; kingdom Viridiplantae; phylum Streptophyta; class Magnoliopsida; order Asterales; family Asteraceae; genus Artemisia; species Artemisia tridentata. The sequence goes on along the minus strand of CP139502.1, from coordinate 27,456,328 downwards.
AGATGATCAGCCGCAAGATTCTCTGCTCCTTTCTTATCACGAATCTCAACATCGAACTCTTGCAATAGTAAGATCCAACGAAGTAACCGCGGTTTAGCATCCTGTTTAGTGAAAAGATATCGAATAGCTGAATGGTCCGTAAAAACAACCGTTTTAGAAAGGATAAGGTACTGGCGAAACTTATCAAAAGCAAATACCACGGCTAGTAATTCCTTTTCAGTGGTAGTGTAGTTTTCTTGAGCAGGATTCATGGTTTTGCTAGCGTAGTATATTGGCTGAAAGTGTTTGTTAAGCCTTTGGCCTAATACTGCTCCAACAGCATAATTGCTAGCATCGCACATGATTTCAAAGGGTAACTCCCAGTTAGGGGTGACCATAATTGGAGCTTGGGTAAGTTCCTGCTTCAATCGATCGAATGCATCCTTGCACTCTTGAGAGAAGTCGAACGGGGCATCCTTCACGAGCAACTGAGTCATTGGTCTAGCTATCTTTGAGAAATCTTTAATGAATCTCCTATAGAAGCCAGCATGACCCAAGAAGCTACGGATTGCCTTGACAGTTGTTGGATAGGGAAGTTTGGATATAGCTTCAATTTTTGCCCGGTCTACTTCAACTCCACTTCCTGAAATTTTGTGCCCTAGCACAATCCCTTCTTTTACCATAAAGTGGCACTTTTCCCAGTTTAGTACCAAGTTAGTTTCCTCACAACGTTTGAGCATTTTCTCAAGGTTAGCAAGACAACGATCAAAAGAGTTTCCAAAGACCGAAAAATCATCCATGAAGACCTCCATGCTGTCTTCCATTAACTCATGGAAGATTGCTGTCATGCAGCGCTGGAAAGTGGCGGGGGCGTTACATAGTCCAAAGGGCATTCGCTTGTAGGCGAAGGTGCCATAAGGGCATGTAAACGTAGTCTTTTCTTGGTCCTCAGGAGCGATAGGGATTTGGAAATACCCTGAGAACCCATCTAGGAAGCAGTAGTACTCATGCCCCGCTAACCTTTCCAACATTTGGTCGATAAATGGGAGAGGGAAATGATCCTTTCGGGTTGCATCATTCAACTTCCTATAATCGATGCACACACGCCATCCAGTTACTGTTCGTTGAGGCACTAACTCATCCTTATCGTTCTTAACCACCGTCATTCCTCCCTTTTTTGGTACAACCTGTACAGGACTTACCCATGGACTGTCTGAGATTGGGTAAATTAGTCCCGCATCCAGGAGCTTAACGACTTCCTTTTTTACGACTTCCTTTATGTTGGGGTTTACTCGCCTTTGAGGTTGCACGGTGGGTTTATAATCCTCCTCCATGAGGATTTTATGCGTACAAAAGGTTGAGTCAATCCCCTTGATGTCGGCTACACTCCATGCTATAACTCCTTTATATTTTTTTAAAACTCCTAAGAGTTTATCCTTTTGTTCACTTTTCAAAGAAGAGTTTATGATTACCGGAAGTTGATCTTTTCCTTGGAGGAAAGCATATTCCAGGTTGTTTGGGAGTTCCTTAAGTTCTAACGTGGGTGGCTCGATGATGGAAGGTTTAAGTTTGTTCTCGGGTTTACGAAGCTCAAGCTGTTTGATTTCTTGTCTGGGATAGAAGGAGACTGCGTTCACATCCATAGTCTTCTCCTCCTCTAAGATGGGTAAGAAAGCTTCATCTCGCAACCAACCAGCTTCCACCTGTTCATCTATACAATTGTCAATCTCGTCGGATAGTTCATTGATTTCTCCGATAAAATACAGCCGATTAGCTGCTTCGAGAGAAAGATTCATTGTGTCCTTGATGTCGAAGGTTAAGCTATCGGTCCCCACTCGTAAGGTTAGTTTGCCGTCATGAACATCAATAACAGCGCGAGCAGTTGCAAGGAATGGCCTCCCCAGAATGATGGGCACTAGGTCATCTTCTTCCATCTCTAAGATGACGAAGTCAACTGGAAATTTGAACTTCCCTACCTTAACCAGCACATTCTCACATATTCCTAAGGGGTATTTGACTGATCTATCGGCTAGTTGGATGTTCATACGGGTTGGTTTCAATCCAGAATACCCTAACTTGAGGAACATGGAATGCGGCATAAGATTGATACTTGCTCCTAAGTCGGCTAAAGCATTCTTGACTGAAAGAGATCCTATTGAACAGGGCAAGGTGAAACTACCTGGATCGTCCACCTTCTTTGGCAGCCCTCGTTGAGTCACCACAGAACATTCTTCTCCTAAGGTTACAAGACCCTCGAGCCCTTTTCTGTTGGTTAGCAGCTTCTTGAAGTATGTACTATATTTGGGCATATGGTAACATGCATCAAGAAGGGGTATGGTGACGACCGAATCCTTCAAATATGACAAGAATCTTTTATTATCATTTTCGACCTTTTGATTCTTGAGGCGGGACGGGTATGGGACTTTAATGGGCTGTTTGGTTGGGGTAGGTGGAGAGGGAGTTACCTGAGGGGTTTGCTCGGGATTTCCATCGTTCACATCACCTTCCTCCTCATGAGGGGTGTCGGGTTCCATGACGTTAGATTGTTGAGCTGGGTAAGGTGGATCCTTAGTAGTTGTTCCAGCGCGAGTGGTGATGGCGAGTAAGGGATCTCTTTGATTTGTTTGAGGTTCGCTAAGGCTGTCGAGAGTGGCGTTGAGTTCTGCGAATTTGGCCCTCAGGTCGTTTTGTTGGCTATTGATGAGGTCGTCAAGACCTTTTAGTTGCAGATTCTTTTCAAGCGTGAAATGCCCAAGATCATCCTCAAAAGTGCTCCTAACCTTGTAGTCAGGATATTCTCCTCCTCCCTCTTCTCTCACAAGATTTCCCCAAGGGGTAAAATCATTGTTTTGGTAGAAAGTTAATAGCGAAGGATCATCGAAGATGTCGTGGCTTGACAAGCATACTTGTTCGGTGGTGGTATCATCCCAGCATTCCTCCACTTCATGCGGGCCACCACATTGGTCACAAATCAAGTATGGGCTTGATAACCGTTTAGTTGGTTGTGACTTGTCTAGATAAGATACTTGATCATTCAATCTACTCAACCGGCTAGCAAAAGGAGGCTCTTTCATGATCTTGGAAACGCTCATGATCGAATCGGGTTCATCCCAGGTATCGTCTTGATCATTTGCGTATTCCTCAATTCTATTCCATCCTTCCTCAGCGCTTAGGTTGGCTATTTTTCCTTTCACCGAATTATTAATGCCAAATTGGTCGCTTTTAGGGACACTGTCATAAAAGATCTGGACAAGAAGCCAGAGTTCAATGCCATGATGAGGGACTTGTCTAATTAGATCTTTGAATCTGATCCAGGATTCGTGCATGGGTTCAGCTGGTCCAACATGGAAGCGGAAGATTTCGTCCCTTAACGTTGAAGTTCTTCCTATGGGAAAGAATTTCTCATAGAATTTTGAGATAAGCTGTTCCCATGTGAAGATGGACTCGGAGGGGAGTTTGTTATACCAATCTTTGGCTTTCTCATAAAGGGTGAAGGGAAATAATCGTAGCCGGGAGGTATCTCTAGTGGCTTCGTCCGTATGGAGGGTATCTACTATTTTTAGGAAGTCTTTGATGTGCTGGATTGGATCATCACTTTTCAGTCCGTGAAACTTGCATACACTTTGGGCAAGCCAAATGTCGGTTGCACGCAAGACCCCATTCGTGTGTTCATTAGGAAAAACAATAGCATTGGAAAAACCGCGAGGGGTGGGGGAAGAGTAGTCCTTGAGGGATTTAGGGATTGAGTTTTCGGGAACCTCCATATCGTGATTGGTTTGAGGGCTAGGAGGTGTAGAGTGAAGATTGGATTCTTCCTCGGAGAGGGCATCATCAAAATTGATCGTGGATGGTTCGGCCGCTTGGTGGTGTCGCCTTAATTTATGCATTTCCCTTTCGGGTTCAGAATAGGGTGTGGCAAGAGTTTTGATCGAGCTACGGCTCCTAGTGATTCTAGGATTAGGAGGGTTATCATCCAAAATTAGGGAATATCCTCCTAAAGTGTGTGCTCTACGAGTTTGGTTTTGTCGTGGTGGTGGGTTGTTGGGATCGAGGATATTACCACCTTCCATGATGTCGGATGGTAATGGTTACGAACAAAGAAACGAAGAAAAAAGATAGACTAAAGAAAACCTAGAAAAATAAAATAAAAATCTCACTAGAAAGGAATCTAGTGAGTAGACCTAATAAAATAAAAATTCAACCTAAACAATAACTATTCCCCGGCAGCGGCGCCAAAAACTTGATGCGTGGTTTTGCGACCTTACAACAGGTTTTACCTCTCGAGGGATCTCAAGAGGCTTGCAATCCCCACCAGGCAGTGTACCTGACCGATGTAGTATAGTGAAGTGGCAAGTACCGGGGGATTGATCGTTCTCTAGGGGAATAGTGTCGTTAGGATTGAAAAACTATTCTAATAGGTCTAAGGGTGAGGGAAGATTCTTTTTGTATTTTTATATTTTTTATAAAAGCAAGTAAAATCTCGGGTTTGAAGGAGTGGGCGGAATTAGTTGCTAGTCAACTAACCCAAATAACTACAAATGCAAATAAAATAAAATAACTGAAAATAAAAAGGTTGTGGAACTTATATGGAGAGAAATGTGTTTACTTAGATTTCCTTACTCCCTAACTATCTTTTACCGGTTGATTAGTGTGAATTAATTGCGTGGATGACGGGTGTATTCCTTAATACCAATCGTGGGGTGGCGTACGTACTTCCCCAACTCTACAAGCTCCTACTTCACTCCTATGTCGAGCCGGCTAAGAAGCTCCTAACATGGGATCACTAGAATTCGCTCATGCATTAAATACAACCATAAAAACCTTAGTACGCATTGGTTCATGTTTCTTAAGACGTTCAAGCAAGTTACCGTATTGGAGGTTAGCCAGTTTTCTTAAGCCTAACATCGATAAACAATCATCCAATACAATTAATAACACACCAACAACCAATAATCAATAGTTAGGTTTCATTAGATCTAAGCAAACACAAGATAAATCTAGCCTAGCATGTTAATTAAAAGACAAGAACAAGATATAATCAAACAACACATAGACATATTGAATGATTAATTGATTACTTATCTTCAATTAAACATGGGAGATCCAAGGGTATAAAACCCTTAAAAATGGCAGAAAATTCGTCTTAGGGTTTCTCCTCACAAAGTTGCACACTAATGACTAAAAATTGCAAAACTATATATAGAATTTAGGGGCTGACGGCATCACGTTGTAGGAGGTGACGCCGTCACCTCGCCGCAGCTAGGGTTCCCGGATGGTCTTCCTGACGCCGTCCCTCTTTAATCCTCCAAAATCCACTCTGGCGCGTCAAGGGTTGACGCCGTCACAATTGTGCTTGACGCCGTCTCTCTTTAACTTAAACCGTGACGGCCTTGATCACCTTAAAGGGTGACGCCGTCAGACTTCCATTGTAAAACTTTCTGGCGCGTCACGTGTATTTGTCATATCCACCTCTTTTGCCAAGCCGTGACGCCGTCAGGAGCAATCCTTGACGCCGTCACGTGTACTTTTCCAGCAGCTTTGGAGACTTTGTCGTTTTCTTCACTTTTATGCTCCAAAAACGTCCAAAATGCTTCCTTTTCCAGATTTCTTCTCCAAAGTACCTAAAATGACAAAAGGAATGATTTAGAGCAATATTTGATCAAATAAATATGATTTAGGGCTTAAATGACCCCCTAAAAGCGGTACACTTTTCGCTTCATCAATTATGGATAGTGATAAGATCGTGCTGTGGATTTGCATTTAGTTAATACGAAAAGTGCTCAATTTTATTATTTTCCGTTTGTTATCAAATTTTAAGGTGCTACTCGTGGCTTGGTCTAAGGAATCTTCTGCCAGTATTGGTTTTTGATTACTACTCGTTTCTTCGTGTAGTAAGATGGTAACTCGTTGCTTCATGTTATTTTCTATAAATTAAGGTATAGTAGCGTTTACTCTATCTGGGAAAAGATTATGGTAACAACAATGATAATTAATAATAAAATAATCTGTTAGCAACCCAAGCACCCTTAAAACTGTTTTCTGTTAGTATATCAGAATACAATAAGCACTATAGCAGTTTAAAATTCACAGTGCTTATAAGATACGTTGGTAGCTAGTTATTGGTTGCGCTTGAAATAACTAATTGAAATATGTTGTGTTTGTTAGAGTTATGGAAAAATATTAAAATGTATATGACTAGAATCAAACACGGGACCTTGGGATTGCACAATTTACGTATGAATGACTAACGGAAATAATTAATATATATATAACTATGTTATGTATTTAATTATTTAGGACACGAAATGGTACATAACGAACGTTATGTAATTAACGGTGTTGGCTAACGACCGTTAAGTTAAAAAGGAAGGACTATTAGTGAAATTTGGGAGCTCAAGAAGGATCTAGAACCTAATGCATGGGCTTGGCCGGTTCTATCTTAGGGATAATAACCCTAATCGATTTCTTGGAGCAAAAGAATTCCATTCACTATATAACAAACGTATTGGCAGTTAGTTGAAGGACTTTTGTGCTATGTACTATTCTATTGCCATTAATGTTTGCCTTCTTTTTCTTCCTTTAATCATAGTCGATCTATCATGTCACTATCTTTGTAAAAGAAAGTCGACTTCTATTATTTAATTAAGTAGTAGATCGATTTTAATATTAAAAAATTGTATATTGGTTTAATAACGTGTTTTTACACTAGCATCTAACGTTAGTTGCTTATAGTACGTGTGTACAAGACCATGGTAATAACTTACTTTAGTTATTCCATCTTGGATTGTGAAACAAAACAGTAAGGGGTTCCACGTTAATCCTTTTATATATTCAAGAGAAGAAAAGTGAAGATTGATCCTTGTTCTTGCTAGGATCTTGAGGTAACTCTATTTATTATTCACTAATTATTTTATACATGTTAAATCTAAGATCCTGCTTCCGCTATGCGTACTTGATGTGTTTATTTATTTAGATGCGTGCCATGCTATTTAAATTCCAACAGTGGCATCAAGAACCTGTTTGACATGTTAATGTAATTACCTAAACGCATAATAAAATCAATTATTGATTTATACATACATGTTGGTCGATTTTTATTTTTTTGGGTTTGTTTTTGTAGAAAACATACTAATAAAAATCGAATAGAATTTAGGGTTAGGGTTTCGACCCTATTTTAACTAATTAATTAGTTAGTAACCCTAAATTAAGAACATGTTGTGCTATGTGTTTATTTGAGTAATTAGGGTTACGTTCCTGATTGATCCATAATTCTTCATGCAAGGAATTATGGATTAGGTTTTGTTATGTGCTACATGTTTTTTAAGATAAATCTAAAATTAGGGAAGGCCTAATTATATATATTAATGAATCAGTTATGTGCAATGTGGTATGTAATTATTAAAACTTACGCGGTCAATTTATTGGCGTCTGTGGTCCATTGGGTACAATGAGCTCGAAAACCAATGGGAGTTTTATTAATTATATACATTAAAATTCACATAGAGATTATTAATAGGGTTTATCAGGAGGTTTGCATATGGCTATATGATTTAAATCATATATGTGTTATTATGTGTTTATTTATTTTTTGAATTACTTGATCTTTTTTGTTTAAATTATGATGGATTGTAAATATCAAAGAGGGTAATTTTTTGAATAAAAAATAAATGAACCTAATGACTATGAAGCCTTTGTGGTAAATTATTTATTGCCAAGTCTTATGTGCCGATAGTGGTTCGCTTCGCACGGTAATTTGCTCCTAGGCGAGACTAGCAATTTAATAATTTACTACATAAATGTTTTAAGCAAGAAAATCATAAGTTTTTAATTGATTGATGCGACTGTACAAAAGTGGTCAAGGCGGCGGACCTAAAATTGACAAACTATAAAGTGGGTATAAGGAGGCTTGACATTAAATTGTCATCCGAAAGGGGCGCGTTTTTAATTAGCCTTCGGGCGGACGTTTGCCTCTCCGCTCACCTGTGCGTCAATATTAGACTTACCAAGTACAACCATGAAATCATACGAAGCATCTTAAGGCAATGTTGTAAGTTTCTCAACGCCATCAATTGAAACTTTGATGATTTGAGCTTAATTATGTTACGAAATTATAAAGGTTTTTGCATGAAACATATGATACAAGATGAATGCATGACATCTTTGTACATATATTTTTGATTACACATCAAAATAAAATTACCCTTAAAATATTAAGTTATATGCCATCCAATGAAACGGAAACACCTCAGGTTACATCCTATCATTACTAGCAGCCAAAGCTGAATGTAATGATTCAAAGGATGGTAGTCAAAGGGTAAATTGAGTACTTTCATTGCTAGCAGCCAAAGCTGATGTGATGAAACGACGTCAATTTGCAGTTTCTTAAGTTGGTTAACTTAATTGAGCACTTTCATTACTAGCAGCCAAAGCTGATGTGATAAAACGGCGTCAAGGCATAAAGAAATGGGGATGAAACATGCTTACATTTGCAACTGAGGTTGGCAAAATATGTAAGTCCCATGATTCTAGGAATTGCAATTGGATATTGGCAATTGGGATCGACCCGTACCTTATTGAGTACTTTCATTGCTAGCGGCCAAAGCTGATGTAATGAAACGACGTCAATTTGGATCCTAGTTTTCAGTGAAAATTAAATGGTTAAATTTTATTTACCATGGGTGTTTAATTTTCTTGAAAAGTTTATTATCGAAAATACTAAAATTGAATTTTGAAAATTCTTTTAATGTATTTAATGCAACGTTAAAACCGTAAACGTGGGACATTCCTTGAGTGGAAAGTTGATCTGCACCCGTAGGGGTCTTTGGATTGAGTCAACTTAACTAAAAGAATAAACCTAGTCTACTTTTCGTGTGAAGAGTAAGACTTAATCATATTCCTTTTCATGAATGAGAAAGGTATAATAGGAAAATTAGAATCGTCTAAATTCTAAGAAATAACTCATGGCGAATTTTTTAAGAAATTGCAAGTTTAGGAGTTATTAAAATTAGAAGTTAGACTAATTACCGCAAAATTGGTAAAAGGCAAACTAGAATGATTGATCTAGTTGTTGTGCCTTAACCATTTAAAGGTGCTACATACCATAGTGGTGATGGTAGACCTAATTGAGGAAGAAATTGCATGCCCAATTTTCTCAAGTTAATTGTATTGATGGATATTCCATCATTGACAAAGTAGAATACATTCTTTGAGTACCTTAGTATGTATAACGTAAGGGATTACTCAAAGGTGTAGGAAAGTAAGCAACACACTATTTGCTTTTACTGGTTATGCAACACTTATAATGTTGTCAAATACAGTGGGAGCATTGTGTTGTAATTACTGAATAATGAGTTCATGTAGTGATCTTTAATTCAGTGGGAGCTACAAGTCTTGATATCTTGGTAGTAACCCGGATTATCTCTAGAATCTCTTGAGGTAAATACTTTCCAATTATAGACACTTGTGGTATTAAGGATAGTCGTGTACGTTTCCTTACTAGACGAGGTGATTCTATATCTACTTATATCTATGACACAAATCATATTAATCTCATAAGCAAACGATGACGTGTTGTTTATCTGATGCATGACGTTGTTCCATGCACAAGTGGGAGAAATCTTTATTGTGTGCAAGCAACAACATAAAAGGATATGATTTAAAGGGCTCTATTTACTGCAAGGTAAGAGATTGATGTTCTAATGTGGTTTATCCACATCTAATTAATAGAACACTTGGAGTTAATATCTACTTTCATTACTAGATATTAATGACAAGGTAAATTACATACTTTCATTACTAGCAGCCTCAGCTGATGTAATGAAACTATGTTAATTTGCATGTTTCTAAATTAGATAACTATTAGAACAAGTGTCAATATGATGATTAGACTACTTCAAACATGAATATTTATGTATTGTTGCAATGACATAAATAAATGAAGTAATCTAATACTACTTCAAAATTTGAATGTTTATGTATTCGTGGAATGACATAAATATATGAAGTAATAAATTAACTTGAAATATTATTGAAACCAAATTATGGTGTTCATGATTACTTTAGTTATACATGTTTATATTGTAAGATATAAATATGAAGTCTTTTATTGCTGTAAGACTTATAATACAGTAAGACGTTAACTTGTTATGTTTTTAAGACATATACAAGAAGTCATTGAGTTGATCAATGACTTATAACGTAGATTGGGGTTATAACAGTTTATGTCTTTTGGTAAGACATAGAAATGAAGTGGCTTGGGCAAAGAGGCACTTATGTTTTAAAGAATGCAATTGGCTTGGAAAATCTATTGTACCATTAAATTGACTTAGTTGGTAAATAGGTAAGCCAAAACAAAATATATTTATCTCACATATTGTAAGATTGACTTACAATATTAATCCTAATGAAATACATTAGTATATGGTATGTTCAGTTAGGAAAATCAAACTCTTGTAATATTATTTGATCAAAGATAATTATATCTTCAATTCTTCCTAAAGATATCAAGGTTAGAAAATTGAGTAAGGATTGAATATACTCAATTAGACTCCAATCTAGAAGATTAATAAGACACCATTTATTATGGAATGTGTTAAATCACATTAAGTCTTAAAATTGAAGTTCGGAATTTGTTAGACTGCTTGATGAGTAGGTCATTAACAAATTAATGTTAGGAACTGTCAATATGTATTTGTAAAGTCCCAAAAGAGAACAAGTTTGTGTTGCTCTATTTGCTAAGTAATTATAGTTAATCTATAAATTGTAAAAGGCAAGTGGGAGGAGTTTATCTTGAAAAGATAAAATTACAAGATACATAATCTTCTTAATACACTAGCAAAATCATAATGAGGATTAAACATGGTAATGTTAAATCTCAAGATGATGGAATTTTTATTCATAGATCCGCAAGGATATCTCAAATATTTGTAGAATATGTTGAGGATTATGAATTACAGGATCATGGTATGCCTGTTGATAAATTGCAAATGTTTAATTTGGCAAAATTACTCATACTATGAATAATTAGATGCAGTCCAAAAAGATATTTAGTTTGGAAACATAGTTGATCTTAAACTCTATAGTTACACTATAGAATAAAGATGACTTTCTACAAAGGGAATCTAAATCCTAGAGATTTAAATTTTGAGTAGAAATCATAAGGGACGAATTTGTATACATATTTAATGTGTGAAAAGATTATCAATCACACTTAAGCAATTAAATGTGATTGAAATCCTTTCTAAGCACATTAAATATATAAAGATTATGATTGTCATTCTTAGTTTCATTTATATGAAATTAATAATGGAATATCAAAACTCTTTCTTGGGTAATTACTTGTGCGAGGACGAAAAGTAATTGAAAGGAGTTTTTGAATTCAAATAATCTTTGGAAGTATACAAAGTGCAATCATTTAGATTAATGCATGCATCTAGGAGATATACTTATGTTTAGTTATTAAATCTAGTTTTGATTTATAATTAAAATAAGATATTTTTAAATATTCCCGAAAGCTAGTGGGAGTATTATATTTATTTTTTATTTCATATATGCTGTATAACATATAGGAAGTATCATTCCATTAACATTAAATGTTAAGTCTGAATCCGGAATGAAACTTCATAATGGAAATCTAGAAAATAAAACCTTGAAATATATGTTTATTGGTATAGACATAAGCGGTAAAATAACTGATTCTAATAAACATGATAATCTATTAGGAATGCTAGATAGATACATATCTTTGAAAAGATATGACATGAATAAAATCTAAGTTTAAAAAAAGGATTTTTCATGTACATCATGTTGCTTGTTGTATCATGCTTGAATGAAAGATGATTGACAACATTAGTATCTAATTAAAAATTATTAGATAGCTGAGTGTAATGGATATGGTTGGATTAGAATTAACATCCTTAGCCCGGAGTTGCTCCATAATTCTAAATATGAACCATATGGCAAATTGTTGATATAAGTTAAAAAATCTTGAAAGATTTGAAGGTATCAAACATTACACGATGAATATTAAAGTTTACGGAATTTTAAAGAGTATATTGTTGTTTGAATACAATGATGCTGACAAGATTGAGACGACACTCAATACTAGTCATGGTGGGAGTTTATCCTTGTTAAATGGCCATGAGTACTAGTTATGCTCAATATGACCATAGTTGCATTATACATAAAGAATTAGAATACTTTAACTACAAATGTTTGGTAGTTTAATTGTCATAAATTCGTGGATGAGGATGTCACGCATTTTATGAAGTATGTGGCAATATCTAGATAGATGAATGCACACATACAAGAATTTCAGTAAATGAATTCTTAAAATAAGTATTCTCAAAATTTACGATAGATCAAAATTAGTTGATTTATGCTTTGTCAACAAGTATGTGGAACATGACTTGAGGCATAATTCATTAATGGGAATTATCATGCATTGATCTATATTTAGTATTTGGATAAGGGATGTTAAGCAATTATTATTTATAATGAATTAAAGTACGTTGTACGTTTGTTTTCATTAATAATAAATTGTATCCTATATTTGCATGTTTAAATCCATGAATAACTTATGTTATTCTAAATTGTCCGTTGTCGATTAATGATATGAGAATATCATTAAATAAAGACAAATGTGAGGATTGGTAGAATGTACTGTAAGGTTGAGATACCAATATTACATGATATTTAATATTGGATAAATTGAATATAAGACTTATCCCAACCTCATGATAGTATTTTATGGATCTTTGTCATTAAGTAAATCATGAATATTTATCCTCAGACTTGAGATACCAGATAATCGTTCATACATGTAGTGCATTTCTGTGACTCAATTTAAGGCTATACGTAACTGGTAGCTATACGGATTGTTTTCGGAAGTGTTGCAAAGTGTATGAGTTATGCTCGTAGTCAAAATGGGATTTGTTCCTTCAAATTTATTTGAAGTTTAATACTACTGGGCCCCTCGTGGGATTGACAAGATGTTTGCGTGCGCACGCCCAAGATCTCCCTTGACAATGTTCAGATGATTTGGTAATCTTGTTCAATCATACAAACGAGAAACATAATTATTAATAAAGAATGACTTAAGATCCATATCTTTATTAATGTAGTATTAGAAACAAAAGGATAAGTATGATGATCTAATCATCTAGTGGTTTTTCCAGGAGACCACACACCTGAGTTGTACTAGGGGCATTGGCGTGTTGCTAGACGCTAACCAATGTCAATTATACTTTTAATAGATTTCCAAGTGGGAGCTGTTAGAGTTATGGAAAAATATTAAAATGTATATGACTAGAATTGAACACGGGACCATGGGATTGCACAATTTACGTATGAATGACTAACGGAAATAATTAATATATATATAACTATGTTATGTATTTAATTATTTAGGACACGAAATGGTACATAACGAACGTTATGTAATTAACGGTGTTGGCTAACGACCGTTAAATTAAAAAGGAAGGACTATTAGTAAAATTTGGGAGCTCAAGAAGGATCTAGAACCCCATACATGGGCTTGGCCGGTTCTATCTTAAGGATAATAACCCTAATCGATTTCTTGGAGCAAAAGAATTCCATTCACTATATAACAAACGTATTGGCAGTTAGTTGAAGGACTTTTGTGCTATGTACTATACTATTGCCATTAATGTTTGCCTTCTTTTTCTTCCTTTAATCACAGTCGATCTATCATGTCACTATCTTTGTAAAAGAAAGTCGACTTCTATTATTTAATTAAGTAGTAGATCGATTTTAATATTAAACAATTGTATATTGGTTTAATAACGTGTCTTTACATTAGCATCTAACGTTAGTTGCTTATAGTACGTGTGTACAAGACCATGGTAATAACTTACTTTAGTTATTCCATCTTGAATTGTGGAACAAAACGGTAAGGGGTTCCACGTTAATCCTTTTATATATTCAAGAGAAGAAAAGTGAAGATTGATCCTTGTTCTTGCTAGGATCTTGAGGTAACTCTATTTATTATTCAGTAATTATTTTATACATGTTAAATCTAAGATCCTGCTTCCGCTATACGTACTTGATGTGTTTATTTATTTAGATGCGTGCCATGCTATTTAAGTTCCAACAGTGTTTGTTGTTTTGTGTTTATTTGTTTGCGATTGCTTTTTTATTACGTTTGTTGACCTTAAGTACAACTGATTGGTAGCTTATGAGGGTGTTTGGAGTTACATATTCAAGCTGCATATCTTACAAGCGTTGCGTATTTCAAACAGTTCGAGTGCTGATTGTGCTTTGATACAACAGAAAACAGTCTAAAGGGTGTTGCTTATTTGAAAAGCTTAGTAGAAGTGATGGTTTTGGTATTTTGTAAATTATGTGTCTCAAATAGATCTAGATCTAGTTTTATTAAACATGGTCTTCCATATTAGATGAACTGTAACATCACTTTTCTGAATAGGCACTTTCCATTTCCTTCCGCGATGTTCTTGGGTTAAAATGAGCATCCTAGAGAGTAGTCTTATAGAACTCATTTTTTCCCTTATAACGATCTTTGATGGTGGTTGGGATTTGCCTGTTCTGGAAAGTGTGTTACATTACTTTTTATCGAGGTTCAAATGCTTGTTCAAGAGGCATATGTTGCCAAGATGATACTGTATCAGATTGTTGCAGAAATAATCTTACTATGAAACGGCCTCATTTATGTCATTGCTCAATCCAACGACATATTTACAATATACCTAAACATAATCAATATTAAGATTATTTCTATTACACAATCGGGGTATGATATGATATGTTCAACACTTGTCTAATGAACATGTAGACCTCATCAGTTGTAGTTGACTGTCCATAAAGAATGTTCCCCATGCCATCAATGGTAATTCTTTAGCTACCATGAAAACGGGTTAAAAGCAATTCGGATGACCTGAATAAAACTTTAGCTACAAGGAAAATGGGTCAAACGGGTTAAAAGTAATCTAAATGACCCTTACAAGACATGACCCGTTTCATTAAAACCTATTTTGACTTGTTACTCAACTCGTAAATTTAGTGTTTACGTATATATTTTGCTAATTGTATGAGTTTATGCATAGGTAACAAAGGAGAAGGTACTAGAGGCGATTGATGGGCATGTGCTCGGTGAAGCCGTTCTCGTAGCGATATATTGAAATGGGTTTTTAGTTGTTTCTTATAGTCGAAAATAATGTATACCATACTTGATATGCTATATGTGTAAGGTTTCATTTTGCTTTCGTAAATGATCCTCTAGACATTTTCATGTTGGTGATTCGAGTTGTGCTTTACTACAAAAGAATTTCTTGATTATCATATCAACAGCTTATTTTCTTAACCCGGATAGCTGAAGATGGTTGTTTCTTTGTCACATTGAAGTAAAAAGGAATGTAAAAAGATGGTCAGAATGTTAAGGGTCTAGAACTGAAGTCATGTGTGCCCACAAATAAGCTAATATTTGCAACATGCTTCAATCCTTTCTGTTTGTTTCTGGTTTTGTTACTAGTCACTTACATTTGTCAAGACTTCCGTTAGTACTAAAGAACATCCTTTTCACTTATCTTGCTCTTGAGGCGGACTCGGCACCTTATTCTTATCTAATGGTTCTTGCAATGGTGGCACTATAGGAGCCTCTTTGTAGCCATTAAACCCCATTTCGGGGTTCTTGGGGCGCACTTTTACATTAGTTACCGTACGTTGTTCATTCTTCCCTAACCCGCCTCCTGTATGCCTCATCATCTCACGCATTTGCATGGCGACCCTCTTCATGGATAGCTCCATTTGTAGGTCTTCTGTCATGTTTCCTCAATAGCGAACCTATAACAAGGTCATGTGTAAGAATCTCAAGTTCTAAACGAATAACACAGAAAAGAAGACACTGTTTATAGTAAATCAAGAGCTATATGAACAATCATAGTGACTATAAACCAAGAGCTATATGAACAATCATAGCAGTCGGCAAAATATAGATTGCTATCTCCTATTTGATTCTCATATTATACTTTTTATTATGTTGGTCCCATTCGTATTGTTGTGCGAGAATTGCAAATTTGCAAGTATGATTGTGTATCCTGTGATACACCAGTTGATGCTTGTAACAACATCAAGAAATAGGAAGACTCGAGACACGAAAAAGATGTGCCAAAGTAGCCGTTTTGTTGGTATTATGCTCCATCAGCTACAATATATGGCCGTTTATGTACCTTTTTCCTTGTTGAGATGCAGTTTGGTCAACTTATTCAAAAATAGCCTGTCGGCACTGTTTAGCTTATACAAAATCAAAAGCCATTTACTCAGTGTGATGGAAAAATAACCAGGTAATCGAAAATTTTCGAAAGTGGAGAAAAATATATCATTACTTATTTTAGAATGTTGTACAATCGATATGTCATTTTGATAATCATTTTTTAGATATGTTGTACAATCGATATGTCATTTGATATCAGATCTAAGGTTCATCTTTTATAATCATTTTTCAACTTTTGTTCAATAAAAAAAAAAAAAAAAAAAAAAAAAAAAAAAAAAAAAAAAAAAAAAAACTAAACTAAACAAAACTAATACTAAGGGGGGAGGGAGTGGACTCAGGGAAGTCCTCGGTGCCGACCGGTGCCGATTGGGCACACCGCCGCCGGTAGGCGGTGCCGAGTGAAATGGGAAAATTTTGGTGAAGTTCACCGAAGACAAAGAGTGAAATGGTTTACGTTTTGCAACGGTCATATTTGACCAAAAGAGAAAAAACTAGCCGTTTGGCTAAAAAAAAAAAAAAAAAAATTACCCCTTTTTCAACCACAATTTTCACTATAAATACCTCATTTTCTCAATCAAAATTCAACACAAATCATACATCAAAAAAAAAAAAAAAAAAAAAAAAAAAAAAAAAACTACACAAAATCATGGATCCAAGAAGTGGTAAGAAAACTACCTCCAAAAAACAAACTCGATCTCACCCCAATCGCCCGGTTTATCCACCACCGCAACAAACTACATATCCAAACCCATTCTCTCAACAATTTTCACAACAATTTTCTACATCATCTCCCAACCAACTCTCTCAACCATCAACCCCTTACATTCCACAACCCGCATCTCCACATCCTTATTTTCCGTATAATATGGGCGCCAACCCTCCGCCAATGAATGCTCAACACTACAACATCAATACAACGTCCGAGTGGTCCCCGTGGGACGAACCTCAAGCCGAGGTTGTACCCGAAACGCAACCATTACCCGGTATACATACTTATTTTATTTAATTTTATACATTTTTTATTTACTTACATTTATTTAATTTTATACACTTTTGTTTACTTACGTTTGTTTATTTTTGTGTAGACACCGATGAAGAAGATGAAGACGATGACATTCAAGAAGTTGATGTGCGAGGAAAGAAAAAGGCTACCACAAAGGCGAAGCGTGAACATTGGACGCCCGACCAAGAGGTGGCGTTGGCAAAGGCTTGGATTCAAATCTCCGAATGCAAAAGATTCGGGAATGAGCAAAATAGGGAAGGTTTTTGGAAGCGGGTTTTCGAGCATTACGCGACAACTATGGGAGGTACTACCCGAACCATTCATGGTTTGACAACGAAGTGGAAAGCAATGAACCAAGCCATGGGTATATTCAACGGCGCCTACATCCAAGCGGTATAATTTTATATTTTTTTGAATTATATACTTTTTAGAATTATATAGTTTTTAGAATTATATACTTTTTAGAATTATATAGTTTTTAGATTATTGTACACTTTTTTTGTTTATGGAATTGTGTAGGATCGTGTTAGGGCTAGTGGGTGTAGCGAAGTGGACGTCATGAAAGTCGCCCTGAAGGATTACAACACCCGAACAAAAGGTAAAGATTTTGGTCATATTCCGGCATGGGAGATTGTGAAGGATCACGATAAATGGAAAGAGCAAGAGTGTTTTCAAGATATTCCCGGCATGGGTTGTGTTGCTAGCGGTTCATCGAAGAGGAAGTCGGGGGAGTATGAATCGGGTAGCAATGACAACTTCATTCCCGACATGAATGAAGACCCCTCCCCTCTAATTGAATCAAGAAAGGCGAAAAAGAAGCAAGCGGCGTCCTCTTCGTCGGTCCATGATGTGGGCGAAGACATTAGCTCATACGCAAAAAGAAAGACAAAATATTTGGACATCAAAGAAGAGAAGGATCAATTGGCGGCAAGTTTTTGGGCTACACAACTTGACGCGACCAAGTCAAAGGTTCGCCAACGGGATTTGAAGTTTTACACCGACCCACACAATCACATAACCGATCCCGCTATGTTGGAACACCTCCTACAAGAAAAACGTCAAGTTGCCGCAAAATGGGGATGGCCATGTAACTTTTAAATTTTAGTTTCGTTTTCAATTAATGTTTCGTTTTAAGTATTGTAGGAATTTTTTTTTTTAAGTTGTGTTTTTTTTTAAGTATTGTAACATGTACTCTTTTTAATTTTAATGAAATGTGTTTTTAATTTTTATGTAGTTTGTGTTTTTATATATATATAAAAAAAAAAAAAAAAAAAAAAAAAAAAAAAGTCATTTGGTGACCACTCCCTCCATTTTGGTGTGGGTTTGGGGTGATTTGCACTACCACAAAAACAGGCTTTTAGACCGGTTACAAATGCTATTTAAACCGGTTACAAGGGGGGTTTAAATGGGGGGAGGTCTAAAAGGTATTCAGGCATTTAGACCGGGTTAAGCACCGGTCTAAAAGCTATATATAGACCGGTGTTCCAACCGGTTTAAAAGACATATACACCGGTCTAAATATGCATTAATAGGCGAAGGAATTTTGGAATTTGCATATTTAGACCGGTGCATCAACCGGCCTAAAAGACTATTTGCACCGGTCTAAATATCCTTTTTTTTTTTGAACTAGCAGTTTTTAGACCGGTTTCCAACCGGTCTAAATATCCATTTTTTTTTTGAACTAGCATTTTTAGACCGGTTTCCAACCGGTCTAAATACCTATTATATGGCACCTATTTCACAGCAATAAGCAAATCCAACCTGAACCTGTTTTGTTACCTATTCAGCAGCTATTTCACAGCAATAAGCAAATCCAATTACCAGATACTTTAATAAGCAAAATAGAAATCCATACATAGTCTAATTTAAACATAAATCCAAACATCGTTTAAACTAAAATCCAAACATCGTTTAAACTAAAATCCAAACAGCATCTAACTTAGCAAAACCACATGAGAGCTGATAAGCACTTCATCCATAATCAAATAGGACACATTGTATGCCACTGCTCCACGGTTCGATCAATATCTTTGTCAACAAGCTGGCGTCGCGTCCATGGGATCTATATTAACAGATATAAAAAAATACTTAAATATTATATATAAACAATATAGAAAGAGAGTCAAAAAATAGCTCATGGATACATACTGTTGAAGGGAAGTGAAATTGATGAGTGTTCACAAAGTCGTACATCCATCTCATGACATAATAACCGGCATCCGAGTCGCGTTGTTGTTGATTGCACTACAATTTAATATGATGAGAATAAGCAATCAAAACATTGTATAATATATAATGCTACTTTTGGGCTTAATTATAAGCTACAATAAGCTAATCTAAGGGCTGTAATCTATGAAATAGTAAAAACCAATAAGCCAGAAACTAGAAACATGAAAATCAGGCAACATGAATTACAAATAAGCACTTAGTTGAAAATGCCTTTCAACTTCCTCAGCCGTCTTGCCAGGAACAGCCTTAGCAACATTTTGCTATCAAATGTGTTACACACACATGATATATCTTGTCGTGGGGAGCCATTGAGTACGGTCTAGGTATGAAGGATCTTAACCAAATGGGGCATGTTTTAACTGCTATCAAATGGGGTACTGATTACTTCCTCAAAGCTCATACACAACCCAATGTTCTTTGGGGACATGTATGTTAAAATATTGCATTTCAAAAGAATAGCAACAGATTCCATAACCATTTTCCCTCCTACCATAACTATATAGTTGATAAATTAAAAAATTGGGTCACCTAAAATTTGGAACTTGTGATGCAGGTAGGTGATGGGGACTCAGATCACTACTGTTGGGAGCGACCAGAAGACATGACTACACCAAGAACCGCTTATAAAATAGATACTGAACATCCGGGTTCAGACCTTGTTGGTGAAACCGCTGCTGCGTTGGCGGCTGCTGCTATTGCATTTAGGCCTTATAACTCTTCCTACTCAGATTTGCTCTTAGTTCATTCTAAACAGGACTGAATTAGAACACTCAAATCACCACTTATACTACTTAGATAACGTCATTCTCGTTGTTTTGACTCAACATTTGTTTTCCCAAAATGCAGCTTTTTTGGTTTGCTGATCGGTTTAGAGGGCTGTTAACGGATTCAATCCCGTCTGCTAAGGAGTTCTACACATCATCTGGTTACTATGTGAGTTTAATTATTTTTTCATCTAATACTAGCCGTCTACTCAGACTATCTCTCAGCCGCTAAGTTGGTACTAAAGTGTCCTGATGCCACAGTTCAACCTCAAGAGCTCCTTGGGTTCGCTAAATCTCAGGCTGATTATATTCTAGGGAAAAACCCGAACTCAATGAGTTACATTGTCGGGTATGGTCAAAGATACCCAACTCATGAGATGGAATAACTTAAGAGGCAATCCAGACTATAACGACTAAACTCAATTATTTCGAATGCATAAAGTGAGATAAGTTACCTTAGCTATTGTCCATGTGTAGCTACCAACAACACTGAAAAGTAGATTAACCATGTATTAGTATTGTAAAAACAAATGAAAATCTTTTGACAGTTACGGAAAAAAAGAATTACTCTTTCAAATGGCTTGTTAACCAGTAAGTGCGCTCCGTCTTTGTTTGCCTCTTATTTTTTGAATCCAGGATGTACACCGTGCGTTGTTTTGGGCATATAATAAACAGCACCCAATGGTCCCTAGTAAAGTGACATTAACACGTTAGCAAAGACAATCAACACATAAAATGTTTATTTAGAGCTTAAGTAAGTAGTATAACGTACTCCTGAGCATAAGGTGCTAGCATAAAATCATAGTCAGAGACGCTTAATGTGCGTGTCAGGTAATCTTTAACAGCCGAACCCGGTTGAAGACATAAGTTCCCTTCAATCGAATAAGGGTTCAAAAACCCGCATCGGTTATCATTTCTTGACTGCGACATTTTGCATAGGCCCCTGAAAAATTACAAGACATTTATGCATATACGAAAATGTGAAATAATGTGAAAAATGAGCATAAGAGTGTTAATGTACTTACCACTCAAAAGATAACAAAATGCTACTATTCAGCCCATCTAATTTCCATAAACTCATTATGTCGTCCGTAGAAATTGAAACATGAAACCTATCTTCATGCCCTGCAATCATCCCGCCAGGAACTTCAAGAATGTGGTCAGCGGTATCATCGTCACGGGATGTCCAACGAGTATAGGCAGCTTTCACACATGGTTGTTTCCTAAAAACAGCATGTTCAAAGTTATCAAGTCTTTTTTCCAGCTCTTCTTTAGCTTTTCTAGCATCCTCCACTGCCGATGATGCTTGTGTTTGTTGGGTCACCAATAATGCTGGTGTTTCTAGAGCCGGCGACAATGTTATTGTTTCTTGAGCCACCTGTCACAGTGGGTTATTAGGATGCAGAAACCAGAAAACCTGGATCAGAATTCCCAATAAATCTTACAATAGCTTTTGCCAGTTAATTACAATGTATCTGCTCATGTTGTCATGCCAATCAACAATTTCATCATTCAATACTTTGTTATCCGTTTCAAACAAAAACAGTAGTAATTCCTATTCCATTTCAACCAAGTTTATATCTATATACTGATTGTAAACAAAATCAGTATATACTGATTGTAAACAAAATCAGTATATACTGATTGTAAACAAAATCAGTATATACTGATTGTAAACCAAGTTTCTCATAACACTAAGATCATACAGATGGAATTAAACAATGTTATCCGAACCAAAACCTATCTATAAGAATTAGAATCAAAGCAGACAAGCAATTAACTAAGCAATCCCAAACACCCTCTTAAAAAACTTGAAAATGCAAAGCAACTTGTTTTACTTACAGGATTGGGTGTGGCCAATGTGGGTTGCAACATTGCTGCTTCTTTTCTCTGTGAAGCTTTATCTTTCGAAGTCGGGGTGTTCTCCTATTAACAAGTAATTAGTTAGCCTGAGTACTAATACAAAAATCACAAAAAAAAGGTTGAGTTCACTATACCAAAATGCGAGAAATTCTACAACGCGGCCACTGAATAAAGCTCCCAACTGATTGTTTTAACACAGTAATGGTGTCATCCGCTTTCGACAACACTGGAAGCTTAGTATCTCCAAAGGCTGGAACAAAATTATCTACCGACACCTTCATGTAAAAGGGTATAAGTGGTCCTCCATGTATGGTACCATCACCAATTGGATAAACCATCCCACGTGCTATCGGAATCGTGTCCTCAGTGTAAGGTGAAAACAACGCACATGATTTGGGCTCCTACAACACATACAGATGCATCATGTATTATTTAACAGTGTTTATTTGCTTTAAACATAAACAAGTTCCAATCTGCTATTAAATGCTGATTTCCCCTAAAATAAATGCAAACAAGTAGTTTTCAAATGAGTGTCTGCTACTTTGTAATAACAACTCACGCATACTGCCTAACTCACGCATAACAGAACCTTACAAAATTTAATATGTCAACACTAAAACCATATTTTGCTAATCCATAGTGTACAAAAAACAGATTAGCCATTCATGGTACTCTAACGCATTCAATTTCATCCACAAACAATTTAAGAAACAACGAAAAAATTTACCTTTATATCTTTTAGTTTTTCTTTGTCTTGGTCGACAACGGTCGTCGACCCACAACTACTTTGCTTGCATCTCTTCTGTAATCTTCCCTCATCGCTTGCTTCTCTTTCAACGTCTATTTTAGCATCTCTCGCAGCGTCTCTCGCAGCGTCTCTCGCAGCGTCTCTCGCGGCATCTCTCGCAGCGTCTCTTTCAGCGTCTCTTGCAGCATCTCTTTCAGCATCTCTTTCAGCGTCTCTTTGAGCAAGTTTCCTATCCACAATTGCTTCTATCTCTTCTATTTCTTCAGTGCTTTTCTTCATTTTCTTTGTTTGTTTATACCCTTGTACTCCTTTTCTAAAACCTACACCATCCCCCACAGTCCGTGTGCGACCCCCATGCTCAGGTCCTAGCACCACAATCAAAGGGTCTGCTCCTTTTTCCTTCGGAATCAACCCTTGAACCATTTTCTTATCTACGTCTACCTGCAGATGCAAATTTAATAACACTTTATTCATAAAATTGCTATCCACAGACCACAATAACATTAAAATAGAAACAATCTTAGAAGTTTTACCAATTCTCTGAATATTCCTTCCATATTGGGACAAGTTATCCTAGCAAGGATCCATCTTTTTGTGCGCTCACAAGTAATATCCAAGATTTCTTTCTTCAGTTCTTCATCTATATTCACTTTTGACAAATCAACATCCATTCCACGATACCCTGATCTTCCTAGATGTGCATAATTCTTTTGAAGCTTAGCATATGCCTTCCCAATGGCTCGCTTTTTCTTCAAAAAAAGTGTAAAGGGCAAATTAGAAAATTTTCTATAAATATTACAGCAGTTTTGATACAAAATAAAGTTAACAAACCATCTTTTGTGATGATCGATGTTTTCGACAGAATTCATCCCAATCTCCCGGCTGTATGAAAGAGTATTTCTTATCTTCATAAGGTTTTTTACGGGTATCATGAATTCGGCTTTGAGATTTGTCTTAAATCTCTTCCATGCAAAATTGCATTGCTTAAGTGTTGATTCTTTGCGATCATCATCTGTGAGATCAAAGTACTCCTGTTTGATATGAAAATAAAGCTTACTTATTAGATGTTATCACATATATCGCAAACTGAAAATGCAATTAAAGTCTTAAAACATTATACCTTAATAATCTCCCATAGAGCATCTTTCTGGTCAGCATCTATTTTGCTCCAATCGTCATCAAGAATAGATATCCGAAGTCTTGTCATACTACCAACGTATGATGCCCAGTCATTTCGGTGTTTACCTATGGCACGGCCTTCACTGTCGAACTCCACATTAAACGGTTCAGTAGGTTTAGTTTTGGGTTTGCTTGGTCCTCTCCCTTTTCGTTTGGGTGGGTCAACCAATGCAAGTTCATTGTCAGCCTGAAAAAAAAGCAACATGAAGTAATAAGCAATCCACAATCATACCAATAAGAAGCAACATGAAAAACTGTTGTCTACAACACACAATTAAAAGGTAATTGTCAGCCTGAACACACCTAGCATACACTTTTACTATCAACTATCAACATACATATACCTTCATATTGCAATAGCTTACATAGTTATCATCAGTTAAGTTCATCAGCAATTGAGTATTTATAAGATCTAATCCGTTTATATCAACCGATCGCTTATGGACCATGATCCAGAAGTGATTCATAGTCACATTATTATGTCTTTTCAGAAAGGCAAAATGTAAATAAATTTAGAAATCATTAACTAGTTGGTTGAGGTTTGATTTTGCCCATTTTATTTCGATAATGGTTACACAGCTATAGTTGTTGCTCGCTGGTATAGACTTCTTTGCATCACCTTTTATAATACTTAATGTGATATTTAAATTTTCCATCTATCAGTTTCAGTTATATACCAAAGTTCTGTTAGCAGCACTTGTTACTCAAGATATGACATCATATCATAATCCTATATATGGGATGCATCTCCACACATTTCCTCACTAGCAGGTCTTACTAGTAATAAGTATTCAGTGATATTTATCAAATAAATTGCATAACCAAAAGGAACTACAGAAACACTAATGAGCTTCACTATATCTCTCTCACTTGATGCAGGGTAATATGGTATCTTCATTAGGTTGGCATTTTCATGTCCTAATATGTAAAAGAGAGCCTGTATCAACTGCTAAGTAGCCAAAAACATATAGCAAAAGCAACATGAAGACAAGTGATAGTGCATAGAGGGCTCAACATTATGACAGAAACTCCACTATCCTATCGGCTATTAAGTATAATTTATCAATCAACTGTCAGGCAACACAATATGATTCTGCGGTGTAACAATAGAAAGTTTTGAACAAAGCTACTGATTGGCATAACCCTATTATGTATTGAAATCGAACTAATAATGCTTTCCATTGTATGAAACAAAATCGCTAGAATAAACCGATACAAAATGGCACCAAACATCAGAAGACATGTCTACAACCTAAATGGTATCACTTGTCATCATCTTGTAACTACTCATTCCACAACATTTATATTATGTAATATGAGTCTCCTTCAAAGCCTTTGACAATAGGCTGCTAATTACTTCATATATGGTTTTACCGTTCTTTCGGATTTAATCGGTTCAATCTTGAGCACAGGGTTTTGCATATGGCTTCATAACACACTGGTCTAAGCTCATGAAATCACGAAGCTTGAGCAGATATGATGCTAACCTGGTTGGGTATTTCATGCTCAATTGTAATAAAAGAACTGAGATCCAACATCTTAACCTTGACCCTACCTTGTCTATCTTGACGACCATCAAATGGTTGCAACTAGAACATGTAAAAGACTATAAAACAAATAATTTGAATTCCAGACTAGCTCTGCAAGGTAGCAACTATTTAATATTATTTCCGTAACTCAAAAAAAGCTAATTCAAGATCAAAGTCCGTGTATATATCTGTTATCAAAACATTTGGGATCTAAAGATGGGAATTTTTTCATAATTTCGTGACAGGTGTGCGTGTATGAATATGTGTCCGTCGTAGTCATTATCCCTATCGGCAAATTACTACTACTTGGCTACCAAAACCCTATTAAAACCATTATTTACAACCTAATAATAGTAGATAAAAACTGAAATAATCCATAACCTACATACTCACATATTTGTAAATGTGAAGACTAACTACTGTATAACAACTCATCAAATACAGCTTCATGAATATGTGGGTCCTAATATTCACGACATTGCATCATTTAGCAGTAACATCATTATAGCTTTCTTTTTCTGTTTGCTTAAGGTATAAGATAGCATTAAAATTTCAAATTACAAATCAACATCGTTCTCGGTCTCTTAAATCCTCTCTTTGAAACTAATAGCACAAATAAGAGTAATAAGAAGGTAGTAACTTTGCTATTACTATCTAATGACCCAAATTCCACAAATGTACAACACTGAAGCGTTTGGGGGTGCTGATTGCAGATATACACTAACTATTGGATGAAATAGAGCATATGTGACTATTGTGTTTTGCTACCACAGTAGCAAATCCAAAGACAATCAGCTGCATTGCTTTCTATTACAGCTGATTATCAGCTTATGCTTAGCAATCCCAAAATAATTATCAAACATACGCTCACGCAAAGTTTTTCTACAAACTATTTATTAACATCCATCATGACAATTACCAAAATATCTACGAATAACCATTAATCAAATAAATTTCTATCAAAACTTTTGAACAAAAACAGCTCAAACCCATTCACAATAACACCAACACCCAAAGACTTCATATTACAAAACAGCTCAAACCCATTCACAATAAGAAACCCTAATAAGCAGTTGCTTTTTCACACAAAAATACCCATGAAAATCATTTTTAATTAACAATCTAATTAAATAATAAGCAATCTAATAAAATACTAATAAGCAATCTAATTAAATAATAAGAAACCCTTATAAAATACTACTCCGTAATAAGCAATCTAATTAAATAATAAGAAACCCTAATAAAATACTAATAAGCAACCTAATTAAATAATAAGCGACTTAATTAAAAAATAAGTAACCTAATTGAATAATAACCACAATACCATTTTTCGTTAGGTGTTTAGAATATCAACTGGAGATAGAGATGTTTTGGTGTTAGGGTTTGGTTTGGTAAGGCGATAGAGATTTAGAATATCAACTGGAGATAGAGATGTTCTGGTGTTAGGGTTTGGTTTGGCGGTTATGTGGAGATTTAGAATATTTTGGGGACGAAAATATTTTCGTTTCCCGCCGAGCAAAAATAATTTTCTTTATCTTTAGTAAAAATTAGGTTAAGTATTTTTTATTTTTTATTTTTTTTTAAGAACGGCACCACATTTGAAATCGATTTCCTTTCGTGGGTCTCTCCTAGTGGTTCAGGTCCCGGGGCCTGCCCATTTGGATGGTTTAACTCGGGTTCTTTATCGACCCGGTTTTCGAGCCGATTTCCAATTCAACCGATCGGGTCAACCCGGGTTTTAAAACATTGCTAAAAAACTTGAATAATTCATACAAATAGTAGCTAAATAAACAAAATATGCCTTCATTTTTAATATTGTTACATGTAGTAAACTTTTATAAAACCAATCAATAACATTTTAGAAAACATATTTTAGTAGCTATGAACACAACCAACCACCCCTTTGTTCATAGCATAGTCTTTACAATTACAAGAAAGAAAATAATATTGCGTTTACAAACCCTAACTAACTATTTGAAAGATACAAATTTCAGATAAAAACTGATCGAGAGGATCACTTTAGCCTTCCAGAAATAGAGCTCCTTAGACTTCTTGAAATCTTACACTGCGACCTTTGTACTTCATAAAAACCTGCAAATACAAGAAACAAGCTACAAAAAAAACGCGCTATAGTTAGTGAAATGCATAATAAATAAGTTGATGAAAATTAATTAATGTTTGTAATAAGATTTTGGTACCTTCTGGATGTGCAGGATTCATCAAACTTCTAATCTTACACTGCGACCTTTGTACTTCATAAAAACCTGCAAATACAAGAAACAAGCTACAAAAAAAAACGCGCTATAGTTAGTGAAATGCATAATAAATAAGTTGATGAAAATTAATTAATGTTTGTAATAAAATTTTGGTACCTTCTGGATGTGCAGGATTCATCAAACTTCTAATCCTTCATCGTGGTCAGATCTTAAGTAAGTAGTATCATCAAGAACATCCCTTGAGGGTGTAATACCAAGGCTAAATGGGGGTAACTCATCAAATTGATCATATTCATCCTCGTCCACAACACTTTCAACACCAACTATGCGTCGTTTACTATATAGGACGACGTGCAATCTTTGATCATTTGGGTCTTCAACATAGAATACTTGAGTGGCTAATTTTGCTAAAATGAACGGTTCAGATTTATAGCCGTTTGTGGAGAGATTGACAGTAGTGAAACCATCTTCATCAACATCAACACCTTTTTCATTGTCGACCCATCTACATTTGAACAAGGGTATAACGGTTTGAATTATAATGCAATTCCCATATTTCTTGAATGACACCATAATAAGCCTTTTTGGCGTTCTTTAATCTTTCTTCGCGATTCACCGTGGATACTTCTGTCGTTGATGCTATTAAGGTGACTCCGCTATTTTGTAATGTACTTTTATCATCTTGTTCTTTGGTATAAAACGTATATCCGTTAATTACATACCCTTGATATTTGACAACCCGTATTGGCCCAAATCCCAAATCTGCCACGACTTTGTCTACAGTTGAAAGTGTACTCCTTACTTTGCCTTTGAGCCATTGTGAAAATGTACTATTATGCTTGTTAGCCAACCAAACCTGGCCCTTCTGATTGTTTTGTTGTTTCAAAAGTGACTTGTGCTCGTATATGTATGGTGCAATACATGTCATGTGTTGTAGGACTGTGAAATGTGCCTCATGTAAATCATCTAGACTCGGCGATGCTTCTTGGCGCCCGAGTGTACCTTCCCCCTGAAGCCTACCCTCATGTCGACTTTGTGAATGCCAACTTTTTTCACACCATTCAAATAGTCTGTATAATAATCAATCACCTCCTCAGTAGCATATCCTTCAATAATACTACCCTCTGGTCGAGATCGGTTCCTAACATAACCTTTTAAGATTCCCATGTATCTCTCAAATGGATACATGTATCGCAGGAAAACAGGTCCACAAGTCTTAATTTCTCCAACAATATGAGATACCAAATGAACCATGACATCAAAGAAAGAAGGTGGAAAGTACATCTCGAGTTCGCAAAGAGTTAAGATAATATCACGCTGCCATTGATCTAACAATTCGGGATCAATCACCTTCGAATGAATCATGTTAAAAAATAAACACAACCTTGTTATTGTGTGTCGGATGCGATTTGGTAGTATTCCACGAATTGCGATGGGAATCATCTGCGTCATCAAGACATGACAATCATGAGACTTCATACCAAACAACTTCAAGTCTTGCATTGACACCAGCTTTTTTATGTTAGCCGAATACCCAGATGGAACCTTAACGCCACTCAAACATTGACAAAATTTTGTTTTCTCGGCCTTAGACATGGTATAACAAGCTGGTGGCAGATATGTACTAGTCTTTCCAACAATCTCTTTAGGAGCAAGCTCTGGTCTGATTTGCATGGCTTCCATGTCCTTTCGAACCTTAATACCATCTTTCGTCTTCCCGGGAATGTTCAACAATAATCCTATCAAGCTTTCACACACGTTTTTCTCAATATGCATAACATCAAGGCAATGTCGAACTTGCAAGCGATCCCAGTACGGTAATTCCCAAAATACAGACTTCTTTTTCCAAATACTCTCTTTTGAAGTTGAAGTGCCTTCTTTCCCTTTCCCAAACACAATATGAATATCTTTCACTTGGGATAATGTAGCCTCCCCATTTAATGGTGGTGGTAGCTTTTTATCTTCAACGCTATTATCAAACAACTTTCTCTTTTTACGGTATTGGTGATCCTCTCGAAGTGATCTTCGATGCCCCATATATACTGTTTTCTTACAATTAGACAACCAAATTGAGTGAGTGTGATCTTGACACACAGGACATGCCATTTTCCCTTTCGTTTTGTATCCCGACAAATTTCCATAAGCAGGAAAATCACTAATAGTGCAAAAAATCATGGCTCGCAATTGGAAATTCTCTTTCTTGTACGCATCATACACTTTTATGCCCTTACTCCACAAGTCTTTCATGTCATCAATTAATGGCTTCAAATAAATGTCAATATCGTTGCCTGGTTGTTTAGGACCTTGTATTAGCAATGACATCATGATGTATTTTCGTTTCATACATAGCCATGGTGGAAGATTGTATATGCATAAAAGAACCGGCCAAGTGCTATGACGACTACTCATGTTTCCGAAAGGATTAATTCCATCTGAACTAAGTCCAAAGCGTATATTTCTAATCTCATATCCAAATTCCTCTTTAAACTCATTATCGATGTTCCTCCATTGAAGGGAATCAGCTACGTGTCTCATTTTTCCATCTCTTTTACGCTCTTCGGCATGCCAACGTAACAATTTTGCATCCTCTTCATTTGAAAATAATCGTTCCAATCTTGGTTTTATAGGAAAATACCACAATAATTTAGCAGGTGGACCATTCTTGGTCACGTCGGGGTTAAGTGGTGTATCTTTTTTTCGTTTGTACCTCGATCTACCACAAATCCGACATGCATGTAGGTCCTCGTCGTTACCTCTATACAACATACAATCTTTTGGACATGCATCTATTTTTTCGATTTCCATTCCCATCGGGCACATCAATTTTTTTGCTTGGTATGTTGAAATAGGCAACTTGGCTTTTGGGAACATTTCATGTAACGCTTCTAGTAGAGCTGTGAAACCCGTGTCACTCCAACCATTAACTGCTTTAACGTTCATGAGTCTATAAACAGCAGATAGTTTGGTAAAATCCTCACAACCTTCATACAACGGTGTTTCTGAGTCGACAAGCAATTGTTGAAATTGTTTTTGATTTTTTTCAGCAACATTATCCTCCAAATTATGTAACATCTCATTTAAACGATCATTATTGTGTGAATCGTTGTTATGTTCGACATTACAATTGGGAATAGACGTGTTACTTTTAGCTTTGACTTCTCCATGAAAATCCCAACAAGTATACCTTTGCATAAACCCTTTTTCTATAAGATGGCTTTTAATAGTTTTCAAATCGGCAAAACACTCCCAATTTAAACAACTTTTACAAGGACAATGAACTCTTGATTTTCCTTTCTTAACCCGATCATCTTCGGCAACTTTTAGGAAATGAGACAAATGTTCCAAGTATTCGATGCTAACACGTTCTATCTGGTACATCCATATACTACGATCCATCTTAAATTACACTCACTACGATAATACACATTCACATCCTAAATGAGACAAAGTATTCAAAAAGCAGTTTCAAATGGGGACAATCCGATATTAACCTCTATTAAGTTATTTTCGGACGGGAATTAAACTAACGGTTCATGAGTTGCATTAAATTTATACTACATGAATGTTGCATAAAATAATTGTTTTCGTGATTCATTTAGAACATACCTTACTTCCACGGGTCAATGAACCTACATTTCGGATACCGTATAATTAAGGACGATTTACGCAAACATTCCTATAAATATAGCAAAAAATATTCATGTTAGCTTTCATTTATACACAATAACAAATTTATGTCCCTAAACACGCAAATAATGACTTTTATAAGTATAACATTTTTTATGGAAAAGTTTACATAAATAATCATAAAAATCCTATTTAGTATGAATATGAATGTATAAGAAGTGATACATACCTTTTAATTGTAGTTAATGCACAAAAGTATGGTAATTATAAGAACATTTATGGTATTTTTCGAGTGTATTAAATGCAAGATTGATGTTGTTTTGTGTGGAAGTGTATTAACTCTGCAGATGATCTGGTTTTTGTAGCCGTTGGGACCCCTTTTTTTTTAAACTCATTTAGACCGGTTCATATGAAGGTAACCGGTCTAAATATTTGGATTATATAGACCGGTGTAAATGAAACAAACCGGTCTAAATAATAGTTTTTGGACCGGCTCATTTGAAGGGAACCGGTCTAAATATTTGGATTATTTAGACCGGTGTAAATGAAACACACCGGTCTAAATAACTTTATTTGGACCGGTGTAGATGAAACAAACCGGTCTAAATGTTAAAACGCCATATAGACCGGTGTTTCTTATTTGCACCGGTCTAAATAACTCGTGGCGGGGGATAATCCGCATTTAGACCTGCGTTTTTCTTAAAGGGTCTAAATATAGGGGTCTTAAAGCCCTTTTTTGTAGTAGTGTTGGGGACTTGTGAGTTGGAAGGTTTTTATTGGTTGTTGGTGACGTGGCGAGTTTGAGGAAGTTCACCATTTGGTGACCACTCCCTCCCCCCTAAAAGCTTTAAATTATTATCATACCAACTCACTGACTCGTAAACAAAGATAAGGAGCTCTTTACATTCAAGTCTAATGCACATTTACACCCATTCAAAGCACCCAACTACCCCCTGTTTGCTAGACTCTCATAATAATTAATATGTTTCTTATAAATCGAATACCATTTCACTAATTTGTAGTTGGGATTTCACTAATGTCATTGAATACCATTGAATACCCTTTCACTGCATTTATTTGATAAAATTTCTTTCCACCTACTTTTGTATATTGCTTTAAACCAGTGACACCAACTCCTCTAACTTGTTATATACTACGTATATTACTTTTGTATATTGCTTTAATCCCAACAACTTTTCATCAATATACACTTCACCTTGGTGTTTTCTTATGAGCCCTTCTCCATTTTCATCTCATTGATAATTTGTACGAGTTGCTTTTGTTCATCTTCTCCTTCTCCAAAGCGGTTCTTAGTAAAATTTTAAGGTGAGTTATTTCTTTTTTTACAATTGCCCTTTAAGTTTAAACTATTTTTGTTTCTAACTGCCTTCTCATGATATAGATCAACTTTTGCTGGCATGTTGATCAAAGTTGGAATAATTAGTTTTGTGGTCCATTTAGTCGATGTTTTCTTAGAGACGATGTTACATGTTTGTTTTTTCGACCACGATTCCTCTGTTTAAAATGGTTTATGCATGGCAGGTATAACTTTCATAATCTCTTTTTTTAAATGTCATAGAATATTTCTTAAATTAGACTTGGTAGTTTATTTTCAGTTTGGATGGTAAAAAAGAAAAATATTTAAAGGTCGATGATGGATTGGTCGTATAGATCTATAAAGATCCATTCTTGAAATGAAACAAATCTGAGATCTTTTGTTATTTATTTTTAAGAACTTCGATTTTCTCTTTTTTTTTTTTTTTTTTTTTTTTTTTTTTTTTTTTTTTTTTTTTTTTTTTTTTTTTTTTGATTGTTAGATGCGGAGTGATTGTGAGGTGGTTATTTTTTTGTTGTTGTTGGTTGTTTTTGGCTGTTCCGGACCGCCGGCCGAAGCCGACGGCCGGAGAAGGAGGCTAGGCAGCTGTTTTTTGTTTTAGGGTTAGGTGTTTTAGGATCGTATGGCTCTTGATACCATGAAGGAGATAATTGATAACCGAATGATTTGATTTATTGAATATTACAAATTAATCATGCACATAAATAGAATATCACAGAATCTTCTAGAGTCGGGCTTGAGCCCGTTACAACTAATACGGGCTAACACTTTCTTGTTATATTCTACGTACTCCCTTATTTATGTAAGGTTTTGTGAAAATGCATTTTTAGAAATACTTTTTCTATTTTTTTTTAGAATACCTTTAGAATAATAAGAAATACACACTTGCATCTAATTACAACACCTTTAGAATAATTTGGAATGGTATGTTTAGTTGACTTATAATAATATTCCCATGCTTCTCTGACACCTAATTTTATATCTTCTCAGAGAAAAACAGATCCCACTTGCAGAACATGAAGCAGAAGTTGAACGTCTACGATCCCAGATCCAAAATCTCCAGGCCCAATTAGCATCGAGAGAAGCCCCTCGGGGAGGGGTAAATCCTGATGAGAAGCCTTTAGGGAGTTATTATAAATTCATTGATAGGAACTTCCACCTGATTATAGAACTAAAAATTGATGGGCTTGCTAAAAAGGGGGGGATCGATAAGAATGTGTGCATGGATGAACTTGAGTATTATATGAAGGATAAATGGAAGTCCTATTCGCAAGAGCTTCAAGAATATTTAAACGAAGAATCAGACATTAAAGAGCCTAATTATAATGCACATCAGCTTTTTAAGATTATCGACTATATTCTTGTAACCAAGTCAAAATACACCCAGGGATTATCTAAGATAATTTCTAATTTTGGGCAGTCTTAACAAGTAAATGTTGCCGAAGCATACCGAAAACCGTGTTGCGACCATCTTCAATCATTTTTTTGACATACTTAATGAAATTTCGGTATGCTTCGGCAACATTTACTTGTTCAGACCGCCCAAAATTAGAAATTATCTTAGATAATCCCTGGGTGTATTTTGACTTGGTTACAAGAATAGAGTCGATAATCTGAAAAAGCTGATGTGCATTATAATTAGGCTCTTTAATGTCTGATTCTTCGTTTAAATATTCTTAAAGCTCTTGCGAATAGGACTTCCATTTATCCTTCATATAATACTCAAGTTCATCCATGCACACATTCTTATCGATCCCCCTTTTTTAGCAAGCCCATCAATTTTTAGTTCTATAATCAGGTGGAAGTTCCTATGAATGAATTTATAATAACTCCCTAAAGGCTTCTCATCAGGATTTACCCCTCCCCGAGGGGCTTCTCTCGATGCTAATTGGGCCTGGAGACCCGGTGAGTTAACCGGGTGGATCACAAAATTGGCTGTGGTCATCATCTGCAATCAGGTTCTCAACATCTTATGTTATTAATTTTTTTAAGTAATTTATAGTTTATTTGAGGGGCTTACGAGCTTATTGAAATTTTCATACAACTATAACATTAAGTTGGTATGGTCATAAGCTATTAAAACTCAGCTTATTGGCTTTATCAAAATTTCAATAAGCTCATAAATCCATCAAATAAGCTCATAAACAAACACCTTTCTTTTAGCTTATGTTAGCTGTTTTTGATTCGCTCATAAGAAAGTAGGTCCGTATTTTTAATATGCTCATAAACCCGTCAAATAAGCTAAAAGAAACACACATGGAATAGCTTACTTTTAGCTGTTTTTGATACCCCAACTAGCTTTTTGGCTTATTTCGCAACTGCTTATGCTTATTACTTGTTAGTTTATTTTAGTGAATGAGCTATTCTTGATTATGAGCAGTAGTTTTAGTAGGAGAATGACGGCATAAGTTAGAAACTAGAAGTTGTTGTTTGGTTCATGATAGTAACGAAGAACCCAAGCTAATGATGTTTATAGATTTAAGTATTAAGCACGTGCTTTGTTTCAAGTAGGAAGATGTGTTTTCGGCTTTTGGAGTGTTTTATTATGGCGCAGGAGTGCTAAGTTTCAACTTTTAGGGGTGTTCTGATAAGCTTATTAAGGTGTTTCTTACGGCTTAGTGGGTGTTTCTTTCGGCTTATGGCTTATTTGGTTTTAGGCTTATGTGTCATAAGCTCACATTTTGTGGCTTGTTTTTAAACTTTTCGGCCTATATAAATTTATTATGTCAGAATAAACTTATATAAGCCGAAAAGTGTCGCAATAAGCCACAAAAAGCGAGCTTATAAAACATAAGCCCAAAACCAAATAAGCCATAAGCCGGATATGTACGCCGAAACAAACACCCTCTTATTTTTGAGTTTATGAGCTTATTTGAGTCGGGTTATATTTTATAAGTCGAATTTTTGTGGCTTATTTTCTAGCTTATGAGCTTATTTCCCGTCTTTAATTCAAATAAGGTCAAAAGTCAAAACATAAGCTGGAAATAATGGGCTTATGATCAGATACAAGTAGAGTCAAATAAGCTCATAAACCCAAACATAAGCTTAACCAAACACCCCTTAGAGAGATTATTGGCGTTTTGTAATTTTAAAACGCACTGGCCTAAAAATAAGGAGCTTATTGCTGACTAATTTATTAAGAGAATGCTTATGTGCTATTTGTGTTTGGCTGCAAGGTTTGAGGGTGTTTGATAGTTTATGCGATTGCTTGTGCGTGTTGTTACAAATAAGTAGTTTTGCGTTGACTATTCCAAACATATAAGGGTGTTAATAAGCAATCCCAAACATCTCTTTGTTTACCAAAACATAGTGGTTTTGAACTTTTATAGACTAGATTGTTGTGTTATTATGACTTATGATATCATTTGATGTATTTATTTAGCTTGTTTCAGATGCGTGAACTTGAATGTTTTAGCAAACCGTTTATTTGTTGTTTATGTAATGACTTCATGTGCGGGTCTAGGGTTTGATTTGTAGGCATAGTGTTTGTTCTTTTGTTTAAGTATAGTTGTCCAAGCTGTTAAAATAATGCACTTGTCAACATTATGCTGTTAAAGGATGTGATTTGACCTAATAAGAGTATGTGCTAATGCGTTGCATTGCTGGTACAATAGATTAGCAGATTTGAGGGTGTTTGGTACGCATTCATTAGCTTTTTGTTGTGATTGGAATAAGCTGTTTTAATCAAGCAATTCGGACTTTGGAGTTGCTTATTACCAATGTTGCAAAAATCGTGAATCGGTAGCGTGGCGGTCGACCACCCTGCAGCGATTAATCGGCCAAGGCGGGATTAATCGGATTTGCATTTTTTGCATGTTTTGGGTATTTCTGGAGACCAAACTAAAGATCGTAACTGATTCCAAGCCTACTATGTTTTCAAACCTCAATAAAAGGCTCCAATTCTAATTATGAGGCTCATTGTGTGTTATAAGTGAAATAAACGATCCCCAAATTAAGTAGAATGCCTAAATTTTTAATTTTTTTTAAACCTGGCCGATACGGCCGATATGGCCGATACGGCCGATTTTTGGCCGTTTTTTTCCCCAAACCGATTTTTTGTCCGATTTTTATAATTCGACAAGGTCGGCGGCCAATTACCGATATATTGGCGATTAATCGGCCGCCACAGCCGATTTTTGCAACCTTGCTTATTACATAAACTACGAACTTATTTTAAAAAGCAAGGAGTAACCAGATTTACAGCTTTCTTCAATGTTTCTAACTTACTATATATCGATAAAAAACTTGTATTTTGAAGAACTTGCAAGTACTTACTTTACAGCTTTTTGCATCCTTATTAAATTCTGTTCTGTTTCTGTAAGGTTTGAGATCAGTCGCAAAGAGGAATATCTTAAAGCTTCTATAACAAAATGACGTTCCGGGTCTAGCGTGACTAAACTAGCAATCAGGAAAAGCTTTCACAAACCGGATCATACACGACAAGGACCCGCATCCTTCCTTCAAGAAGTCGACACTTCCACACAACAGTCTCAAAATCTAAAGCACAATCTGCACCCGTCCCACATGCAGTGTGTTGGGATTTATTAACATGTTAACCAATTAACACTATGAGTATGCAGCGGAACATTGGATCTAGTTTGGCTATCAGAATTAACACAAATAATAACAAACAAAACAACTAAAAGGAACAAGAAAACTAAATCGAAAACTAACCCTTGTAGTCACCCGCAAATGAAACTAAGTAGTAAATGTATACTACCTCTATGGTTGCTCACACAAACACGTCAACCAAGTATGCCCGGAAAGCTAGCCGATTATCACGTATCAACCAAAACACAATTCAAATACAAGAATTGTATACATTCGAATTGTTTAATAATAGGAACAGTAACTAAAAAAACCAAGAACTAAATTCCTTGTTTTACTTAGATACGTGGAAGGAAAAGTCAAACCAAACCAATATATTGTACTCCGATTGGTGGACAGAAGAAAGGAATAGCACTTTTCACGTGGGGTATAATACTTATGAGATGGTGTCGTGTGTTTATGAGCTGAGATCAAAGGTCTATATATAGTCTCTCATTCTCACTCATGATAAAGCTTAAAACACTTCATGATAAGCATAGAACTCTTTCTCTTTAAGCCTTATCATAACTCTCTCATTCCTTCTTATCTTTAATGAACCTAGACACTCCAAGATCCCTTCTAGATCCTTCATAAGCTGGCCACAATGGTTAGGACAAGTAAGGAGTCTTGTCTAGTTCATTTCGTGTCCTTTTGGTTTACATTTCGAAGTATACGTGAAGAATTTAACATACTCTAAGTGTTTAACGTGTGTGCCCCCAATAGGCTCACACACCTCTAGTCGTATTTAAGCTATTCCAACTTCCATATTCCAACAGCTCCCACTTGGGAGTTGGAGTAGCAGATAGCACAAATACCAACGACGGAAACGTCTAGCAACGCTCTCACTCGCTATTAAACTAAAGGTGTCTGAGATATAGTTTCATAAATCATTCTCAGTAGCATGGTCATTTATGTCTTGCTTTTATCATCCTTTTGTTATAGATACCGTTAAACCATGGATATGGATCTTAACTCATTCCATATAGTTTAACTATTTAATTTCTCGTTATAGAATTTTAATTAGATATACCAAATGTAATCAAGAATCATCTTGCATTACCCTTTGGGTTCGGCCGAACAGTTATCTGATTAATTCTGGAGAGGGCCCATGGTATCTTTCTGCACATATCAAGTGGAGTAACAAATCCTTTGTTGACTACAAGTGTTGTGGATGCTGCTTCACATCACTCCGAACAATAGCTTTTATAACTACCTTATGCAGGACAGCGTTTGGCATATAATTACAAAAGTGATATCCACACATAACAGAACTTGCTTGTATCTCAAGTCTAAGGATGACTTAACAAACCATTTTAACATTTTACTCATGACAAGGATCCAAAAGTAAATGTTTGAAAGTTGGGGTATCAAATATGCATCCCTTGTGAATACATATGAGTTTGGCTGGAACAGTCCACATTCTCATAGAATATAACCAACACTCACATTTGCCTTGCATAACAATATTCCCATATTGTTAACCGACAATGGACATATTTAGAATGATAAATCATTTCATGGATTAAACATGCAAATATGGAATAACAGGTTATATGAATAAAATAACAAATACCTCGTATCTTTATTTATCAGAAAATAAAACTGTCTTACAATTCCAAATTATTCAAATACTAATTAAACACACAGATTTACATGAGACTACTAGCTGGTATCAAACCAATATTCCTAGTCAATTCAGAATGCTTAGGATATGCTAAAGCCTTCGTAAATGGATCAGCTAGATTGTCATCTGTGTGAACTTTTAATATCTTCACGTCACCCATCTCAATGGTCTCTCGAAGATAATGAACTTTTACACGGTAATGTCTAGCACCCTTGGTGAGTCCACTTTCATTTGCTATAGTAATGGCTCCAGTATTATCACAATACATATCTATGGGTTCTTCAATTGTGGGAACAATGCCAAGCCCAGAAATGAATTTTCGAATCCATACAGCCTCTTTAGATGCATCATAAGCAGCTATATACTCAGCTTCTGTAGATAAAGTAGCATAAATACTTTGCTTCGTGCTTTTCCAGTCAACAGCACCTCCATTTAAAACGAATACATATCCAGTCTGAGATTTTAGGTCATCAGCATCTGTCAGATATCCAGCATCAGTGTAGCAAGAAACCCTGAGCTCTCATTTCATATCACCTCCGTAAACCAGAAACATATCCTTAGTATTGCGTAAATACTTAAGAATATTCTTAAGAGCAGTCCAGTGAAGATCCCCTGTATTCTGTTGAAATCGGCTTGTTATGTTCTGAGAGAACGCAACATCAGGATGAGTACATCTCACAGCATACATAATTGATCCTATAGCCGAGGCATAAGGAACTCTTTGCATGCGCTCTTTTTCAGCAGGTGTCTCAGCACCTTGTGATTTACTCAATTTAAGCTTTTCTTGCATTGGGATAGTTCCTCGTTTGGAATTCTCCATGAAATATTTCTTCAATATTTTCTCAATGTAAGCACTTTGACATAAACCAATTAACCGTCTCGATCTATCTCTATAGATCTTGATTCCAAGAATATATGCCGCTTCTCCTAGATCTTTCATGGCAAAACATTTTCCAAGATAGGATTTTACATCTTGTAACATTGGAATATTATTTCCCATGAGTAATATGTCATCAACATATAGAATTAGGAAAGTGACATAACTCCCACTAGCTTTCTTATATACACATGGCTCATCTTGATTTTGAGTGAAACCGAATTTCTTAATCTCATCATCAAAACGTTTATTCCATTGCCTAGATGCTTGCTTAAGTCCATAAATGGAACGCTTGAGCTTGCATACTCGGTTAGGATATTTTGGATTAACAAAACCTTCAGGTTGCACCATATAGACTTCTTCGGAAAGATGTCCATTGAGGAAAGCGGTTTTGACATCCATTTGCCAAATCTCATAGTCATAGAACGCAGCTATGGCTATGAGAATCCTTATAGCTCTAATGTCTGCAACAGGAGAAAAGGTCTCTTCATAATCAACCCCGTAGGTTTGAGTGAAGCCCTTAGCTACGAGACGAGCTTTAAAGGTGTGTACTGCACCATCCATGTCAGTCTTCTTTTTGAAGAGCCATTTGCTACCAACGGTTCTACTGTTAGGAGGAAGATCAACTAAGTCCCAGACTTCGTTGTCTTTCATGGATTGCATTTCCACATTCATTGCATCAAGCCATTTCTTGGATTCAGGATCCAACAATGCA
Source organism: Artemisia tridentata subsp. tridentata (assembly GCA_021014915.2). Lineage (NCBI taxonomy): Eukaryota > Viridiplantae > Streptophyta > Magnoliopsida > Asterales > Asteraceae > Artemisia > Artemisia tridentata. Next base: position 27,415,806 of record CP139502.1, on the reverse strand, counting down.
GCTTTATAGTTATTGGGTTCACCAAGATCCCCCAACTCATGCTCCTCAGCATCGACGTATAAACACATTCGATCTGGGGCACGACGTGTCCTAGCGGACTTACAAATGGGATTGATATCACTTTGAGGTTCATCAATTTCTTGATCATCCTCATCATGACCTAAGCTAGTGTCTACAGAAGGATTAGTATCTTCTTCTTGAATAATTTCAAGATCTTCTAGACTCCCACTTGCTTCATGATCCAAGAGATTTTTCTCAAAGAATTCAGCATTCCGAGCAACAAATACCTTGTTCTCGGATGGAAGGTAGAAAGAATATCCCATTGTTTCCTTTGGGTATCCTATAAAGATACACTTAATAGATCTGGGTTCCAGTTTGTCTGGTTTGGTAAGTGTATCACGCTTAACAAGTGCCTCACAACCCCAGACTTTTAAGTAAGACAACTTAGGGGCTTGCCCATGCCATACCTCGTATGGTGTCTTATCAACTTTCTTAGTTGGAACCATGTTAAGAATGCGCGCAGCAGACTCAAGGGCATAATCCCAAAAGGACTTTGGAAGAGTAGTTTGACTCATCATGGAGTGAACCATGTCTAGCAGTGTTCGATTTCTCCTCTCAGACACACCATTATGTTGTGGCGTGTAAGGAGGAGTTCGATGGGAAATAATCCCATGCTCCTTAAGATGATCCAAAAACTCTTGACTCATATATTCACCTCCACGATCCGAACGTAGTGATTTAATGGTCTTCCCGAGTTGGTTTTCTACTTCCTTTTGAAACACTTTAAATGTTTCAAACACTTCATGTTTATGTTTCAGCAGGTAAACATAACCATACCGACTATAGTCATCAGTAAAAGTGACGAAGTAGCTTGCTCCTTGTCTTGACACAGTTCTAAATGGGCCACATACATCAGTGTGTATTAGTCCAAGTAGATCCTTAGCCCTTTCCACTTGATGTGAATAGGGTTTTCTTGCCATCTTACCAGACATGCAGGAAACACACTTTTCAAATGACTTGATGTCAGTTGAGTTGAGAAGTCCATCATGTTGCAACTTCTCCATGCGTTTCTTGCTAATGTGTCCAAGACGACAATGCCACAAGTGAGTAGAGTCCAAGGTTAGATTGGCTCTTTTATTGCTAACAGCAAACATAGAACTATCATTTGTTTTAGAACAAGACATATCAATTTCAAAAATACCATCCCTTGGGATAGCACTAAAATAAACAACATTATTCCTAGAAACTGAAATTTTATTATTCATTTCAAAACGATTAACAAAACCATCGTCAAACAAACATGAAACTGAAATAATTCCTCTAGTAATAGAGGGAGCATAATGACAATTGTTCAAAACAACTACTAATCCACTAGGGAGACATAAATGATAACTTCCAATAGCTTCAACTTCTGCCCGTTGACCATTGCCCACATACAGACTTAAAGCTCCTGGATTCAGCTTCCTACTTCCCCTGAGACCCTGAGTAGTATTACAGATGTGAGTACCACAACCCGTGTCATAAACCCAAGATTTACTAGGAAAAGAATAGAGTTCTATTGTGAAAATACCTGAAGTGCTAGCTCCTTGAGATAGCTTCTTCTTTTTCATCAACTCGGTGAGATACACGGGACAATTCCTTCTCCAATGACCTATTTCACCACATTGGTGACAGGTCGCGTCCTTTGCAGGGTTATCCTTCTTGGGTGGTGGAGTTTTCTTAGGTTTGGAAGCATAAGATGGTTTATGCTCAGGAGCATAAGCCAACTTATACTTTCCGTTCCCTTGATTCCCTTTAGCAGCCTTGAATGGTTTTTTACCATGGTTTTTCTGGACCTTTCCTGCACGTATAGCATGAAGTGCAGGTGCAACATCTTTCTTGGGTAGCATCTGCTCATGTTGTTTAAGCATAGCATGTAATTCATTCACAGTCTTCCCCATGCTGTGCATATTATAGTTCTGCACAAAGCTGTCATACTCCTTAGAGAGTCCAATCAAGATTAGGCTTACTCCAAGGTTCAAAGTGACGGGATGACCGAGACGCTCCAAGTTGTCAATGTAGCTCTTCATCTTTAGAACATATGAGCTTACAGATTGACCTTCTTCTTGCTTGCACGAGTGAAATTCCCTCGCGGTTTGAAGAAGTTCCTGTTCTGCCTGTTGAGCAAACATAGTTTTTAACTCCTGTAACATGTCATATGCACCAAGGTGAGTTAGATTTCATTGGATTTCTAAGTCCATGGTCATAAGCATGAAGGCAGCAATGTCCTTTGATCCCTTGACCCAAGCAGTGTGAGCTGCCAAAGCCTCAGGAGGGACTGGGTGTCCAGGAGTTGCAACAGGTGCAGCAGGAATAGGATGCTCCAAGTAATTTTCCTTATCTTCAGCTCACAGGATAATGCGAAGCTGGCGATACCAGTCAATGAAGTTAGGTCCAGTGAGTTTTTGTTTCTCAAAGAAACTCCTGAGTACCGAATTGTTTCCGACTGAGGTAGTCATCTACAATTAAAAAGTTCAAATAATTAGTATTTTCAATAATTTAATTCTTAATAGAATTAACTACCCAATTAATTACTAATTAAGAATAAGATCCAACTTGACCTCCCACTTATTACCAAAGGTCTGACCAATGAGTAAACAAGTGGGGCAAGAGGTAAGCGACGAGCGTTAATTGCATGAAATGCAACTCTTAGATTTATGAGACTGATCAAGACATTAGTAGACAAGTAGTAATGTCATGAGCATGTTTAGTCTCATCTTATGCCTCGGGTCCAAGGTCTGACCAAGCATACTCGAAATAAGTCGACCAAGCAAGAACGTGCAAATATCACCTAAGGTCTGACCAATGAGCAAAATCTGCCATGGGTTTGGAATGGCCCTAAGGTCTGACCAAAGAGGTCAAGCCAAAAGCACGTGTTCTTGGTTGGCTGGCATAGACTTAAAATTTACACATAGGGTATACACATAAATGTGGTAAAATCATGTACAAAGAAGCATGCAAAACAACTTTGTAACACTTTATTTAAAAACTTTTAGTAATGACACTGTAGTGATCATCATGGTTCACGGTAGCTCCAATCGAACTCGCAAGGAAGCGGAGGACCAAGTCAGCGCGAAGCAATGACCGAAAATCCTTTAGGTGTGACTGTGCGCACCGCCTTATACCCCCCTTATAGTTTGTTCTAGTGGTGAGCCGTACTTCCCAAGTGTCCATAGCGTCCAGTTTTTAATTTCATGAAAAACTTGTTTCAATAATTTAGGTAACTTAATTTTACAAAAAACAATTTTCCACGAATCAAATAGCAGGTCACATTGAGCATGATATTTAGGCGTGTAAATTAATACCATTTTAATGTCATGGTTTCGCATATGTATTATTCCATATTGCATGCAATTAGGTGTGTAAAACATATAACAATTATGCACATAAGGAATCACAAACATAAACAAAGACATTAATTAAACACATAAAATCCGAGTTCTCTCGCGAGTCTTCCCCAAAAGGAGAACCATAAGACCCTCACTAGGTTTTCATCAAGTGCCTAGATCGCCACATGCATCAAAAAATTGATTGTGTAGGTCTTATGGCCGGAATTCACACATAAAATAACATGGCAAACTTATTAACTATTAATTTGCTATTTTATGTATCTAATTAACCGTTAATTAATTTGTTTGTGTCTTATTATTTTTTATTAATTAATGACAAGTATTGCATTATAGTTGTCAAAATAAAAATAAAACAAATAACTAAATTAGATTTCATGCAGCCTTTTTACGTGTTTATTAAATTGTGTAACCCATAATACACCAAACGAGTTGACTCGTGATGCCACTGTTGGGATTTATTAACATGTTAACCAATTAACACTACGAGTACGCAGCGGAACATTGGATCTAGTTTGGCTATTAGAATTAACACAAATAATAACAAACAAAACAACTAAAAGGAACAAGAAAACTAAATCGAAAACTAACCCTTGTAGTCACCCGCAAATGAAACTAAGTAGTAAATGTATACTACCTCTATGGTTGCTCACACAAACACGTCAACCAAGTATGCCCGGAAAGCTAGCCGATTATCACGTATCAACCAAAACACAATTCGAATACAAGAATTGTATACGTTCGAATTGTTTAATAATAGGAACAGTAACTAAAAAAACCAAGAACTAAATTCCTTGTTTTACTTAGATACGTGGAAGGAAAAGTCAAACCAAACCAATATATTGTACTCCGATTGGTGGACAGAAGAAAGGAATAGCACTTTTCACGTGGGGTATAATACTTATGAGATGGTGTCGTGTGTTTATGAGCTGAGATCAAAGGTCTATATATAGTCTCTCATTCTCACTCATGATAAAGCTTAAAACACTTCATGATAAGCATAGAACTCTTTCTCTTTAAGCCTTATCATAACTCTCTCATTCCTTCTTATCTTTAATGAACCTAGACACTCCAAGATCCCTTCTAGATCCTTCATAAGCTGGCCACAATGGTTAGGACAAGTAAGGAGTCTTGTCTAGTTCATTTCGTGTCCTTTTGGTTTACATTTCGAAGTATACGTGAAGAATTTAACATACTCTAAGTGTTTAACGTGTGTGCCCCCAATAGGCTCACACACCTCTAGTCGTATTTAAGCTATTCCAACTTCCATATTCCAACACAGTGCCACTCTCACGGTTAACCGATAGTTTCCTGGACGGGACTAGCAACGTCTACCTTGAAGAGCTTAAAAGAGCATGGGAAGCTGACCCAAACAAAGTCGATGAGTCATGGGACAACTTCTTCAAAAACTTCGTGGGCCAGGCTGCCACGTCACCTGGAATATCGGGTCAAACTATACAGGAGAGTATGCGTTTGTTATTGCTTGTGAGAGCTTACCAAGTTTATGGTCACATGAAAGCGAAGCTAGACCCGTTAGGTTTGGAAAAACGGGAAATTCCTGATGATTTAGATCCCGCTTTATATGGTTTCAGTGAAGCTGATTTAGACCATGAGTTTTTCCTCGGGGTATAGCGAATGTCTGGTTTCTTGTCCGAAAACCGACCTGTTCAGACACTAAGGTCAATTTTAACAAGACTCGAACAAGCTTATTGTGGAAGTATCGGGTATGAATACATGCATATTGCTGATCGTGAACAATGTAATTGGCTACGTGACCGAATCGAGACTCCAACCAAGACGGCTTATAACAGTCAACGACGTGAGGTTATTCTCGACAGGACAGTTTGAGAATTTCTTGGCCACGAAATGGACTGCTGCCAAACAGTTTGGACTCGAAGGTGGTGAGACTTTAATCCCAGGAATGAAACAAATGTTTGACCGGTCAGCAGATCTCGGTATTGAAAGCATCGTGATGGGTATGTCACACAGAGGAAGATTGAATGTTTCGGGTAACGTTGTTAGGAAACCGTTAAGACAAATCTTCAGTGAATTTAGCGGTGGGATCCGGCCCATTAAAGAAGTCAGACTTTATACAGGAACTGGTGATGTAAAGTATCATCTTGGAACTTCTTGTGATCGGCCCACAAGAGGCGGTAAAAGAATCCATCTATCTCTTGTTTCAAACCCGAGTCATTTGGAAGCTGTGGACCCAGTTGTGGTTGGTAAAACCCGAGCCAAACAGTACTATTCAAATGATGTGGATAGAACAAAAAACTTGAGTATCTAGATACACGGTGACGGTAGTTTTGCGGGTCAGGGTGTTGTTTACGAGACTTTGCATCTTAGTGCACTTCCAAATTATACAACGGGTTCAAACCCCGTGGATTAGTCGGCCAACAAGTCGGAAATCACGGTTACCAAAAAAAAATTATACAATAGGTGGGACTATTCATATTGTGGTGAATAATCAAGTTGCTTTTACTACTGATCCAAAAGCCGGAAGGTCTTCACAGTATTGTACGGATGTTGCTAAAGCTTTGAATGCTCTAATTTTCCATGTTAATGGTGATGATGTGGAAGCGATTGTTCATGCTTGTGAGCTGGCAGCTGAGTGGCGCCAGACGTTTCATTCGGATGTTGTGGTTGATATTATTTGTTATCGGCGTTTTGGACATAATGAAATTGATGAACCATCGTTTACACAGCCTAAGATGTACAAGGTAACTTTAGTTATTAATGCTCGGATAATTTTGTTTGTTGTAATTATTTGAATATTTTAGGAGTCGAATAATCAGTTTTAAATGTTGATGGTGTAAAAAAGAGTATCAAAAGGTAAAATAAAGCTACCTTTTTACCAATTCCTTTTCCATAAAAACGTCCATTTTGTTCATTTCTGCTTTTTAGTTATCGAAATAATCATAAGTTTCAAAAGTCTCGAATACTATCATTTTCCAAAATCAAAATCCTCGAATGCAATGATTATTCGGAATCTCATAATCACTTTAGAACGCCCATCCAAACACCCGTTAGTTTCTAATTTTTGTACCTATTGCTTTATGATAGTTTCTAATGCTTACGCGTGATGCTGGTCGTTACAGGTTATTAAAAATCATCCCTCAGCGCTCGAAATTTACCAAAAGAAGCTCCTAGAAACCGGTCAAGCAACAAAAGAAGATATCGATCGAATACAAAATAAGGTTACCTCAATTCTTAACGAAGAATTCCTGGCCAGCAAGGATTTCATCCCTTCAAAAAGGGACTGGCTTTCAGCTTACTGGACTGGATTCAAGTCCCCTGAACAGCTTTCACGTATCCGTAACACTGGGTAAGCATAAGCTATGTATACGTTGTTCATGTTGTCATAATCCATAATATGTGTTGATGTTGACCGATGCTAAACGTCAATTCTTTTCTGTAGGGTCAAACCAGAAATCTTGAAGAATGTCGGCAAAGTAATAGCAACCCTCCAGAAACCTTTAAGCCTCACAGAGCTGTTAAAAAGATATTTGCAGACCGATTAAAGATGATTGAAACCGGGGAGGGTGTTGACTGGGCGGTTGGTGAGGCACTTGTATTGTAAATTGAGAGAGAATTGTAATGGAAGGGACAAGATGTAATTGTGTTATTGAAAGTGAAATGAAAGATACAATTGTTTATATACAACTACAGTTTGACTTTTTCATTGACTTTCTCTAACTAACTTCTAACTAACTAATTATTCTAGAAACTTTCTAGAATCTATTACAATGGACTTGATTTATCTTGCACAGCTTGTACTTCAAAGGCTGTTGCATTGTTGAAGATTGATGAATTGAATTGACTTGATAAGCAGCTTGTGCCTCTTTGACTTGTGTGCTTGGTTCAGCTGCTTTGACTTTGACTTTATCTCCTTTACCCCCCCCCCCCCACCCAACAAGTAGGCAGTGTGTAGGGATCACACATGCCATATTTGGAAAGACAATTGTAATGTAAGACTTTGCATAATCCCTTTGTTAAAACATCTGCAGCTTGGAGTCTGGTAGGAACATAAGTAGGGATTATGGAACCTTCTTTGACTTTATCTCTAACAAAGTGACAATCCAATTCAATGTGCTTTGTTCTAGCATGGTTAATTGGATTAGAATTCATAGCAATAGTGGATGCATTGTCACATTTGATTATGGTGGGAGCAGTGAATGGTAGATTTAGATCCTTGAAAAGACACTTCAACCAAGTGATCTCACATGTGCAGTCTGCAAGGGCTCTGTATTCTGCTTCTGTGGAGGACCTTGAGACCACTGATTGTTTCTTTGAAGTCCAAGAGATGAGACAATCACCTAGGAACACTGCATATCCGGATACTGACCTTCTGGTTATGGGACAAGCTGCCCAATCACTATCACAGTAAGCAGTCAGTATAGGTTTGGTGTTAGATGGAAAGTGTAAGCCTTGACCAGGAAAAAGTTTAATGTATCTAAGTACTCTGAGTAAAGCCTTCATATGAGTAGTTCTTGGAGCATGAGAAAATTGGCTTAAAAGTTGAGCTGCAAATGAGATGTCTGGTCTTGTGATTGTGAGGTATATCAACTTTCCAACTAGTGTTCTGTAGTGAGATGACTGGTCTTGAGACAATGGTTCTCCTTCATTGTTGTTGAGTGTGATTTAGGGATTAAGTGGGGTAATGGCAGGTTTGTCATTGAGAACATCTGCAGTTTGTAGTAACCCAAGGGCATATTTTCTTTGTGACATGACTAAACCAGTTGAGTTTCTTAGGATTTCAATGCCAAGATAATAGTGTAGGGGTCCCAAATCTTTGATACTGAAAGCACAATGGAGTTGTTGCTTGATGTTGTTGATGAAGGTTTGGTCATTTCCTGCCAACAGTATTTCATCCACATAGACTAGAAGGGCAGTGAAGTTGTTGGCTTTGGTATAGGTGAAAAGAGATGTATCAACATAGCTCTGAATAAAACCAAGGGAGAGAAGAAAGATAGTGAGTTTAGTAAACCACTGCCTATTTTCTTGTTTTAAACCATACAAGGACTTCTTGAGTCTGCATACAGTATTTGGAGGAGTGGATTGAGCATAGCCTTGGGGGATGGTCATATACACTTCTTCATGTAAATCACCATGGAGGAAAGCATTATTGACATCTAACTGCTCAATAAACCAATTTTGATGAACTGCTGTAGCTAAAAGTGCTCTCACAGTGACCATTTTGGCCACTAGAGCAAAGGTTTCTGTGTAATCTATGCCCTCTTTTTGTGTGAAACCCTTAGCCACAAGTCTAGCTTTGAACTTTTCTATGGTGCAATCTGCATGAAATTTGATTCTAAAGACCCATTTACAGCCTATTGGAACCTTGCCAGGAGGAAGGAGAGTAAGTTCCCATGTTTTGTTTTCTTCTAGTGCCTTAAGTTCCTTGTTCATTGCTTCTTGCCGCCTAGGATCCCTAGTAGCCTGTTTATAGGTATGTGGCTCATGTATGTGATTAATGGTATTGATTAAATGCCTGTGTTTTGGATGGTGAATGTTGTTGTAATTAATGAAGTGTGAGAAATGATGTTTAGAAATGCTTTGAATTGTGTGCTTGGAGAGTGTGTGATGGTAATCATGAAGTTTGGAGGGAATTTTCTTCGGTCTAGTTGAAGTTCTGATGGGTATTGGTGGTGGTGGAGTTGGTGATGAGGGATCAGTTACCTCAATGGTGGGTAGTGGTGTTGTTATTGTGGGTGTGGGTGTAGGATTGGATGGTTCAGTTGGATTAACTTTGGGTTCTGGTGTTGGAGATTGTTCTGTGATTGGAGTTATGGGTGTATTTGGTTCTGTTGTGGGTGTATGTGTTGCATTTGATGGTGGTGAGGGGATTGGTGTTGTAAAGTTAGGGGTAAAGGATGTTGTTGGAGTTGTTTGTGTTGTTGTGTTTGATGTGTTTGGTTCACGAAATGGAAATATGGTTTCATCAAAGGTTACATGTCTGCTGGTTGTAACTTTATGGGTATTGGGATCATAAAGAATGTATCCTTTTTGGTGGTTTGGGTAGCCAACAAAGATTGTTGGAATGGCTCTATTGTCAAATTTATCTGTGGTGTTGTGGTGAAGATAAGCTCTGCAGCCAATGAATTTGAGGTTTGTAAGGTTTGGTGGTGTGTTGTAAAGGATTTCAAAAGGAGATTTGTTTTGAATGGCTTTTGAGGGTAATCTGTTGATGATATAAGTTGCAGCTAGGACACAGTAACCCCAGAGGTGTATGGGAAAGTTGGCTTGGATTTTGATTGCTCTTGCAATTTCAAGTAGTTGTTTATGTTTCCTTTCCACTCTAGCATTCTGTTGGGGGTGTATGGACAAGTTGTTTGGTGGTTTATGCCATGGTGTGAGAAGAAATCATTGAGTGATGAATTTAGGAATTCAGTGCCATTTTCACTTCTAATGGTCTTTATTGTTGTTTGAAATTGATTTTGGACATAAAAACAGAAGGCTTTGATATTTGAGATAGCATGGTGTTTTGATGGCATTAGATATGTCCAAACAGCTCTTGAGTGATCATCAACAATGGTGAGAAAATATTTGCATTTGTTAATGGTTGTATGTCTATAGGGTCCCCAAACATCAATATGAACAAGTTCAAACAAAGATTTTGCATATGAAAGACTTTCATTGAATGGTAAACAGTGGTGTTTTGCAAGTGGACATATAGTACAATGAAACTGAGAATTACAAGGAAATGAATGACTAAGTGTTTTTATTTGTTTAAGGACTGTTGGTGATGAATGACCAAGCCTTGAGTGCCATAGCTGTTGGTTGCTTGTGATGGAGAGAGCAGTGTGGGATGATGGGTGAGTTGGTGTCTTGTCCAGCAGGTAAAGACCATTACAAAGGCTGCCAAGTGCAATCCTCTGGTCCTGGTCCTGAAATATGCACATGGTAGCAGTTAAAATAAGTGAGCAATTTGTTCCTTTTAAAAGTTGGCTGACTGAGATGAGGTTGTATGAGAAGGTTGGGATGTAAAGGACATTGTGAAGTGTTATGTGTGCATTGATGGTAACTGATCCATATTGTGTGACTTTTGTGTGTTGGCCATTGGGTAAGGTCACATATATTGGTTTAGTGAAACTGTGGATGTTAAACATAAGTTCAAGGGTTATGGCAATATGGTCTGATGCACCACTATCTATTATCCAGGCTACTATAAGATCAGAGATAAGAGAAGCAGTAAAACGAGGAATCTTAGTAAAATGAGAGTAAATTTTACCATTGTGGAGGTCTTTGTTGTTTTGTAGCATAAGTAGCACTTGATTCAACTGGTTTTGGAGTTGGTCCATTCTTGCAGCCACATGTGGATCAGCATTAGTAGTAGTAGTGAGATTGACCTCTTGTTGTTGTGGTGAATCAGCCATATGTTCTGTTTGTCCAGTCACCATGTTAACACTCTTGAAATTCATTGAGTCATTTTGTTGTCTTGGTGGCTGTTTGACTGGGAACTTGCCATACATTGGATGACCAACAGGATACCCAACAATTTTGTAGCATTCAGCCTTTGTGTGCCCCTCTTTCCCACAGTTACCACAATAAACTCCCTTCTTGAATGTTGATCTCCTTTCAGTAGATGATGATGACTCTCCTCTTGAGTACCTTGGCCCATTAGTGTTGTTCCTTTGATTGTTTGAGTATGCAGAGAAGATTGCAGAAGTAGTTGGTTTAGCCAAGATCCCTTCCCTCTGTTTCTCCTCATGTCTAACCATCCCATAAGCCTTCACAACTGATGGAAGTGGTTGCATCAATAGAATTTGGCCCCTAATGTTTGCATAGCTCTCATCTAACCCCACTAGAAACTGAATCAGCCTTTTTCTTTGATCTCTTTCAATGTTTTCCCTGCCATTTTCACAGTTACAAGGACAATTGCAAAGATGAGGTGCTTCCAAAGCATCCAATTCATCCCAAAATCCCTTTAACTTCTGGTACACTTCAACAGCACAATTGAGTTGTTTCAACTGAATCAAATCTTGAGTTAACTGATACACTCTATGACCATCAATTTGTGAATAATGTTCTTGTAACTCAAACCATAGCTTTGATGCAGAACTCACAAAATTCAGACTGTTACTAATTTGTTCAGTGACCACATTAAGAATCCAAGATATCACCATGTCATTATTTCTTTCCCATAAGGCTCTTGTGTTAGAGTTGATACTTGGTTCTTCATACTCTCCAGTGATTAGCTTCAATTTGTTCCTTGCATTGAGAGCTATCATCATTGATCTTTTCCATGATCCATAGTTATCAGAACCAGTAAGTTTCTTTGATATTAGTATCAATCCTGGATGATCAGTTTGACTGAGATAAAATGGATGATCTGGTGTTATTTGTGATTCTCCTCCATTTGATGTTCCTGCAGTGTTGCTTCCAGTACTCATTGTACTGAGAGTTTTGTTGTGAAGTTAGTTGTGAGTGAGTTCTTGATTGATCTTGGTGAATGAAATGGTTTGTGAAGAAGTAATGAGTTGGTGATATTGTGTATCAAGAATTTCAGTAATGGCGGATGTTGACTGTTAGTGTAACTAACTTTCAGTTAGAAATTGCTTTGGGGAGGATGAATCTGGTCTGTGAATTGGGTTGGATTCATTAGAGTTGATCACGATTTGATGTGATCATGCTCTGATACCATGTTATGAATTGTGAGAGAATTGTAATGGAAGGGAAAAGATGTAATTGTGTTATTAAAAGTGAAATGAAAGATACAATTGTTTATATACAACTACAGTTTGAATTTTGCATTGACTTTCTCTAACTAACTAATTGTTCTTGAAACTTTCTAGAATCTATTACAATGGACTTGATTTATCTTGCATAGCTTGTACTTCAAAGCCTGTTGCATTGTTGAAGATTGATGAATTGAATTGACTTGATAAGCAGCTTGTGCCTCTTTGACTTGTGTGCTTGGTTTAGCTGCTTTGACTTTGACTCTGTCTCCTTTACACTTGCGTTTGGAACATTGCTGGTGGAAGGCAATCACGTGAGGTTGAGTGGTCAAGATGTCGAAAGAGGTACTTTCAGTCATAGGCATTCTGTAGTTCATGATCAAGAAACGGTTGACCCTTTGGCCAATGTTGTTATAAATCAACATGAAGAAATGTTTACAGTAAGCAACAGGTTTGTTGTTATGAATTATGATATTTATAATTCTATCTGATCACACATATTCTCTCTCTCTCCCCCTCCCACTCTCGGATCACCACCTCCGACCGGAAATTTTTTCGGCCAACCACCAAAGTTCACCAAATGTAGATCAGGCCACCTTTATCATTTCTGGAGCAGTTGAGCTCACGAGGAGCTCATTTGGTACCCGGTCAATGCCACGCCACCACCACAGTCCACCGTACACCACCCACCGCCACTCCACCTACCCCTTCTTCTCGGTAAAACCCTCACGCGCCACCCATTCCTTTTATTTTTGATTTAAATCAAAACCCTAACTCTAAAACTTTTTAAAAACTAAAAACATTTTGTTTTTAAAAAAACCGTGTGTATCAAATTGGTTTGACCTCGACTCAGTCCGAGTCACGTGACTAAGCCGAGTCAACTCGCGAGTCGAGTTGACTCGGGGCGAGTTTTGGCTATTTTGTTTTTATTCTCGATTTATATAACTTGTTTCATGTTGTGTAGCTTGGATTGGGTTTTGGACTGTTTTTGGTTTAGGTTTGGTCTAGGCCATGGGCTATGAATCACGGTGAGTCGAGCCGTGACTCGTGGTGAGTCACGGCGTGGACTTAGGATTAGTTTGGGTTTGATTGTGAATGGGCTTGGAGTTGGATTTGGATTTGTTTGTGTTTGGGTTTGGATAAGTTGTCGAGTAGACCGAGGAGTGCAAGACTCAAATCGAGTCAAGCCGTGACTCAAGGTGAGTTAAGGCATAAGGAGTATGATATTGACTTGTGTTTGTGTTGGTTTTGGGTTGTATTGAATTCGGTTATGCTTGTGGTTAGGCCGAGAGCCACCACGGCTCGATGAGGAGTGAGCCGTGACTCAAGGGAGTCAAGGAATAGGTCATTCGTTGTTGTTTAGGGTTTATGTTTGATTTGGATATTTTTGTTTAGATTCAGTTTGTATATTTGGCGTTAGCCGAGTGATACTTGACTCATATCGATTCAAGCCGTGACTCAAGATGAGTCACGGCATAAAGTGTTGGTCTATTATTGTGTTTGGTTTGATGTTTTGAGTGTAGCCGAGAGCCATACGGCTTGGATAAGGGTCAAGTCGTGACTCGAGGCGAGTCACGGCAAAGTTGTTATTAGGTTTGTTATTGTCTCAGGTTTGGTTTTGGTTTAGTGATATTGTGTCCTAGCCGAGAGCTACCTAGGCTCAATGTGAGTCGAGCCGTGACTCACAGGGAGTCACGGCAAGAGTCGAGTCTATTTGGTTTAGTCTCGAATCAACATTATAATAGTTTTGTCTTTTATTTTAGTTTTCGTTACTTATTTATTTATTTGTTTATCGATTGGTGTTTCGGAAATTATTTGGATAATATGGGATATGATTTGGACATTGGACTTGGATACGTGTTATTAACCTATGCTTGGATGAGAACTGGACATTATTGGATTTACGGTATTAGCCGATGGACCTTATGGACGATTTTGGTGATTGAGACGGAAGAGTATGTTAGACTCATAAGAGCTTAACATATTTGGACCTGAACATACACAAAATGGTCGATAAACTTGACAACTAATATATACGCGAATAATAGTGTCCAATTATATATATTTAGCTTGTAAAATGTGACAATAAAACTTATATTCAAGAGTCGTAACGACTTGGAACTGCTTTATAAACAGATGCATCATGCTCAAATTTCGATAAAATCTTTTATAACTTAATCGTTTATGATTACCCAATATCCTAAAAACCTTTTCGAAACTTATACGTTTTCTTCCTAAATCATGATGTTTTATCAACTATTTGGGAAATGGGTAAAACACCGAAACAACCTATTGATGTTTTCCTTCTTGTCTTTATTATTTTATTCTTCTACTTAATCTTAGTTCTTCTCTCTTTTTTCGTTATTATTTTTTCGTATCCTTTTGTGTTTGCCGACTTTTATTACTTAACTTCTCATATCCACACGAGTCTTAAACGTTATTTCTCTCAAACGCCATTGAGATAAAACCTTTTCATTTCAAATACGAGTATTACTTTATAAATCACTTTGAGGTTTATTGCTGAGACATATTATTCATATATTAGGTTGTGCTGAGGCTCATTTGCCGTGCTATCCCGTCTGATCATATTGTGATATCTTATTTTATCTGCTGCTAAGGTGTGATTCGTAGCCCCACTTTTACTCTTAAATTGTTTATAAACCCATTGGGGAGATACATGCTATTTACTTATTTTTATGAGCACAATTGTTTATTGGTATGCTATTCCTGACTGAAACGATAATGCTAAGTATCGTCCTTGCCAAAAGCAAGTCACACGATCATGAACCATTAATCACTTAAGAGTGAGCGCGATTATAGTTTATAGGCCTATCGGAATTGACCTTCCCGCCATGTGGACTAAGGTCGGTCCACATGTGATGTACTATATTCGAGTTTTATTAGGTATCTGGCAAAGTGCCTAGCTTTGGGGGCAACTATTATATCATGAAATTCCGCGGTTACTGTCGACTTACGCCAATGTTATTGGTGCTGGTTAACGCTTTGTGTGTCATGAGCTTAGCAGGATTATTTGAAGCTTACCCGATATTTGTATTTGTTACATATATCTTCCAGACTTAAAATCTTGTGCTCAACTGTTTATTTATTAAACCTATGGATTACACTCAACCTTTGTGTTGACTTTTTAGCATTTTTATCTCAGGTAATTGATGCATGTTTGTGGGCACCGGGAGTGGCTGAAGATATTTGGATGGCTATCTTGGGCTTTACTATCTATCTCTACTATCTTATCATTCGAAAAACCTTTTAAACTGTGTCTTTTAATTCCGCTGCAAACTATGTTTTATTTCCGCTGCAAACTATGTTGGAGAGTCTTTTAGACTCTAAATATTAAATTTTGTATTCGAATGATATGGTTTTGCTAAAACGTCTCATTATGAGATCGTTTTCTATGGACGTAGACTGTCTTACCCCTCACGTAGCACCCCAAGTTCAGTTTCACTGCCATATTCCGAGTTGGGGGTGTTACAGAATGGTATCAGAGCCACAGTTTATAGAGAATGAGTTCATACTCGACTATAAACATTTTTGTGTGTGTCAAAACGTTTTCGAAATCGATAGCCATCAGCCCTCCGTGCCACTTCGCTCTTTAATTGCTTTACTTAAACTTTTATGTGTGCATGCTTTTGCACTATTAAATGTTTGGATTTTCCGCTGCTATCTCACTTCATATAAACTATTTTTATAAAAATTTGGCTATAATTTTTACACTTTTCCCGATACTCCTTGTAGAGTATTATGCCTACACCAGTCCCTACTGGTCAGTTATCAGATGCACCCGTTGATCGCCCACTTGCACCACCGAGTCCAGAGGAGGACACACACCCTATTGATGTACCTCACCCGGAGGATGATGAGATGGACGATGATGAGGAGATGGATGATGATGAGGAGATGGATGATGATGATGATGACGATGATGACGAGGAGCCATTGGAGGAGGAGCAAGAGGCTCTTCCCATGCCACCTTCACCAGCAGTGTCGGACATTACTTATGAGTTCGATACTTCAGATGCATTGGGTTACGCTCTAGCTACAGAGGTGACGTCTATGCTTGAGATCAGCGAGTCTTCGACTCAACAGCAAGTTTCCCCGGACATCTCTTGGTGCCAGGGCCGTTATATGTCGATATCTAGGCGATTTTGTGTGGGACAGTCTGATGTTTTAGAGTTGAGGAAGGAGATTAAGGGAGATAGGAGAGCTACAGGTGATTTGTATGTGGAGTTGTATGAGCAGGCTGCGAGGTTGAGTTCTACAGAGAAGGCAGATACAGAGATTCGGGAGCGTTTGGCGTCGTTAGAGTAGAGGATGACAGAGGTCGAGAAGATTGTGGAGAAGTTGGATCTTGGAGCGGTGTTCACTAATATCGATAGTCGTCACTACCAGCGTAGTATTCAGGAGTTGAGGGATGAGATTCATGCCATGCAGTGGCAGGCGTACTATGATAGGATGGCGCGTTTCCATTTTGATGACAGTATTGATGTTTTGGCTAGGTATGAGGGAGATCGTCAGTGAGAGTATAGAGATCATCTTATTTATGGTAGTTTAGTATCATGATAGTGGTTTACCTTTGTACGTACTAAACTGAATAATTTCAGTTAGTAGATTTTATCAGAGACTTGTAATCGTTTTGCATATCTTGTAAGACTTGTAGCAACTATTAAATCTATGATGTATTTTGGTGATGTACTATTATTGATGTTGAATGTGTGCTATATTATGATGATATCATGGTGTTGCTTATCTTGTGATGTGATTCCGTTACGTTAATCAAATACTTACAGTGTTGTACATTTGTAATGATTGATAGAATTATGCCACCTAGGAAGGTGACCCCAGCTGCGATCCAGAAGTTAATTGACAATGGCTGATATGTATTCAATTATAGTATAGAGTTTCCAAGGATTACACAAGAAATATGTAAACCCGGATCGTTTTCCCGATGAAGGATGAATGGAATTATGTGATTTTGGGTTCGTGAAACGTGTCATGAATAGTGAATAAAGTGAGATTTTGGATTTTTATACTACAAATAATGAAATATAATCTAAAAACAAGTTATAAAGAAACTAAAACCAATAAGCAAAGATCAAATATCCTAAAACGTAAAGGAAACCTAAATACGCGCACGCTCGGGCTAATCCCGAGCCTAAAAGGTGAAATCTAGGAAATATAAACCCTAGGTATGTAAAATTAATTTTCCTAAGTCTTAAATAATAGAAGAAAATTTTAGAAAAAATAAAATTATTTTTTTGATTTGTATTTTATTTATTATGGATTTAAAACTAAATTTAACAAATTAAATTATTAAAAATATAACAGCTTTTATCAAAAATCTAATTTTTTGCAGGTAAATACTTTAACTAAATCTAATACTAGGAAAAATAAGAAAAGTGAAATTGCTTTATGGGATAAGTAGGTAATAAGCAATAAGCCCAAATAAACTATAAGTGAGAAAAGCATGTTAAATAAAAAACTTTGCAATGGTATTACTGAAAAAAACCCAAGGGCAGATGGTGAGTGTGTGGTGTGTGAGTGTGCAGACCAGGGTTCAAATCCCTGGTCATGCACTTTTTATTTTTATATTTTTTGTTTTTCTTTTTTTAAAACTTAATAAGCACAATAGAATAAGCAATTTTTAAAACTAAAACTTTTTTTTTGAAAACTAAAGATAAGCTCAGAAAAAGCTAATGAAATTCAATTCAGTTATGAAAAAAGAGAAAGTAAGCTAAGGCTATAGTCTAATAAGCTATAAGCTAATCGAGGTTATAAAAAGAAATGAATTAAGCTAAAGCAGACTTGATTATAATCTAAATAAGCTAAAAGACAACCATTAAGCTATAAACAAAAGTTGATAAGCACTGATGGTCAAATAAGCAAAAGAAAGACTGATTGCAGGCCTAAAATAGGTTACTGAGGCAATTTGCAGCTAAGAAAAAGCTACCTATAAGCTAATATAAAAAATCTAAAAAATGTGAATCAAGTATGTTAGCAAACAAAGATTTTAAGTACCAAATTTTAGATCAAATGAGCTTATATTGAACTGATTAAAATTCATAAACTAGAGCTGATTTGGACAAAATTAAGATTATGCAACCCTTAAGCCCCTATTTGCAGAAATCTAAATATGAGCTGAAACAGATAAAGTTTACCCTACAAGCTACTTGTGCAAAGATTTTCAGGAGCTTTTAAATCACCATTAAGTATTAAAATGGCTATTGAAATCTGTTGCAGACTGCCTAACTTGTTCTGTGACAGATTTTTTCAAAAAAATGATTCAAAACTTCACCAAAACTAAATGAAAGATTACCAACTTTAAAACAACCACTTAATGAACTGAAATGAACACAAAAATAACAAAAGTGAGCACTAAAGTAGCTTAATCCTACAATAAGCTGTTATGATCAATATATGTCCTTAAACCTATAACAGTCAACTCAAATCCTCAAAAACCTTCAAGTCAGCTAAAAACCTCCTACAAACAACTCATATAAGTGAATTTAGACTGGATCAAAGTTCACCAAATGACCAATGAATAGTAACTCAGCATCTAACCCAATTTCAAGCCTATTACAAACACCCCTTTATGCAACTGATTTTGAGATTTTAACTATCAATGACCAAAATAAGCTATGATTCTGAAATACCACTGATTAACTAAGTCAATTTAACCTTAATGAACAACTTTCAAATATAAATAAGCACTGAAATACGTTGATCCTATATTGACTTATATTTTTGGATTTTTTGTGATTTTAAAGCAAAAATTAGAAATAGCAAACACAAGCTAACAAATAAGTATCTAATGACACCAGTAAGAACTAATAAGCAATAATGAGACAAATAAGCACTTATAAACACAGAAATAAGAAATTGCACTAAAAAAACTTGAAATAAATTGGAACTTACAAATGCCCTTGCTCAAAACAGGGCAAAAAAGCTCGAGGAGCTACTCAGCAGCTCCAGCTTGTCAAATGACAAGCTGGTGACAGCAATAAGCCCATCCCTCTCTCGCTTATCATCCACTTAGCTTATTTGACCCCTACTTTGACTTTCTTTTGAAAATTAAGATTAAAACAGTTTATCCCTAATTAAAAACTCACAATAAGCTATGAGAGCTTTAATGAGCTTACTACTTCAGAATAAGAGCTTATGAAAGCTTAATGAACTAATTTGAGATTATTTTTGTATTTTTGAAATATTTTTCTTATTTTTTTGGATTTTTGACTATAAGACAAGAGTAATATTAAAGTGACTCTCAAAAGCTTCAGAAAAGCTTATATCAGCTTATGTAAATAGAGACAAGAGCTTATAAAGTAATATTAATTGAAAGCTTAAAAGTAAAGTTGCAAAGTAAATTAAAATTAAATTCAAACTTCTATTAATTCTGGAATTTGATTACAAAACAAGAAATAAGAGATTACAATTAACTTTTAAAAGCTTAACTAAACTACAAATCTAAATAGCATTATAACGACACACTAAAATTAATTTCCAAAGCTTGTGAGTGATGGGGGTATTTATAGCTGAAGAGAGGAGCTTCATTAGGGTTTCTGGTAGCTTCCCATCTTTCATCACAGACTTTGATTAATAAATGTCAACACCACAATAATCATGAGCCCTTGGATCATGTGTAAACCTCATATCAACCAATCAAATCGCCTAGGATTGCCAACGTGGAGGATTTATGACGACACTCCCTGACATGGCAGGGTTTCTAGAAGGATTACTTAATTACGGGTAACTCAGGGTGAATTTGGGGAAGATAAACAGTACCTTTGGGGCGAGTAAATTAGTCAGGGATTTTTTATTGCTTGTTTGACTGAGATGGGTTTGTTTTGACCGGGTTTGGGTAGGATTTAGGATCCGGGTTTATTTTAATTAAAAGGGAGTGGGCTGGATTGTCTTGTGTTGGGCTTGGGAATTCATTTGGGTTAACAGGTTTTTGGGGTTGGGTATTTTTGGGATAGATTTATTTTTAGGATTGGTTTTGAAATAATTTTTAAACTTGGAGGACCAAATCTGCCATGTGGGAAAATTATTCCTAGGACTGATTTTGTAATTATGATATGATCCAAGGGCTGTTTTGTAAATATGGAGCTCAAGACTTGATAATTTGCTTCCTCTCTTTGACTTCAAATTCTCGTTCCATTTCTCGTGCTCGGGTTTTTCGGTTTTTGCTTGATTTTTGTTTTTTTAATATCCGATGCCTGCACAATCATAAACACAAAAACAAAAATATCTTTGACGTTTTGGTTAGTTTTTGGTCGTTTTTGTCTGATTTTGGTCAAATAAAGGTATGTGAATAAGCACATACCAAAATCCCCCAGACGAAGGTATTGCCGTGTCCTCACGCAATGTTATAAAAACACGCTTTTAAAATAAAAAATTTCCAACCTCTCTTTACTAACTTTGAAAAGTAGCAAAATATTCAAAAGAGATTAAGAAATCTAAAGTTCTAAAAACGCCCAATTTTTCCAATTTATTCACACTTATTCTATTTTTATATTTTTCTCTTTTTCATGTGACGGTTTGTTGACTTTCATTATTTTTCAATAATTTTTAGGATCACGGAGTAGGATACACGACTCATAAAGAAGTGACCATACGGATAAAATTCATCGTCCCTGATTTTTCACGAGTCCCCAAACTAAGCTTAAAAATAAAATCATTGTTATTTACAAGTTAGATGCTAACACTACCCATAAAAGCTAATTGTGGACTCCTTGCTCCCAAATTCCTATTTTTCCTCTATTTATTTTATTTTTTTTGAGAAATGAATTTCTTCATATTCTCGTTTCGATAAGCTTTAGTCCGATAAAAGCACTAAGTTTAGACGCTAAGTAGTTTCCAATCCTTCCATCGAAAACCGTTGCATACAAAAATGAGGTCCACATCAAGGTCTCTGATTTAACATGATTTTGGGAATATCCCTTTTATATACGACTGAAACAACTCATCTACGAGTCCAGAGACATAAGCTTTTATTAGGATATTCCCGGAGTCGAAATTTGGCATTTTTAACATTATTAAGCACATATTATTAATCCTTGGCCTTTTAAACAACCTAGACAACAGCAGCGAACCGTCAAGAATCGGGAGTCTTATTTTGACCTTGGATATTTTTCCTCTGCCTTTTTGAAGTCTGAGTCAACGGGAGCGAACCGTCAGGAAACAGAAAACTTTTATCGGCTTTGGATTATTATTATTTATTATTTATTTTTTTCTCTTTATATTTTTGCCAAACTCCGAGTCCTACGGATTTTATAGCAATAAAGACAATAGCACGTACTATCAGGAATCAGTTGCCTATTACACCGTAACACTGACAGTACCTTGATGTGTACCCAACTTTCATAAGCAAGGATTTTTTTAAGAAGAAGTAAAACCTAATTATCACCAAAACCAAAATACCTTTAATTATTCTTAGAGTACTTTTTTGGGTGAAACAAGCTGATGGGAACAAAAAGCCACAATTAACTTCGATGAGCTCTAAAGAGATCCAACTACTCCACGTTTAGCAATCTAACTTATAAATAACTCTATCATTTCTCATTCTTCGCAAATTTAAAATTTTAAGTAATAAGTTCCGCGAATGCTTAGCCAATAATCAAGCCATGCATATATAAAGTCAATTATGGGAACTTGCAAACTCTTAGCCTTTTCAAGCTAGAATTCGCATTTTATAGCTCCTTGTATAAAAGACTAGCAAAAGCTTATTGATTATAAATGTTAAGGGGACAAGCTAGGGCTCAACACGCCCGGTCAAGTCAAAATTTTATTCCTACTCTCACCAGCGGAAAGTCAACAAAGTGTCAAAACACTTATTATATTTTTGCAAAAATTTTTAAATTTTCTCATTTTTTTACTTTTTTCATTTTTTTGGAGAAAAAAACGGGATTGCGAGAGTAAACGGCAAAAAATGCAAGGCAAAAATCAGATCGAAAGATCACCCCCCCCAGACTAAAACGAGACATTGTCCTCAATGTTTTAAAGGTAAGGGTTCTCCTACATAAATCTAAGGCCGTTTATTAATTATTCCAAAAGATAAATGTTAGTCGAAAAGATTTAGGATATCGGATGAGCAACGAATGATGAAACTCAAGTGGAGAAAAGACAAAACCACGAGCACGAGAGTCTTCATAATTCGGGCAAATCCTGGACATACACAAACAACCACGAAACACGACAAATGGAAGAGGAGAACCTCTTCACGTCACTTATTAGAAAATAGAAAGAAGATAGAAGGATAAGCATGGGGTGCCTCCCACGAAGCGCTTTGTTTTTTATCGAGTCGCGTAGCTTGACTCGACCCCGAATTTAGTTGTCCATGGGGAAAGTTTGGAGATCTGGGACAACCATGGATGGTATGTCCCCTCCAAAATAATGCTTGAGCCTATGACCGTTCACTTTGAAGTTGGGGCCATCGGGTTGAGATAACTCGACGGTTCCATATGGAAAAACTTGAGTAACGGTAAACGGCCCAGACCAACGGGTTTTTAGCTTGCCCGAGAAAATCTTTAATCTAGAATTGAAGAGAAGGACTCGATCACCAACGTTGAAAACGCGGTTCTTGATTTTGGAGTCATGAATCCTCTTTGTTTTCTCTTTGTAGATCAAAGAGTTCTCATAGGCTTGATCCCTAAGTTCATTTAATTCATTCAATTGAATCTTTCGGTGATCACCCGCGGTCTTAAGGTCAAAATTAGCATGTTTTAAGGCCTAATAGGCCTTATGTTCAAGCTCGATGGGTAGATGGCATGCCTTTCCGTAGACCAACTTATATGGAGTGCACCCAATGGGTGTTTTGTAAGCGGTACGGAAGGCCCATAATGCATCATCTAATTTATCGGCCCACGAGGCCCGATTTTCACCTACGGTCCTTTCTAAGATACGTTTCAATCCACGATTCGAAACCTCGACTTGACCGCTCGTTTGCGGGTGATACGCGGTAGGAAGACAATGAGTAACACCATACTTGAGCATAACTTTAGCAAATTAATCATTGCAAAAGTGGGTACCGCGATCACTGATTATATCACGAGGAGTTCCGAATCGGGAGAAGAGATTTTTCAAGAATTTCACAACAACTTTGGCGTCATTAGTGGGGAGCGCCTTCGCTTCAACCCATTTTGACAAATAATCGATGGCCACGAGGATATATTTGTTCCCTCGTGAAGACGGGAATGGCCCCATAAAATCGATGCCCCACACGTCAAAGATCTCGCAAACTTGAATTGCATTTTGAGGCATTTCGTCCTTTTGCGAGATTTTTCCTTGACGTTGGCAAGAGTCACATGACTTCACCAAGTCATGGGCATCACGGTAAATAGTCGGCCAATAGAAACCGGAATCAAAGACTTTTTAGCGGTGTAGCTGGCTCCATGATGTCCCCCCCCCCCCCGTGGGTCCATTGTGGCAAGCCGTAAGGATATCAACGGCTTCTTGGCCGTGCACACACCGTCTAATCATTTGATCGGCACAAATTCTGAACAAGTAGGGGTCGTCCCAAAAATAATGTTTGACATCCTTAAAGAATTTATTCTTTTGCTGGGACGACATCCCTTTCACAATAAAATTCCCCGCATGGTAATTTGCAAAGTTGGAAAACCATGGGGTACTCGGATCATTTTTTAATGAAATCATCCCAAGTGTCTCGAGAGGAAATGTTTCGGTGATTTCCTTTTTCTCAAGAACACCTTGATGAGGGTTCTCTAATCTGGACAAATGATCGGCGGCTAGATTCTCCGCTCCTTTTTTTTATCACGAATGATGACATCAAATTCTTGGAGTAGGAGAATCCACCGAAGTAATCTCGGTTTAGCATCTTGCTTAGCAAGGAGATACTTTAGAGCCGAATGATCCGTACAGACTGTGGTCTTTGATAAGACGAGATAAGGTCGGAATTTCTCAAAAGCATAAACAACGGCTAATAACTCTTTCTCAGTAGTGGTATAATGAGATTGAGCATCGGTCATCGTCTTACTCGCATAGTGTATCGGTTGAAAATACTTAAACTTGTGTTGCCCCAGGACTGCCCCAATAGCAAAATCACTAGCATCGCACATTAATTCAAATGGCAAGTCCCAATCGGGGGCAACTAAGATTGGTGCTTCTTTTAATTTCTTTTTAAGAATTTCGAATGCTTCGATGCATTCGGGAGAGAAGAAGAACAAACCATATTTTTCAAGAAGGTGGGTCAGAGGCCGGGCGATTTTAGAAAAATATTGAATAAATCGACAGTAGAAACCGGCATGACCAAGGAAACTTCGAATTCCTTAGACGGTTATGAGATGAGGTAGCTTAGCGATAACATTAACTTTAGCTCGATCGACCTCAATCCCGGATTTGGAAATTTTGTGGCCGAGGACAATGCCCTCATTAACCATGAAATGGCACTTCTCCCAATTTAGACCAAGATTGGTGTCTTCACACCGTTGGAGCATTTTGTCTAAATGGGAGAGGCAAGATGAGAAAGGATTTCCATAAACCGAAAAATCATCCATAAAAACCTCCATTGTTTTCTCGATCATATCATGGAATATGGCCATCATGCACCTTTGGAACGTACCCGGAGCATTGCATAAGCCGAAAGGCATACGTCGGTAGGCAAACGTACCATAAGGGCAAGTGAAGGTGGTCTTTTCCTGATCTTGTGGATCAATTGGTATTTGAAAATACCCGAAAAAGCCATCGAGAAAACAATAGAACTCATTTCCCGCTAGATGTTCTAACATTTGATCCATAAAAGGAAGCGGGAAATGATCTTTACGAGTAGCATCATTGAGTTTACGATAATCGATACACACTCTCCATCCGGTGACGAGACGTGTGGGAATCAACTCATTCTCTTCGTTTGTGACGACGGTCATTCCACCCTTTTTCGGAACACAATGGACCGGGCTAACCCATGAGCTATCGGAGATTGGATAAATCATCCCGGCATCAAGGAGTTTAAGAACTTCTTTTTTTATGACATCATGGATTTTTGGGTTAACCCGTCTTTGTTGTTGGACGGCGGGCTTAAAATTATCTTCGAGTAAGATTTTGTGGGTACAAAAACGAGGGTCTATGCCCTTTATGTCGGAAATATGCCAAGCGATGGCACTCTTATGCTTTTTAAGCACGTCTAAGAATTGGGTCTTCTCCTCATCTTTAAGGTCTTTAGAAATGATGATGGGAAAAATGGCTATTGAAATCTGTTGCAGACTGCCTAACTTGTTCTGTGACAGATTTTTCAAAAAAATGATTCAAAACTTCACCAAAACTTAATGAAAGATTACCAACTTTAAAACAACCACTTAATGAACTGAAATGAACACAGAAATAACAAAAGTGAGCACTAAAGTAGCTTAATCCTACAATAAGCTGTTATGATCAATATATGTCCTTAAACCTATAACAGTCAACTCAAATCCTCAAAAACCTTCAAGTCAGCTAAAAACCTCCTACAAACAACTCATATAAGTGAATTTAGACTGGATCAAAGTTCACCAAATGACCAATGAACAGTAACTCAGCATCTAACCTGATGCGTGGTTTTGCAACCTTAGAACAGGTTTTACCTCTCGAGGGATCTCAAGAGGCTTACAACCCCACCAGGCAGTGTACCTGACCGATGTAGTATAGTGTAGTGGTAAGTACGGGGGATTGATCGTTCTCCACAGGGAATAGTGTTCGTTAGGTATGAAAAACTACTCTAATAGGTCTAAGGGTGAGGGATGATTCTTTTTGTGTTTTTATATTTTTATGAAAGCAAGTAAAATCTCGGGTTTGAAAGAGTGGGCGGAATTAGTTGCTAGTCAACTAACCCAAATTACTACGAATGCAAATAAAATAAAATAACAGAAAATGAAAAGATTGGTGAAAACTTATGTGGAGGGAAATGTGTTTACTTAGATTTCCTTACTCCCTAACTATCTTTTACCAGTTGATTAGTGTGTATTAGTTGCGTGGATGACGGATGTATTCCTTAATACCATTCGTGGGGTGGCGTACGTACTTCCCCAACTCTACAAGCTCCTACTTCACTCCTATGTCGAGCCGGCTAGGAAGCTCCTAACATGGGATCACTAGAATTCGCTTGTGCATTAAATACAACCATAAAAACCTTAAGTATGCATTGGTTCATGTTTCTTAAGACGTTCAAGCAAGTTATCGAATAGGAAGTTAGCCAGTTTTCTTAAGCCTAACATAGATGAGCAATCATCCAATACAACTAATAGCACACTAATAACCAATAATCAATAGCTAGGTTTCATTAGATCTAAGCAAACACAAGATAAATCTAGCCTAACATGTTAAACAAAAGACAAGAACAAGATAGAATCAAACAACACATAGACATATTGAATGATTAATTGATAACTTATCTTCAATGTAACATGGAAGATCTCAAGGCAAAAAGCCTTGAAAGAGCTGCCAAATTCGTCCTAGGGTTTTCACACACAAAGTTCCCCAATAAGTTCCACAATAAGTTCCACACTAATGACAAAAAATTGCAAAACTATATATAGACTTTCAGATCTGACGGCGTCACGTTATGGAGTGTGACGCCGTCACCTCGCCGCTTTTAGGGTTCCCGGATGACCTTCTTGACGCCGTCCCTCTTTAGCTCTCCAAAATCCGTTCTGGCTTATCAAGGCTTGACGCCGTCAGATTTAGTTGTGACGCCGTCCCTCTTTAAATTAAGCCTTGACGACCTTGATCATATTAAAGCGTGACGCCGTCAGAATTCCCATGCAAATTTCTCTGGCTTATCATGAGTAAATTTCACATCCACCTTTTCTTGCCAAGCCATGACGCCGTACAGGGATAATCCTGACGCCGTCAAAGGTAACTTCCAGCATGATTTTGAGACTTTGTCGTTTTCTTCACTTTTATGCTCCAAAAACGTCCAAAATGCCTCCTTTTCCAGATTTCTCTTCAAAAGTACCTAAAATGACAAAAGGAACGATTTAGGGCAATATTTGATCAAATAAATACGATTTAGGGCTTAAATAACCCCTTAAAGCGGTACACTTTTCGCTTCATCATAACCCAATTTCAAGCCTATTCCAAACACCCCTTTATGCAACTGATTTTGAGATTTTAACTATCAATGACCAAAATAAGCTATGATTTTGAAATACCACTGATTAACTAAGTCAATTTAACCTTAATGAACAACTTTCAAATATAAATAAGCACTGAAATACGCTGATCCTATATTGACTTATATTTTTGGATTTTTTGTGATTTTAAAGCAAAAATTAGAAATAGCAAACACAAGCTAACAAATAAGTATCTAATGACACCAGTAAGAACTAATAAGCAATAATGAGACAAATAAGCACTTATAAACACAGAAATAAGCAATTGCACTAAAAAAACTTGAAATAAATTGGAACTTACAAATGCCCTTGCTCAAAACAGGGCAAAAAAGCTCGAGGAGCTACTCAATAGCTCCAGCTTGTCAAATGACAAGCTGGTGACAGCAATAAGCCCATCCCTCTCTGGCTTATCATCTACTTAGCTTATTTGACCCCTACTTTGACTTTTTTTTGAAAATTAAGATTAAAACAGTTTATCCCTAATTAAAAACTCGCAATAAGCTATGAGAGCTTAAATGAGCTTACTACTTCAGAATAAGAGCTTATGAAAGCTTAATGAACTAATTTGAGATTATTTTTGTATTTTTGATATATTTTTCTTATTTTTTTGGATTTTTAACTATAAGACAAGAGTAATATTAAAGTGTCACTCAAAAGCTTCAGAAAAGCTTATATCAGCTTATGTAAATAGAGACAAGAGCTTATAAAGTAATATTAATTGAAAGCTTAAAAGTAAAGTTGCAAAGTAAATTAAAATTAAATTCAAACTTCTATTAATTCTGGAATTTGATTACAAAACAAGAAATAAGATATTACAATTAACTTTTAAAAGCTTAACTAAACTACAAATCAAAATAACATTATAACGACACACTAAAATTAACTTCCAAAGCTTGTGAGTGATGGGGGTATTTATAGCTGAAGAGAGGAGCTTCATTAGGGTTTCTGGTAGCTTCCCATCTTTCATCACTGCCTTTTATTACTAAATGTCAACACCACAATAATCATGAGCCGTTGGATCATGTGTACCCCTCATATCAGCCAATCAAATCGCCTGGGATTGCCAACGTGGAGGATTTATGATGACATTCCCTGACATGGCAGGGTTTCTAGAAGGATTACTTAAGTACGGGTAACTCAGGGTGAATTTGGGGAAGATAAACAGTACATTTGGGGCGGGTAAATTAGTTAGGGATTTTTTATTGCTTGTTTGACTGAGATGGGTTTGTTTTGACCGGGTTTGGGTAGGATTTAGGATCCGGGTTTATATTAATTAAAAGGTAGTGGGCTGGATTGTCTTGTGTTGGGCTTGGGAATTCATTTGGTTTAACAGGTTTTTGGGGTTGGGTATTTTTGGGATAGATTTATTTTTAGGATTGGTTTTGAAATAATTTTTAAACTTGGAGGACCAAATCTGCCATGTAGGGAAATTATTCCAAGGACTGATTTTGTAATTATGATATGATCCAAGGGCTGTTTTGTAAATATGGAGCTCAAGACTTGATAATTTGCTTCGTCTCTTTGACTTTAAATTCTCGTTCCATTTCTCGTGCTCGGGTTTTCCGATTTTTGCTTGACTTTTGTCTTTTTTTTAATATCCGATGCCTGCACAATCATAAACACAAAAACACAAATATCTTTGGCATTTTGGTTAGTTTTTGGTCATTTTTGTCAAATAAAGGTATGTGAATAAGCACATACCAATGGCATTGCCGCGGCGCTTGCCGGGCAAGCAAGTGTTGGCAACCAGAATATTGAACAAGTAGGAGTGCAAGCTGTCAATGAGAACCACTTCTGTACTTATAAGGAGTTCATGAATTGCAAGCCTACTACCTTTGAAGGAACTAAAGGAGCTCTCAGTCTAACTCAGTGGTTTGAGAAAATGGAGTCAATGTTTCTAAGGAGTAACTGTTCTGAGGATTGCAAGGTGAAGTATGCAACAGGTACCTTGGTGGAGCATGCATTGTCTTGGTGGAATGCCTATGCTAAGGATATTGGGTTTGGGAATGCTTATAATACTTCATGGGAAGAGTTTAAGAAGGAGATGGTCAAGAAGTATTGCTCTCGTAGTGATATGAGGAAGTTGGATACTGAGTTCTTCTATTTAGCTGTAAAGGGCGTTGATCTTACTACTTATGTTCGGCGATTTCACGAATTGAAGGTTTTCTGTGTTCACATGGTGCCAGATAATGAGAAATTACTGGAGAAGTTCATTGGTGGTCTACCTTCCAGTATTGAAGGGCACGTGACATCTTACAACTCTAAGACTGATAACACTCATTTTATCTATGATAGAGTCGCGTTATTTGTATATTTTTGTATATTATTTAGTTATGTTTATGAGCATTTTGCGCTTAAAAGGTATTAAGATGTGTTCAGGTCTAAGTACAAGGAAATATCGAAGAATGATGAAGAAAAGCCAAAAGATTAAGAGAATATTCAAGAAAAGATTGTCGTCGAAGATATTGATCCATGTTATGATTATTTCCGATGAACAAGAGAAGGTTGTGAAGATTTTTAATGAAAGATGGAGTCATGATTTGGTGCTTAAAAAAGTGTTAAAGAATGGAGTTTTATGCCAACCCAAGGTTGAAATTAATGTGCAAAACAGTTCCCGACCCAAGGTTCAAAAGCCCATTCTGAGGTTGAGCAGTCATTCCAGTCGCCGGTTCAAATCTGAACCGCGGGTTGAGACGTGTCTGAGATGAAGAGTTGCATTAATTCAAGGTTTTAACTACCATTAATCACCAAGTCCAATCATTTCCTCTTCATTATGATTATGGGGTGTTTGTAACAGCATATTAACTCAATTTCAAGCATAAATACACCCTATAATCACCACATTATAAAAGCAACTCACAAGATACAATAGAGAAGATACTTGATCCTTAATCAAGCCTTACAACCTAAATACTTGATCATATCTTATACAACCCGAAAGAGCTCAATAATTCCTGTCATTCTTAAGGAGATACCAAGAAGTGTTGGTGATACTTGTGAGAAGAGGCAGAGAATTCCCTTGTTCGATTGGAGGCGTTAAGGAGTGCTATAACTCTTTATATTTCTTACTCATTGTAGTCTTGCTTTGGGTAACTTTCTTTTACTTAATTATTGTGTTGAACAATTTGATGTTGAATGAAATGTTATGTTTGTTGATGAAACTTGTTATGGAGTAATTTGTGATACTTGTTTGGGAATTATGTAGACTTTCGTGTGAATGTTGAATGATTAGTCGGTTAGAAAAAGTGATTATTCTAATAAGTTTGTTTAAATATAATTCGTGTTCTAAAACTTGTTAATTTAACATTGTTGGATTTAAAGGTCGAAAGGATTTCTAATATTGTTTAATTCCAAGAAATTGGTGCACAAATGGATTGGTACTTGATAATTGACAACTATTAAGTATTCAAGTTTTTAAATGAATTCGAGAATATTTAATCACGAGATTGGGTCGAAAGGACTCGTAAGAACTAATGTTACTAATCATCTTTTTCATACATTTGATAACACAAAGGGCTAGCGTAATGGGATGATGTATTGGCCGAAAGGACTCACCCGTGAAACTAGTAAAAACATGGATTTTCTTGATATTACCCATTGACTAGAAAACCTTGTGAAAATTGGTATGTGCTTTCTACATATATGTTTCACCCAAACATATTCAACATTTTATCACGATTGGTTATTATTCCTAAACAAGTATTTGTTCGTTTGATTGATTGAATCCAGATACATTGTTTGCTTGTTTATTTACGGTGCTTTAGAGTGCGACAATCTTTAGTACTATTTCTTGTGCTACATAAATTGCTAAGCTTAAACTACATAGTCTCGCGGGACGATCCCTATTTACCACAAACCATATTACACACGGATGAGTATACTTGCTCGTATGCGTTTTCTTAATAATCGGTAAAAAGGTGTTTATAAATTTAAAATTTGAGTGAAACTTCTTGGTAGCAACTAAGTGTACTCTTGATTTTGATTTAGGAGAGATGCCATTTAAGATTGGGGAATTGCAAGATGATAAGGATGTTGATTGGTTGATTGAGCAAATGGAAGAGGCTTGTGAAGATGGTACTTTAGGGAGCACGGAAATAGCTAAGATGGGACAAGCTTCTCGTCTAAAACAAAAATTCCCACCATTCAAAGGTCTTATACCTGCACCATCATCACTACCACAACCTACTACACTACTCAAGGGAGAAAGTTCTTCCAACCCAACACCCTCACCAAAAGAAACACCACCCAAAGAAACCATTGATGAAGCCAAATGTATGGAAGAAATCACCACAAAATTCAAGGAATTACTTAATGAGAAACCCATACTCCATGTTTTGGAGCACTATGCTCATTATAGGAAGCTACTTGATGAAATTTCGGTTGAAAAGATGAAGCTTGACAAGAAAAGTGTGATTGAGGAAGAGGAAGAAGAAAAAGTTATGGAAAAAGGTTTGCCTAAGAAGAAGGAGGATCCGGGAAACTATCTTATCCCGCTCAAAGTTAATGGAACCACCGCACTAAACGCCTTAGCCGATACCGGGGCAAGTGTGAGTATCATGCCATATAAACTTTATAAGCTTTTGGAGTTAGGAAGAGCTTGTCCTTCTAATGATGTTTTGTTGATGGCGGACAATACCATGGCTAAAGCCTATGGAAAAGTTAAGAACGTAAGGCTACAAATAGGTTTCCAAACCTACTTGTGTGACTTCTTGATCTTGCATGTGCCCATTGATAAGGAGATGCCTATGTTGGTTGGTCGTCCATTTTTGAGTACATGTGGAGCCGTAATTGATAATGGTAAAGGGACAATGGAGATTGATGATGGAGTTTCTAGGAGAATTTATCATGCTAAGAAAAGGAACAAGATTCTAGCGGATGAGGAATCGGACGAGGAAGATTGGTTGGACATGTTTGATATTGGCCATGATAGTGAAGGAAACCCGAAATATGGAATAACCGCACCGTCGTTTAAACATATTAAGGATGATATGGAACATGCCTTGGCTATGGAAAACTATTTCAATCCTTTCAAAAACATAATTGTGTATAAAAAGATGGTTGAATTTCTTGGTTCTTTGCCAATCCAACTCAAGAATATTGAGTGGACATCCAATGGCTATAGTAAGTATCAAAAAGTTGAGGGAGACAAGGTTTGGCATACTAAGATTGAGATCACTAGCCCAAGTGGACGTCGTTTCACTCGTGTGTTTAAGACAATGGAAACCGATAGGATACTTTCGGGAAAGTTCAATTCGGTAGATAGTATACGTTTCGGGAACTATTTTGATTGAAGAAAGAGTTTTGAGGAATAAAGAAGCTTATCGCTAAGCTTCCGCTCATTTTGTCTTTGATGAGCCTTATTATGATTGTTTTCATTTTGATTATTTTGGATTATCTCGTTATGTTTGCATTTCTATGTTATTTTTAGTGTGTTTTAGCTTTATAAGCTTTATAAGCTTTTATTTATATGAAGTATTTTAAGATTGTGTTATAGTGTTTTTAGTTTGTTTAGTTTGTTTAATTTAAGTTTATTGGAAATGTTTGAAGTGTTTATGAGTTGTGGTAACCATTCAAAATTATCGAGAAATTGAGGAACGATTTTGTTTAAGTCAGGTTTTTGCTAAAAAATTCATCAACCTACGGTTGAAGTACCAAACCACGGTTTGAGTCCTCATTTTTACCAATCAAGAAAGAAAGAAAAACACCACAAAACACCAACACTTTCAACATCATTCCAATTGATTGGGAGATTGAAGTTTAATACTTACATTGAGTTTCTAAGGATTCAATGGCATCAAAAAAAGTATGTAACACCATCCAATTACTTTAATTTGTTCTTAATTCGAATTTGATTTCTAGGGTTTTGAATTGGGCAAATTTTATATAGTTCGAATTGATTGAATTTCTTTGGTAGGGTTACTAGAGGATTGATAATAGGATTGATTGCAAGTGAAATTAGATGAATTTGTTGAGTATTGAATGAGAATTTGAGGTTTTGAAATTTAGGGTTCATGAATGTCGAATTTTTGGGAATTAGAATAATGATTGATTGGATTTCTTGTGGTATATGGTTAATGATTAGTGTTTGTATGCTATTTGATTAATTATATGAACCATTTCTTTGTTTGATTTTGATTTGATTCAAGGATTTTTGAGGCTTAGAAGTTAAGAGGATATAGAGGTTTAAGCATTAGAATAAGCACTAATAAGCCTAGAGGAGAAAGGTAGTAACTTGTTAAGAAGTGGGGATGAGCTAGAAAACCCGTTTGTGATGTTGATGTGCAGCAAAATGCGGCTGGGAGCCCAACCGCCGGCTGAGGACCACACTGAGCTGCCTGAACCGTCGGTTCATTTTTGAACCGCAACGGCTGAGCCTTTTCTGTCCCACAATCAAAACCCAACCGCCAGTTCAAAGCTGAGCCGCGGCGGTTGGTGCTAGGCTGTGTTAAAAAAAAAAAAAAAAAAAAATCTTTTGCTCTTGTCTTACAAGTTAACCTTTAGCTCCAATATTTCTTGTGTGCTTGTTTTGTTGTGTTTTTGTAGAAATGTGTAAGAGAAGCTGATCAAGAGGAAGAGAACCCGCTCATTGCTTTGTACGTAAGACAAGGTCGAGCCATGAAAGAAGGTAGTCTCATGCCGATTACTAGTGAACACTTGAAGTGGGGAAAGCTAAGCAAGGAGGCTAAAGCTTGTTTCAATAGTTGTTTAGCTAAGTTACAAAGGAAGGAAATTGCACAACCAAAGTTGGTTAATTGGATTTTGATTAAGAAGTATAATATATATGAGAATCTAGAGAAGTTGATGGATGTTAGCACGGAGTATGAAGATGGAAGTGTTTTTGAAGATATTAGTTTCGAGCTCGCTTTGAGGATCAATGAGAAGCAAATCTACAAAGAATGGTGTTTGGAGTTCTTTTCCACCATTTATTTCAATCAAGAGGTGAATTTGAGTGACATTTTGAAAGACAAATGTATTTGGTTTCACTTGTGTGGGGATGATCATGTGTTGACTTTGCCAGAATTTGGGAAATTACTTGGTTTGTATCATGATAATGACCTTGCTGAAGAGGAGTTTGTTGTTCATTTTGGTAAGTTGGAGAGGGAACCACCAAAGTATGATGGTACTAAGATTTGGAATGAGATTGGAGAACCGAGTAGTTCAAGACCAAAGGGGACGGAAATTCATTCACCAATTGCAAGGCTTTTGCACAAGATACTTGTGAACTCATTTGTACATCGAGGTAATAGTCAAGACAAGGTTCATCAACCGGATTTGTGGTTGATTGAAATGATGATGAGTAGTCATGATGGAAAGAAGTTGAAAATGAATGTGGCATGGACATTGGCAATTTATTTGTCAAAGAGAGCAACCCTTATGTCGGAGCATGGTTTTATCAATGGAGGCCATTATGTGTCAAAGATTGGAAGAAGTTTGGGGTATGCTACACAAAGTGAGTTGAATAGGATTACGGTAATGAAAGATTGTGAGAAGCTTGATAAGAAGAGTTTGCAAGGTTTGCTTGATCATGATAAGATGTGTTTGGTTGAAACTATTGCAAATGTGGCTCGTAACCAACCACCACCATAACGTATGGAAGAACCTTCGGGACTTGATTCGGGATGGGGTGAATGGCATGCGAACTTGCCACAAGTTGATAAGAGAGAAGTTTGGAGAGATATGTCTATGATGAGGATTGGACATCAAATGGATTATTGTGCACCGATTCTCACACACCTTGGTCAACAAAGTGTTCTGCCATATTCTTTTCCAATGACTTATGACCCTCCTAGTGTTCCACCTTACCCATACCCATATACACCATACCCATTGCAACATGTACCTTACCCAACATCATCTAGTGCATTTCAAGGAAGTGAAGGGTACAATGTTAATCATGAGGGGTTCATGGGTTATTATTCTTCTGATGTGGGTCCGAGAGGTTATGAAGCAGGAACATCGTCTTGAGGAGTTGGCATTGGAGCATTGGTTGAGTACCAAGGAGATGACTACGAGGACATGGATGACGAATGATTTTGACTATCATTCGTGGTTTTATATGATGTGTAATGGATAATTATTATATCTTCTCCCTAGTACTTTATTTCTGAATTATTATTATGTGATGTAGGATTTATTATTATTATCTAGGATTTTATTAAGCGCCTTATTATTATTATTATTTTTGCGTGTTTGTTTTTGTATGTTTTGTGTATGTGTTTATTTTTTAGGTTTGAGATACCATGGAATTATTGCTCATTCATATGGTTGGTACATTTTGGAGTTTGGAGTAACCAACTCATGCGTTAAATACCAAATATGGATCTCGCATGATTTCTCGGTGATATCATTTACTACTTTATTTTCCCTATTTCCTTTGCTTTGAAGTTAATTTTTCACATTGAGAACAATGCAAAACTTTAAGTGTGGGGGAGGGAAGTAAATAGTGAAAATGATCTTGTTTTTAAATTTTTTGTGATTATTTTGGAGTTTGTTTTATTGCCCTTAAGGAAATTAATTGTTTTTACACCTAAAAGATTATATCTAATTAAAACAACTTGGAATTTTCCAATAGCATAAAATGGAAATTTGAATTTTTAACGTATCTCAATTAAGTGAAGCGATCCATTCTTGGGATTGATAAAATTACTTGTGCATTTATAGCATATTCTACAAAATGTGAGGATTTGAGCATATCATTTGAAGCATATTTTTATGCTTAAATTCTATTTTCTTGCTATGAGTGTGCCGGGGATTGAATTGATTCTAGAACTTGTGCTTGTCATGCATTACGAATTCCAAAGTAAGGTCACATTCGTGTGATATAAAT
The DNA here is from genome assembly GCA_021014915.2 of Artemisia tridentata subsp. tridentata. NCBI lineage: Eukaryota > Viridiplantae > Streptophyta > Magnoliopsida > Asterales > Asteraceae > Artemisia > Artemisia tridentata. The sequence goes on along the minus strand of CP139502.1, from coordinate 27,379,802 downwards.
GAGTTTAAATGATAAGAGGCAACTTAGGATTTCAACCAAATGGCCTTCCATCTACATATATTGATATATTAGCTATCCACATTGGTTAGTTAACCACTTTTTATGGACCCATTTGTTAGCGCTCATTTTTAGCGCAAGATACCCTTAGTTCACCCTTTGTGCCATTCTTTTCGTTTTGTGAAAATACAAAAAGATTTTACACCTTTAAACTTTAACCTAACCTTTTTGTCAAGTCAAATCGATGAATTACTTGTTGTCGGCGTGAAGAAGTTTTTTTTTTGATGATTATGAGCTTACACTTTGTATTTAGGATAGCTACTTCTTATTTGTATTTTTGAGGTATATGCTCATCCAAAGTGTGGGGGATATGAAAAAAAAAAAAAAAAAAAAGGAAAGAGAAAAATATATGATGAAAAAGAAATATATAGCCAATGTGCTATAATTATGAAGATGGAGGAAAAAGAAGTTTTATGAGTTATCGAATAGCCAATGTGCTAAGACGTGATATTTATATATGTGGTGATCGATGAAAGAAATCAAATAGAAAGGAAAAAGTTGATTCGGAGGCTATAATCATTTTGGGATACATGGTTCGATTCTTTTTGCAACAAGTGATTTTGGTGTTTGACTTGATTATTGTTACATTACTAAATCCACTAAATAATCCCATGCATTATCCTAACCCTTTTTGCTTTGTGAAGATATCGACTGTACGAATATTCTAGTGACCATCCGGTTTTTGAATGATCGAATAACGCGCCAGCGATCTAAGGTATTTTACTTTAGTGACCATCCGTTGTTTGAGTAAATCAAGAATTCGCGCCAGCGATCTATTATGTTTGTACATAAGTTATTTGAGCATAAGTTGATATTAACCCTCAGCCTAACGTTTCAACCCGAATAAAAGTCCTCTTTGATAAGTTTATTTATTTCCTACATGATTTGGATTAGTTTTGATACTTGTACAAGCTTATGGTATGAAATGAAATCATGACTGAGCAATTGAGTGAAATACACTTCCAACAAAAGAAATGAGTGTGAGTGAATTATATTATTACTTTCTTTTCATGAGGAGCTTAGTTGCGTTATCTAGCTTGATCGAGTACTTCGTTTAAATTTCACGTATAAATAGTAAAAATCACTTTTTGATCTTTTCCTTTGGCAATAAGGAAGATTAGTGAAATTTTTGAGAATCATGATGGTTGGATATTGGAAAAAAAATTTCAAAAGATTAGCTTGCTTGAAGGCAAGCAAACCTAAGTGAGGGGGATTTGATAACGCTCATTTTGTCTATGATAGAATCGCGTTATTTGTATATTTTTGTATATTATTTAGTTATGTTTATGAGAATTTTGCACTTAAAAGGTATTAAGATGTGTTCAGGTCTAAGTACAAGGAAATATCGAAGAATGATGAAGAAAAGCCAAAAGATTAAGAGAATATTCAAGAAAAGATTGTCGTCGAAGATATTGATCCATGATTATTTCCGATGTACAAGAGAAGGTTGTGAAGATTTTTAATGAAAGATGGAGTCATGATTTGGTGCTTAAAAGAGTGTTAAAGAATGGAGTTTTATGCCAACCCAAGGTTGAAATTAATGTGCAAAACAGTTCCCGACCCAAGGTTCAAAAGCCCATTCTAAGGTTGAGCAGTCATTCCAGCCGCCGGTTCAAATCTGAACCGCGGGTTGAGACGTGTCTGAGATGAAGAGTTTCATTAATTGAAGGTTTTAACTACCATTAATCACCAAGTCTGATCATTTCCTCTTCATTATGATTATGGGGTGTTTGTAACAGCATATTAACTCAATTTCAAGCATAAATACACCCTATAATCACCACATTATAAAAGGAACTCACAAGATACAATAGAGAAGATACTTGATCCTTAATCAAGCCTTACAACCTAAGGACTTGATCATATCTTATACAACCCGAAAGAGCTCAATAATTCCTGTCATTCTTAAGGAGATACCAAGAAGTGTTGGTGATACTTGTGAGAAGAGGCGGAGAATTCCCTTGTTCGATTGGAGGCGTTAAGGAGTGCTATAACTCTTTATATTTCTTACTCATTGTAGTCTTGCTTTGGGTAACTTTCTTTTACTTAATTATTGTGTTGAACAATTTGATGTTGAATGAAATGTTACGTTTGTTGATGAAACTTGTTATGGAGTAATTTGTGATACTTGTTTGGGAATTATGTAGACTTTCGTGTGAATGCTGAATGATTAGTCGGTTAGAAAAAGTGATTATTCTAATAAGTTTGTTTAAATATAATTCGTGTTCTAAAACTTGTTAATTTAACATTGTTGGATTTAAAGGTCGAAAGGATTTCTAATATTGTTTAATTCCAAGAAATTGGTGCACAAATGGATTGGTACTTGATAATTGACAACTATTAAGTATTCAAGTTTTTAAATGAATTCGAGAATATTTAATCACGAGATTGGGTCAAAAGGACTCGTAAGAACTAATGTTACTAATCATCTTTTTCATACATTTGATAACACAAAGGGCTAGCGTAATGGGATGATGTATTGGCCGAAAGGACTCACCCTTGAAACTAGTAAAAACATGGATTTTCTTGATATTACCCATTGACTAGAAAACCTTGTGAAAATTGGTATGTGCCTTCTACATATATGTTTCACCCAAACATATTCAACATTTTATCACGATTGGTTATTATTCCTTAACAAGTATTTGTTCGTTTGATTGATTGAATTCGGAACCATTGTTTGTTTGTTTATTTATGGTGCTTTAGAGTGTGACAACCTTTAGTACTATTTCTTGTGCTACATAAATTGCTAAACTTAAACTACGTAGTCTCTTGGGACGATCCCTATTTACCACAAACCATATTACACACGGACGAGTTTACATGCTCGTATGCGTTTTCTTAATAATTGGTAAAAAGGTGTTTATAAATCTAAAATTTGAGTGAAACTTAGGATATAATATATATAACCGGTTTACGCGCATCACAGACTCTAGATGATGCTATTCGCACATCTGAACGACTTATGGATCATGTGGTTAAGTATGGCACTGTTCAGAAGGGTAACAACTATGACAACAAACGAAAGTGGGAGGACAACAGGAGAAGCAACAATTATAACAACTTCAGCAACAACAACAACAATATTCACCCTCACTATAACTATCACCACAACAACAACAACAACCAATACCGTAACAACAATCATCACCACCAGCAGAATAGAAGACAAGAGACTGTCAGGGCTTATGTGGCTGCACCAGCACAAGTTGGAGGGTATGCTGGGCCGCATCCATTTTGTGATAAGTGTAATCAGCATCACGCTGGACCATGCACAACTAAGTATCAGAAATGTCATAAGGTTGGACATGTTGCTAAGAATTGTAAGGGCAGAGTTGTGGCTACTGGGAGTAACACACAGCCAGTGGTAACTTGTTCTGGATGTGGAGAGCATGGTCACTACAAGAGTCATTGCCCAAAGAACATTGTTCGTAGAACTGAAGGCACTCGTGGTAGAGCATATGTGATGGGCAATGGGGAGCAGCAGCAGGATCCGAATGTAGTCACCGGTACGTTTCTACTCAACAATCTTCGTGTTAAAGTTTTATTTAATTCTGGTGCTGATATGAGTTTTGTATCTTCTACGATTTCACCACTACTTAACCTCACCCCTACCTCCCTAGACACCAGCTATAGTATTGAACTAGCTAATGGCAACTTATTTAACACTTTCACCGTAATCTGAGACTGTACCTTAAACCTCCTAGATCACCCGTTTAGTATCGATCTCATGCCCATTGAACTCGGAAGCTTCGACGTAGTGGTTGGTATGGATTGGCTATCCAAACATCATGCGAGTATCGCTTGTGGTGATCGAGTTGTTCATATCCCTCTCAATGGCGAAACCTTGGTTGTCCGCGGAGGCCATAGCGGAACCCGTTTGAATATCATATCTTGTATTAAGACCTTGAAATACATCGAGAAAGGATGCAATGCATTCCTAGCACATGTGTCCAAGAAGGAGTCGGGAGAGAAGCGAATCGAGGATGTTCCAATTGTGCGTGACTTTCCTGAAATATTTCCTGAAGATCTGCCTGGACTTCCACTGGTTCGAAAAGTGGAATTTCTGATTGACCTAGTTCCGGGAGCTGCACCCGTGGCACGTGCACCGTATCGACTAGCTCCGACGGAGATGCAAGAGTTGTCTAAGCAGTTTCAAGAGTTTTTGGATAAAGGGTTTATTCGACCTAGTTCCTCACCCTGGGGAGCACCGGTGTTATTCATGAAGAAGAAGGACGGATCATTCAGAATGTGTATTGACTACCGTAAACTGAACAAACTAACAGTGAAGAATCGCTACCCGTTACCTAGGATCGACGATTTGTTCGACCAGCTACAAGGATCAGGTTACTACTCCAAGATAGATTTGCAGTCAGGTTATCATCAGCTCAGAGTACGGGAATAGGATATTCCCAAGACGGCGTTCAGAACTCGCTATGGCCACTATGAGTTTCAAGTGATGCCCTTTGGTTTGACAAACGCACCTGCTGTATGGACCTCATGAGCCAAGTGTGTAAACCATATTTGGACAAGTTTGTCATAGTTTTCATCAATGACATTTTGATCTACTCCAAGAGTGAAGAAGAACACAAGCAACACCTGACGATAATTCTTAAGTTGCTCAAGGAAGAGTAATTGTACGCAAAATTCTCTAAGTGTGAATTTTGGATTCGCAAGGTACAATTTCTTGGTCATGTGATTGACAAAAAATGGTTACATGTGGATCCCGCGAAGATTGAAGCTATTGAGAACTGGCCAACGCCTTCTAATACCACAGAAATCCGTCAATTTCTAGGATTGGCTGGATATTACAAGAGATTCATCGAGGGATTCTCCAAAATATCTAAACCGTTAACTACATTAACACAGAAGGATAAGAAGTACGAATGGGGAAAGGACGAAGAAGAAACATTTCAAACCCTGAAGCAAAAACTTTGCAGTGCACCGATTTTGGCATTACCAGATGGAGTTGAAGATTTTGTAGTTTATTGTGATGCATCATATCAAGGGTTAGGAGCAGTTTTGATGCAATGAGGGAAGGTCATGGCATATGCTTCCCGACAACTTAAGACTCATGAGGAGAATTATACCACACATGATTTGGAGTTAGGAGCAGTGGTTTTGCGCTCAAAATGTGGAGGCACTACTTATATGGGATGAAGTGGAAACCTTAAGAGAGTATGACTGTGAAATCCAATACCACCCAGGAAAAGCGAACGTAGTGGCAGATGCCTTGAGCCGTAAGGAATGGTTGAAGCCACTGCGAGTTCGAGCTTTAGTTTTGACTATCAATTCAAACCTTCCCGGCCAGATTCTCCATGCTCAAGAAGAAGCCGTGAAACAAGAAGATCTCAAGAGCGAGACCCTTTATGAGAGGATTCGATACACTAATGAGGATGTTAGTCCTTTGATAACGTGTGTATATGATATCTTGTGTGTATATGATTAAGTATGCGGAATCTACTTAACCACACTTAGAAGGTTATTTGATATTGGAAATGGAACAGTGATGCTTTGAATAATAGACAATGAACACACAATGTTTACACCAAACGATTCAATATTATTAAGAAATAATACGAGTGATCTTTACTATCACTAGGGTTACAAAACCTTGAATCTCTATTACAAAGAAAACTATTTCTGTTTTTGTTATGACTACTCAGTGTATGTTTTCTTAGCTATCAACTAGTCACTAAGCTAAGATCTTCTTTTTATATTCCAAAGAAGATCTTTACAATATTGTTAAGTCTTGTCGAACACATGCTTGAGTGTGTCAGTCATTAAGATACAACTAGTACTGAGTATTACAACTTGTTCTGAGTATACTTATCAAAGATATTATCTATCGTATATCTTTGACTTTTATACACAAATATCTTTTCCATACTTATCTACTCAGCAGTAGAATGAGTCACAGTATCTGTTACACTAGCAGTAGAATCCTTGCGGCAGCAGAATCTCTAACACTAGCAGTAGAATGAAATACACTAGCAGTAGAATGATATTTAGAGTATTTCCTTGAGCAGAACTAACCTTGTGAACGTTTAATTCCTGATGCAAATCTTCAGAACTTTTAATCCCCAACAATCCTCCCCTAAACATATGATTTATCCAAAATCATATGTTTCTTCTGAATTAAATTCTGATTGTGAGTATCTTTCAAACACTTTATAGTCAGACCCTTGATTTGAGCTTTCTTCTGTTCTGTGAGATTAAGTATCATTCTTACCATATTCATCTGCCATTTTCTTTGACTTTAACAATATCAGTACCAATCTTTAGGCTTCATACCTTGCCTAAAAGATAGTGCAATTTCCTTGAATGGAGGAATTATAAGAGGCAATGGTGCTGTGTATCTTGGATGCTTCCAAGAAGTCACATCATCTTTCAGCAAGCCATGCAAGTGATGAGCAAACGTAGTGAACTGAAATTGAAACTGAAAGAACCTAGATAGAACTTTCTCCTTTTGAATGCTTCATCCCTTCTGAATATATATAATACTCCAGAATCTTGTCCATGAAGAAGAGAGATGAAAGGGCTTATTCCCTGCATCCATCATTATCAGCTCTGTTCTTGTCATTTTCAACCTTCATGAAATCATCTTGTTTGCTCTTGACTTTTCCTCCCCTACATTTGATTAATCTTCCTTCCCTGGGCTTTATTTCCTCCCCTGAGATATTTCCTCCCTTGGGTTGCAAAGAACTTTTCCTCCCCTGTTTGGAAGATCTCTCACCATCATCTCACCATCATCTAATCTACCAATTAGAACATGTTTTCAGACAATGTTGTACATGTAGCCATCAATTCCTTAAGAGTTTAATTTGCTGCCCTCATCACTTCCAGGTGTGTTAACTCCTGTGAGTGGTGAATCATGGGGCATTGACTCATAATCCATCATTTGATGGTTTTTCTGAGCCCCTTTGAAAAATCCTTTTTAAGAAACTTTGACTTAGCAGTATGAACTTGATTTTTATTATGAAAAATCATACTGCTTTCAACCATTTTGAAGGGATTAAGTGTAGTAACAGACACTTAATCAAAATTTTGGTTTATGGCAACCTCTGGTTGTGTGAGAACCAATTTCGTCAGTTATAAATAACTGCCTATGTGCAGATAAACAAAATCAAAGGGCTTTCCTTACAGGTTTTCCAGCTCGTGGCATTTGTTACCTCTAACACAAGTTTTAGATTCACTTTTGCTCGCTGTTCTTTCTATCAGATATCCTTAGAGTTGCTCATTATACTTAAAAAGTATAAAATAATAGAAAGTGAGTTGTATCAGTTACTATCTGATCAACTAAGCCATTAATTCAATGTGAAATATCATAATCAGGTTTCAAGAGAGAAATTTTAAAGAATCAATTAACTTAGATATAACTCTTTGTTAATGAATTCCCAAACTCTGTCTATCACAAACCTATTATGTCAGCAACTCGTATTATCATTCTGCTGCTCATACATTTCACTTGAAACTTCCTTTGTGCTCAAATATTCATACCTGAAATTGTTAGTCTAAAACCAAGAAACAAAATGCAAAGCATATGTCTTATAGCAGTATCATTATATGACTAACAGTATGAACTTAACAACAAAATTTGTACTAGCAGTACAAACTTTTCAATAACAGTACCAATTTTCAAAGCTAACAGTACAAACTAAATTTTATGTACAAAAAACACAGAGTTTTAAATCATTGAGAATTAAGCATCCCAATACTTGCTACCAAGTACTGAAACCTTCCAACATCAAAAGCTTTAGTGAGAAGATCTGAAAAGTTGTGATCAGAATCAATTTTAAGAACTTGAATCAACTTTTTCTCATTGCAGTCTCTAATAAAATGATGTCTAATTTCAATGTGTTTTGTTTAAGAATGTTGCACTGGATTTTTAATTATGCAAATTGTACTACTATTATAAATATGTATGACAGTGTTTAAGAAATTGTACCCATAGTCAAGAAGTTGGTTTTGAAGCCATAGGACTTGACCACAGCAACTTGCAGCAGCTACATATTCAGCTTCAGTTGTTGAAGTAGCCACAATTGTTTGCTTCTTACACTGCCATGAGATAAGTCTACACCCAAGGAATTGACATCCTCTAGTTGTTGACTTTCTGTCCAAGCTAGCACCAGCATAATCACTGTCTGAATATGCTACCAAGTCAAAAGGTGACTCCTTAGAATACCATAGACCCAACCTAGGTTGACCCTTGAGATATCTAAAAATCCTCTTGACTGCTGTTAAGTGATAAACCTTAGGAGTTACTTGAAATCTTGCACAAGCACAAACAGAGAACATGATATCAGGTCTTGATGATGTAAGATACATCAAGGAGCCTATCATAGATCTGTATGTGTGTACATCCACATTTTCTCCATCTACATCTTTAATAAGTGGCTTCTCATAGTCCATTGGTGTGCTTGCCACTTTTGAATCAGCAAATTGAAATTTTCTAAGAATCTCTGCAACATATTTATCTTGACTGATAAAAATGCCTTCAACTGATTGCATAACTTGCAGACCCAAAAAGAATGTAAGTTCCCCCATGGAACTCATCTGAAACTTATCATGCATAATCTTCTCAAACTCTAAACACAACTCCTTCCTTGTAGATCCAAAGATGATATCATCCACATACACCTGAACCAGCAAAAGATCCTTCTTGTGCTTCTTGATGAATAATGTCTGATCAATTTTCCCTCTTTGAAATCCATTCTCTATTAAGTAGGAAGCTAATGTTTCATACCAAGCTCTTGGTGCCTGATGAAGGCCATAAAGAGCCTTTACTACCTTGTACACTTTGTCTGGATGGTCTGGATCAGTGAAGCCTGGGGGTTGTGAGACATAAACCTCCTCTTCAATAGTACCATATAAAAAAGCACTCTTGACATCCATTTGGTAAACTGTGAAGTTCATAAATGAAGCATAAGTCAAGAAAAGCCTAATTGCTTCAAGTCTTGCTACTGGAGCCAAAACCTCATCATAGTCTATCCCTTCCTCTTGTGTGTACCCTTGGGCTACTAATCTAGCCTTGTTTCTAATCACTATGCCCCTTTCATCCCTTTTATTCTTGAAAACCGATTTAGTGCCAATTACCCTTTCACCTTTGGGTAAATCTACTAGCACCCAAACCTTCTGAATCTTGAACTGAAGAAGCTCCTCTTGCATAGCTTCTACCCAGCTTGAATCATCTAGGGCTTTAAGAACATTCTTTGGTTCTAATTGTGAGAGAAAACATACAAATAAGCAAGAGTTCGCAAACTCATGCTGCTTTGATGCATAAAGAGCATCAAGAAGCCCTTGTTGGTTTGAAAACATCAGTTGTTGCCTTGTCTTCACACCTGATTGTACATCTCCAATTACAATGTCCAGGGAGTGGACTTTGTGAATCTTTGTGTGTGGTGTAGAAGGAAGTTGATAATGAGGTGGTAGATTGTTGAAATCCATCTCATCTTCTGAGAAATCTGCTTCATGTGATTCTGATGGGCCAGCTGTAGAAACATTTAGCCTAGTAGTATGTTGCTCTGTTTCAGCAGTAGGAACTTCTGGCTCAGCTTGGATGCTGACTTGATTCTCTTGTTCCTTTGTTCCATCTTCCTTGTTTTCATCTTCAATCCCTTCTTTAGCTTCATCAGTTATTGAAGTTGAATCCACACTTGTACTTGTCCATATTGGCATCATCACATAATCTTGATCTGTCTCCTTTTCTAACCCTGCCTCATTTGTTCTATCATCAGCTTTTGAACCTGAAAATTCATTAGTTTCTACAACAATAGGCACATAATTCATTGAATTGGTTAGTGTCTCAAGATCAAACAGCCATTTGGGACCTTGACGAGTGTGTAAATACTCATCATTTTATGCCTATTTTAGACCATAAAAATACCAAAAACACCAGAATAGACCATATTATACTGCAAATATCCTTGGTTTGTGTTTTTTATGTTTCAGGTACAAAAGGGTCGAAAATAGGCAAAAGCAGACAAAACCGAGCACAAGATTGGAAAATCGTGAAAAGCCGAGGACGGGGAAGGAATTTACGAGTTTGGACCACATTTATGATCAAGATGTCAAAATAAACCTCCAAGAATATCAAAAAGTCAAGATTAGTCCTTGGAGATAATTTTCAGAAATGACAAGAATGGTCCCTCAAATTTCAGAACTTGTCAATATTGGTCCCTAAACTTAAAATAAATCCTAACCTAATCCTATTATTACTACCCCTTTAACCCAAAATAAATAAAAAACCCAACCCATTTACCCTTAACCCAATTACCATCACCAGCCCATCACAATCCCTAAATAAATAATCCAATCCAAACCCACCCTTTTTAGTTAAAACCAGAGTTTGACCAAGTCAAACTCTTCTTCTTCCTAAACTACCCCGCCAAAACCACCTGCAAAACCATACCCACAGTTTCAATGACCCATCACCTCCCCACTTGCCTCTTTTCTCTGCTACACTCCACCACCCCCTCCTCACATATCCCCACACCCCACTTGCATTGTACAGCCTAAATCCCACTATCCCAAGTTTCCCGCCAAAATTGGTAAATGGACGAATGAGATTCCTTGAGGCTATTTAATGGTGGGATTTGATCAGAGGGATGAGTCCAAGCTTTTGGGATATCTATTTAAGAAGAAGAAGACCCACAGAAGACATTGCCATAGCTTTTAGATCATTCGTACTGTAGAAAGTATTTATTTCTTATTTCAGTTTCAATTTAAGTTTGAATTGTCAGTTCAAGTTTGTTTCAAGTAATTTGTCTTTAATTACTTCTGTATTGTACCCATTCCAAGTTTTATGATATTTCAAAGTTTTCATGATTTTTTGTTAAGTCGTATTAAGCTCCTCAGTTGTTAAAAAGTTAATCACAAGTCCCATACCCATTCATATAAGCTTATTTAAGCTCCTTGTAGCTTTCTGTAAGCTTGTTATGAGTCTAGTAATTTTAATTTTCAAATTTCCAAAAAAGTCAAAAAAAAAAGTCAACTATTATTGTTCCACAGCTTAATTAGTGCTTATTTTCAATTCCTGTGTTTAATTAATCCACTCAGTGTTAATTTAGTTTAATTTGATAAGGTGTTAGTGCTTTAGCTTATTTTTGCCTCAAAAGTAATAAAATGATCAAATCAGCTAAAATCTAGTATAGCTCATTTAGGGCTTATTTACTGTTAAAATTAGTTCATTAGGGTTCTCTGAGGATAACTAGTTAGTGTCTATTCAGAACCTGAGCTTTAGTTGGTTGTTGCTAGTATTAAAAAAAAAAAAAAAAAAAAAAAAAAAAAAAAAAAAACCAAAAACAGCCTATAAAGGGTTGTTTGGTTTAATAATCAAACTGGGTCAATTTGGGTTGGAACTATTCATTTGCACTTTAATCAGTTTTGCTTGAGCTTATTGCAGCTTGTTTAAGCTGTTTTAAGCATAACTTTTGCTGTTTTGAGTTCTTTTGCAGGTTTGAGTTGGGAAGTGCAGCCATAAGGTCTAATCTGTCACATTAAGCTCCTAATAAGCTCTGCTTATTTTGGAGTCATTTTGGCACTTTTCAGGTTCTATATTCTCCATATTTAATTTGCATTAGAATCCCTTAAGCCTTGGTTAATGAAATTGCTCAAATCAGCCCATATCAGTATGCAAATTCGCACATTTTTATGATTTCCCATGTTCAGCTGAATTTCTTTTATTTTTCATTTCTTCATATTAAGTCCAATTAAGCTAAAATTTGGCACGCATATAGTTTGCTGGCTTGTGTACTTAGTCATATTTTTAGTTCATTTTTTAGAATTTTTCTAAACAGCTTTTCAGTAGCTTGAAAAGTGCTCTTTTTGCCCTGCACCATTCCTATATCAGCAGCCCTTTTTCCTTTTTAGTGCTTATTTGCTTGTTACGTTAGCTTTTTCTGGTTTCCTTAGCTTATTTATAGTTATAATAGTCCCAAGTAACTTATTTCCATTTCCATTTAGCTTATTAATCAGCTTATAGCTTATTGGCTTGAATTCTTAGTTCTTAAGCCTTTTAAGCCTTACTGTTGAGAATTGCAGCTTATTCCTAGCTTATTAGTGAGTTTTAAAAATATTTATTTTACAAAAGTTGTTAGTTATTAGCTTATTATTAAGTTGCAAAAAGAAAATTCAAAAAAATAAATAATATTGCAAAAAGGCAAGGCCTGGGATTCGAACCCTGGACCTCCTGCCCAGCAACACCTCACAACACACAACCCTTACCACTCTGCCCTTGGGACTTTTTCGTTATAGTTTATATTCCATATGTATTTAACTAGTTTTCTCATTTAAGCTTATACGTACCTTTTAGCTTATTTGTAGCTTATTAAAATAAGCTGACTCATATTTTGTATTTTTCTTAGCTTTGTCTTATCATAAATTATTTTAGAAAAAAGTTTCAGATTTTTCTTAATAGTTTTAGTATTTTTAATCAATTAATTAGTTTAAAATTGTTTTTAATTCATAATAAAAAATATAAAAGTCAGAAAAATATAAATCTCTTTTGTAAAATTTTCCTTTGTCATATAGGACTTAGGAAAAATAATTTGGTACTTGTAGGATTAGGTTTTGATAGATTTTAGTTTTAGGCTCGTGTTTAGATTTTCCTGTAACGCGTTTTTAGTTTATTTAAGTTGTGTTTAACTTTCCTTTGTATATTTGTTTTTCATATCTCAAATAGAATTGAAAAAGACAAAAATTACAAATTCCATACATCAGTTACTTTAATCCCAAAACCTTAAACGGTTGTCCATTCCATCCTCGTTGGGAAACGACCCGGGTAACACTTGCCCGATATCACACTACGTGTTCATGGGTTTTTGTAAGTTAGCCTTTTTCCTAAAGGGTTTATTTGTCGATTCCCGCTTATCACGTGTATCCGTCTTACTATATTTATATATACTCACACACGGATCAGACCTTCACCTGCTACATTAGATTTGTTCTCTAAAAATTCCACATGCAGGTTTTCCTCTACTCTTCTAGTTCTTAAGTTGTATACTCTAAATGCTTTGTTATTAAGAGAATATCCAACTAAGAATCCTTCATCTGCTTTGTCATCAAACTTTCCTAGATGGTCTAAGGTATTCCGAATTGTCACATAACATCCAAAAGGTCTAAGAAATCCTATTGCAGGAGTTCTACCTCTAAAAAGCTCATATGATGTCTTATTGTGAGACTTCATAACTAAAACTCTGTTCTGGACATAGCAAGCAGTATTAACTGCTTCAGCCCAAAAAGTTATAGGTAGCTTAGAGTCAGCTAACATAGTTCTAGCAGCTTCTATGAGTGTCCTATTTCTCCTCTCAGCTACTCCATTCTGCTGAGGGGTTCTAGCAACACTAAATTCTCTCCTAATACCTTTTTTTTGCAGAAATCATCCATAACTCTATTTTTGAACTCTGTCCCATTATCACATCTAATGACTTTTACTTTCTTGTCTACTAGGTTTTCTATCTCTGTAATGAATGTCTTAAGAATGCTAGAAGTCTCATCCTTAGAACTTAAAAAGAAAACCCATGTAAATCTGCTATACTCATCAGTAATAAATAGACAATATCTTTTATGCATTATGCTACTCACTGAAGTTGGTCCAAATAAGTCCATGTGAAGCATAAACAATGATTGATCAATAGAGTTAAAAATCTTGGGCTTACAAGTGGCTTTATGTTGTTTGCCTTTAAGACAAGCTATGCATGTTTGGTCATTTTCAAATGTTTTCTGAGGTAAACCTCTTTCCAAACCATCTTTAACAATCTTATTAATGGTTTTATAGTTAATGTGACCAAGCCTCCTATGCCATAACATAGATTCATCCAATGTGGCCTTTGTAACAAGACAAGTTAGAGCCTCTTTAGGAACAATCTTCTTCATATCAATACTGTACATGTTGCCATTTCTTGGAAATTTAAGAAGTATTTGACTTTCATCAGGCATCTTAAAATCAGAAGAAAGCACAAGACATTCAATGTTAGTAAAAAGAACTTTGTTCTTTTTGTCACACATTTGTGAGACACTAAAAAGAATATACTTAAGCTCTTGCACATAGTACACATCTTCAAAATCTAATTTACCAGTATTAAGAGTACCCTTACCTGTAATCTTGCCACCGATACCTCCTCCAAAGGTAACATATCCTCCATCTAATGATTGAAAGTCTGAAAGATAAGACATGTTGCTTTTCATGTGCCTTGAACACCCACTATCTGAATATCCTTGATCTTCATGATCTGTTGGTGAATGTTCCTGCACACAAATAAGGAAATTAGTTTCCTTGGGGAATCCAAGCCATTACTGACTTGGATCTGTCTCGTGCATCAATGTAATGTAATCTTTTGAGAATGGTTGACCGGATCTAAACACACACGTTGTGTTGGGTATACTTTGAGTATATACTTGATAGCACGCGGAATTTACTACCAAGTACTTAGAAGAATATGTGTTTGGTGATTGAGTGATCATACGAATGTAACAATAAGAACAACAAGACAATTGTTTAAACCAAACACTTTGCTTTAATAAATTGAACGATTACAATTGAATAAACCTGAAGCTCTTAACAATGCTTATACGTATAGGATGTATGAATATCGATTAGATCTATATAAAACCCTAACTGAGGATCTCTTTTTATAGCACAAAGAGTCCTTTACAAGTAAACTATATTCGTATCATACTATACAAATAAGATATACATCATATCCATTCCATATTTATCTTCACACGGTTTCACCTTGATCTTATAAGCAGTCCTAACTTTTCTTCATCAGCAGTACTAATTGTTCTTGTATTCTTCTCTTCATCAGCAGTACTAACTGTTCTTGTATTCTTCTCTTCAACCGTACTAACTGCTTAATTTAATTCCCAACAATGGTTGATGCACCATTGGATTTAAGAGATTTCCAAATCCAACATGTTGAGGCCTTAACATCATTTGCCCTGTTTTTCCTAGCAGTAGTATGAATTGCTTGCCTAGCAGTAGGAACTGCTAGCCTAGCAATTGTACTCTTTGGTTTCCAAACTTGTTTTTGGACCACTGCTTTTGTTTGAAGGGGCCTTTTAACAGTTGTTGGTGCATTTTTGTAAATTGTTTTTGCACTCTTAACTGTTAGTTGAGGGTAAACAGTCTTAAATGGTCTAGCAGTAGGAACTGCTTTTGATGAAACTGCTCTGGGTTTTGTTCTAGTAAAATTAGAGTGACTTTTAGGTGTATGCCTTTTTAAATTCACCCTATTGTTTGTATACCCAGATACCTATTGGTTGCAGAAAGCTTTAAGATGATCAAAACTTCCACAAATGTAACAAGCTTTGTTATAGAAGTCAAAGTCATCACCTAGTTGGTGAGACTTAAGGCCATTCCAATTCCTTTGGTTTCCTTTGGGCTTGTTTGTGGTTCTATATTGCTCACAATATCTTACTGGTTGCCTAACATTTTTAACATTGTTTTTAGGCCTATCATTACTATGTTTGACTACCTTAGGAATACTTGTTCCTGCTTTCTTAACCACTTCAGGTTTAGACATAACCTGTTTATTCTCATCATCATCAGATGTCCAGTCCTCAATTATTAGACCATCTGATTTACTAGCAGAGGACACCTTGTCCTTAGGAAGTGAAGTTTTAGTTAAACTCTCACTTACTTTCTTAGGTTCATCAACAACTACATCAGGTTTTGGCTGAACACCATATTGTAGCTCAGGTAGTTGAAATTCAGGTAAACCTGTATGCTCTAGGTCTATCCCTGGGGGAACAGGGATTCCTCTGTAAGGAGGTGGGACATCATTATATCCTAACCCTGACTTGGCTCTATTAATCACTTGACATTCAATTATGTTGGTTACACCTCTAGAAGCATGTTCTAGTGTTTCTACACTCAAGTGAATGTTTCCATTTTCCTTTTTGATCCTATCATAAGCATCTATTAAAAGCTTAATTTCAGCATCTCTAAAGAATATGTCTTGTCTAAGAAGAGCTTTGTCATCAGAAAAAAACAAATTTATTTTTTTTGTAGTGTATGATCTGTTTTTCTAGGGTAGCTAAACCACACTTATAATCTACTAAGTCTTGATGAGTTTTGCTTAGCTCTTTCTTTTGATCATCATAATGTTTGATTAAAGTTTGTAATTCTTTAAGAGCAGTACAAGTATTAGAACAAACTTTATGATTTTGTACCTCAGTAGAGAAAGCCATGAGTGCCATCTGTGAAGAAGCTTCTTCTTCATCTGCCATGAAGCTCCAATCAAAACCTAAGCCATCAATGGCTACCATAGCTTTTGAGTTTGGCTCAGAAACTTCCCCTGTTTTGGATTTGCTTCCGAAACCTCTGTTCTTGCTATTTTGCTGCCTTGTTCTTCTACATTCTCTTGAGAAGTGCCCCATCATGTGACAGTTGTAGCATTCTATCTTTGACTTGTCAAAACCAACAGTATCATTGATGCTGATTGTGATCTTCTTCCCCGTCCTTTGATAGAACTTCTTAGCCCTCATGCTAAGAAGAAAAATTTGCCATTTCAGGCCCATCTCCTCCAAATCATCATCATTGATTTCTTGGAGGTCTTCATGAGTTAACATGGACCCATCATTTCGACTTGTTAAAAAGGCACAACAAGTCTTCTCATCCAAAATACCCATGGTACTGCTTGATGAACTGGCAGTACCTACTCCCATATCAACCTTCTCATCTTTAACTGGACTTGAGGTACTAGGAGATGACATAAATGCCATGTTCCCAGTACTTGAACTAGTACCTCCAGTTTTCTTTATATCTTGTTCCACAATTTTGAAGTTGCTATACAGATCCATAAGATCCATGGTGTCAATTTCTGACTTGTTTTTCCAGACAACAACATGCATAGCCCACTCTTCAGGTAAGCTTCTCAAAAATTTTGAGTTTAAATCTTCTTGAGGTATTTCAACCCCAAGAATAGCAAGTTGGCTTACAATATTCTGAAGCCTGTTAAACATGTGGTCTAGAGATTCATTGTTGGTTGAGGAGAAGTTTTCAAACTGTTGCTTGAGAAGAGTCTTCTGGGTCTTCTTGGTGGCTTCATTCCCACCATATCTTGCAATAATGGCCTCAAACAAAGACTTTGCATTTTTGAACTTGCTGAATTTTAAAAGTTGATCATTTGGAATGGTTATCATCAGCATACTTCTAGCCTTGAGGTCATTCTTCTTCTTTATTCTGTCTTTTGCAGATGTTGGGTTGATCTGCAGAGTTGTCACCACCTTGCCCTCAACTGTTGATGTAGTGGTTGTAGGCTTGAAAGAATTTTCATCTTCAATAATTTCCCAAAGTGTATAGTCTTGCACATGGAAATATTGCTCTATCCTTAACCTCCACATCTCAAACTCATTATGTTTGAGCATTGGTAACTTTGCAGCAACATTCGTCTGAATAGATTCTACGTCCATTTCTTCTTCTTCTTCTAAATCAAAGATATCAGCCTAGCTCTAATACCAATTGAGAGGATTCGATACACTAATGAGGATGTTAGTCCTTTGATAACATGTGTATATGATATCTTGAGTGTATATGATTAAGTATGCGGAATCTACTTAACCACACTTAGAAGGTTATTTGATATTGGAAATGGAACAGTGATGCTTTGAATAATAGACAATGAACACTCAATGTTTACACCAAACGATTCAATATTATTAAGAAATAATACGAGTGATCTTCACTATCACTAGGGTTACAAAACCTTGAATCTCTATTACAAAGAAAACTATTTCTGTTTTTGTTATGACTACTCAGTGTATGTTTTCTTAGCTATCAACTAGTCACTAAGCTAAGATCTTTTTTTTTTATAGTCCAAAGAAGATCTTTACAATATTGTTAAGTCTTGTCGAACACATGCTTGAGTGTGTCAGTCATTAAGATACAACTTGTACTGAGTATTACAACTTGTTCTGAGTATACTTATCAAAGATATTATCTACCGTATATCTTTGACTTTTATACACAAATATCTTTTCCATACTTATCTACTCAGCAGTAGAATACGCAACCTCAGCAGTAGAATGAGTCACAGTATCTGTTACACTAGCAGTAAAATCCTTGCGGCAGCAGAATCTCTAACACTATCAGTAGAATGAAATACACTAGCAGTAGAATGATATTTAGAGTATTTCCTTGAGCAGAACTAACCTTGTGAACGTTTAATTCCTGATGCTAATCTTCAGAACATTTAATTCCAAACACTTTATGGTATGATACAGAATAAGTTTGAAAAGCGTTCCGATGGAACTTTGTGTTTTAAGGGAAGAAGTTGGGTGCCACGTTTTGGAGGACTGCGAGACTTAATCATGCTCGAGTCTCATAAGTCTAAGTACTCTATACACCCAGGATCCGACAAGATGTATCACGATCTCAATGAGTTATACTGGTGGCCAAACATGAAAGCCGGCGTTGCCGATTATGTTCGCAGGTGTCTTACGTGCGCGCAAGTTAAAGTCGAACATCAAAAACCGTCTGGTCTTCTACAGCAACCTAAGATTCCCGAATGGAAATGGGAACGGATTACTATGGACTTCATCACCAAACTCCCAAGGACTGCAACTGGTTTCGACGCTATTTAGGTTATAGTCGATCGACTAACGAAATCAGCACATTTTCTGCCCATCAAACAGAACTACAGTATGGACAAGTTGACTAGACTTTACGTGAAGGAAATAGTATCGATACATGGAGCACCAATATCTATCATCTCTGACCGAGACAGCAGATTCACTTCTAACTTTTGGCAATCACTTCAGGATGCCTTTGGCACGAACCTTGACATGAGTACTGCATACCACCCGCAAACCGATGGCCAAAGTGAGAGGACGATTCAGACTTTAGAAGATATGCTTCGCGCATGTGTAATTGATTTTGGAAATGGGTGGGATACCCATTTACCTTTGGTTGAGTTTTCATACAACAACAGTTATCACGCAAGCATTAAGGCTGCACCGTTTGAAGCATTGTATGGCCGAAAATGCCGATCACCTATCTGTTGGGCTGAAGTAGGAGAAGCTCCGCTCATTGGGCCGAATATTGTTCGTGAGACGACCGAGAAGATCGTGCAAATTAAGAACCGATTGAAAACTGCAAGAGACCGCCAGAAGAGTTACGCAGATGTGAGGCGTAAACCACTAGAATTTCAAGTTGGAGATAAGGTTATGTTGAAAGTCTCACCATGGAAAGGCTTGATACGGTTTGGTAAGCGAGGAAAGCTGAACCCGATGTACATTGGACCGTTCAAGATTTTGAACAGGGTTGGTCTTGTAGCCTACAGACTGGAACTACCTCCCGAGCTTAGTAGAGTACACCCCACCTTCCACGTGTCAAATTTGAAGAAGTGTTTATCCGATGAAACAGCCATAATTCCACTCGATGAGATTCAGATGGATGAGCAAATGAACTTTATTGAGGAGCCCGTCGAGATTATGGAACGTGAGATCAAACGACTAAAGAGGAGTCGTATTCCCGTTGTGAAAGTCCGTTGGAATTCCAAGAGAGGACCCGAATTCTCCTGGGAACGCGAAGACATTTCAAGCGCAAGTACCCTCACCTTTTTGAAACTAGAACTGATAAGTTAAATTGAAATCCGGGACGGATTTCCCAATATGATGTATGTGCTGTAACATCCGGTAATTTTTCAAACCCTTTTTGCTAGCCAAATATTTATTGTTGCATCACCAGCATTAACGTTTACATTTTTCGTCATTTTACAATTTATAATTATATATACAACTACGTTAACTGCTCATTACCACTGCTAACAGTTACTAGTTATTGTTAGTTTTGTCAAATATACCCACAATATACATGTGAGAATTGAGATGTTATCATAAGCTATAGCTAGTTAAGATAAATCAAATGAGGGTGGTTTAAACATTTTCATATGCCAATTCACACATTTGCTATAAATAGTATTTCTTAAACTTACGAATATATTCAAAATGCTGTGTCATGTGACATGTGAGGGTACCCTTACCTAATGGTGATTTAATGAAATGTTGAAATGATCAAAGAAAAGTACTTTTTTGTAAAAATATGGAACACTGTTAAAAGATTTCATTTCCATACACAATTACTAAAATCATACACTTATTTTTGACACCTAAGTTTGAAATGAATATTTATCGTGGTCCATAAATTCTCGTCCATAGACCATTTTATAAACTATCATAGTAGATGCTTCGCCAAACAATCGTTGGCATTATAATATCCGGCAACGACGTGATATCAATATCGACGGGTATTATTGAATTGAATGTTCTTTTTTTTTTTTCGATGTATTATTGAATGTTATTTACGTTGTTTTTTGTTACACTAAAACAAATAGAGGAAATAATCTCTTGTGTGGTTGCAATATAAGTTTACACGTCTCGTGTAACACAAGTTAAGAATGATTTATTTAAACCAACATATACTTAACAGGTGTTAAGTTAAGGTAGTGTTTGATAACAACTTAAAACGTCTTAATTAAAAAATATGTAAGTTAATTAAGTCACAAAGAGGTAGTGTAATAATGAAGACGCCATTGTATCATAATCGAGGACTTTGAATCATGCAGGATCTTAAATGTCTTTATGTTTTTGGGCTCGAACTCGATAAAAGCTCGACTCGATCGAGTCAAGTTCGAGATCGAAATTTTGTTTTTGGGTAAGAAAATAAGTGTAAAAGGAGAAGTTTATATCCTAGCTTGAGCTCGAATTAGTTAATAAAAGATTGACTTGTTTGTAACACTACATATAAAAATATGAAAATATCATCACAAACCATCTTTTTTAACTAATAACCTTGCAAATCCAAAAGATTTATTACATCATTTTTATCCTCTATATTAGTTCTTTCAGTGAAAAATTCATACTTATTAATTCGTCACTTATCAATAGAATCTTCAATCTTGATTATATTACATTATTTCTAATCCTGTATATACTAAAACCCAAAATTTTGGGCCCCACAAAACAAAAAAATGAACAGTAACATGGCAAGAAAATGAACAGTAGCATAAACAGTGTTTACTATTCATGCTACAGTATTTTATTTTTTTTTTAAATAATTTCGAAAAAAAAAAAAATTCAAAAAACTTTACAGTAAATGGTTTTTTTTTTTTTTTTTTTTTTTTTTTTTTTTTATTTAAATAATTTTGAAAAAAAAATTGAAAAAATATTTTCAAAAAAAAAAAAAAAAGAATCCAAAAAACTTTAAAATTAATTTTTGTAAAAAAATTAATTTAAAAAATAAAAATACAAAATAATTGTGAACCTACAAAACCAACAAAAAACAACTATCTGAACAACCCGCTGCAACAGTACTTTTTTTTTTTTTTTTTTGAAATTATAAAAAAAAATTAAAAAAATCTCTAAAACTCTCCCGCAGCAACGCGCGGGTTACCCTGCTCGTTATTTCTAATCCTGCTTTTCAAAAATAAAAAAAATTACATTTATAGTACTTAAATTAAAAATGTAGCAAAAACTAATACTCCCTCCGTCTTAATTTATTTGTCAGGAGAGAGAAAACACAAAGTTTAATAAAAGTGGGGTCACTTTAATTTTCAACCACTAAAATGGAATATTCCTCCACTAGATTCTCTAGTTTTTACTAAATAAAGAAAGTGAACAATTAATTTGAGACATCCATAAAAGGAAATAAGGATAATTAAATTGAGACGGATGGAGTACAAATTTAAACAGTCCAAAGTGATAGTGGGTTGAGGGGAGTGTCAGCTGACTCCGCCACTGCATGTGAGTGCTTTTACTCATGTTCAAAAGCCAAGAAGGCGGTGGGTCAATGCCACGTGTTTTTCTTTAATTGGTGGAGTGGACGTGGTATTGAAACCCTAATTTTTATTACAGAAAATTAACATTAAAAATGGTTTTATTCTCTATGTAAATTTTATTTCTAATGCATGGTTTAGTTTTTTCTTTTCTTGAACGTGAGAGCACATGTGTTGCTTCCGTCACGTGATTCGGGTGGGATGCACGTGCCGAGTTCACGTGGAAGTTGGTGAAGAGTTGTGTAGTTGAGAGTTGATGGACTTTGTATTCTACGAAATAGAATATCATTCTAAGAAAATAGTGAGCTAAAGAGTCTTTTGCATAACCTTTTTTCTGATATAACATTCTATAGTGTTTGGATCAATGGATGCAATAATTTCTTGCAGCTTGTCTATTAAGACATCACTGGGAGACACAGACCATGAGAACTCGTTCTTTAACTAGATGGTTTTCATGATATATACGTGATGAAAACATGTACATGTCACACTAGTTACCCCTGGTCCGAGTTAGAGGCTGTTTTCTTTTTATTTGATATTAAGTGCTGTGCGCACATAGTTTCTTGGTTTGATATAAGTGTCTATGCGCAACAAGTGATCTATGACAAAATGTTGTTTCTTTTTGTTACCTCTAAACGACTGTAAATGTTCATTTTATCCCTCAATATATAATGTGTGCTCGATTGAAAAATTCAAGCTTGTGAATATTTTTGTTGAAGATTCCATCTTAATACGTGAACTATAAAAAATATCATTAAATGCAACGGACTTTCATAAGGTGTTGCAATATACACATTTTGATGTGTTGTCAATTTAAAAATAGTGACATGCGTCACTTTTTCTGGTATGCCAACACATCAAAATATGCATATTAGAACACTTTATGAAAGTTCGTTACATTTATTGATATTTTTATAATTCACTTACCAAAACGAGACTTCGTAAAAAGAATGTTATGTATTTTATGACTAAAACCTTTTCTTTTTAGATTATAAGACCACTTGCAGCGGTACGTTAAATGGCAACGTTAAGGGGCAGATTTTGTGATTTAACGCACGTTAACATGCGTTAACTGATGGAGCATCTGGCGTTAACGTGGCGTTAAGGGGCTGCGTTAGCCCCTTAACGTCACGTTAAGGGTTACTTTTGTAAAAAAAAAAACTTTTTTTTGGCAGAAACAGCCCCTCTCAACGATTTATGGATTTGGCATGCATTTTTTGGGATGGCGGGGGCGAATAACGATATTAATGTTTTGGATAACTCACCGTTATTCGACGACATTCTAAATGACGTCGCCCCTGCAGCCCCTTATATGGTAAATGGAAGGAGGTATGAAAAGGGCTATTACTTAGCCGACGGTATTTACCCACAGTGGGCTACGTTTGTCAAATCCTTCACGGCAACAACTGACGCGAAACATGCTTACTTTAAAAAGAAACAAGAAAGTGCACGAAAGGATGTCGAACGTGCTTTTGGTGTGCTTCAGGGACGTTGGGGGGTACTACGTCAACCAGCTCGTCAATATGATCTTTCGAGGATAAAGAGAATCATGTATTGTTGCATTATTATGCATAACATGATTATAAAAGAGAATCATGTATTGTTGCAATAGCCTCCAACGAGACCTTATGGATCATGTTTGGCAGCACCTTGAAGATCAAGAAGACGATGAATAAATAATTATGATTGTCTTTATTTTTATTATGTAATTTTTAATTTCGTCGTTATTTTTATTTATTTCTTTAATTTCGTTTGTAAGTTTTTTTTTTTTTTAAGTGTGTTATGTTTGAATGAATGTTATGTTTTAATAAATGTGTTGTTTTTAAAAAAAAATTGAAGTAGTTTATAAGTTAGGGGTTGAATTTGAAAATTTATGTATAAAGTTGAGTTAAGGTGTGTTAAAGCTGAGTTATTGATGTGTGAGTTAAAGCTGAGTTAAGTTAAAGGGTGAAAAAGCTGACGTGGCAGGCCTTAAATTTTAAAGCTGAGTTAACTGATGGGAGTGGCCTAAATGCATCCATCATAGTGAACCTTTTAAAAAAGGTTTACAAAATTATCACATCTTCTTATCTATCTTTTGATATAATACACCGATCATACTATAGAAAAACATATACGTACCGAATTTTTTTTGGCACGATTCATGGTACCGGTACCGTACCGTGTATTAGGAGTCGGTACCGTTTCGGTACGGTTCCGATTCGGTACCGGGATTCGGGTCCAAATGCTCATCCCTATCGTCACCTTATCAAGTGAATAACATGATGATTGTTAGTACAAATCTTTGGCACGCTCCCAGGCATAGGTTAGACTAGCCCTTGGAGAGTAGATCTTGCACCGAGTACCCTGAGTGAACTGCTAAGAGAGAAGTAGCACCGTTAGTCTTACCGCGGAAGGGGGGTTCCGCGGTTAACCTCGGGCGTAAGAGTGAGTATATTGAGAGATAATTTAAGTGCGAACTGTGTGTATAGTAAATGCAGTTAGGTGAGCAGTAATAAATGAGTTGGGGTATTTATACTACCCGTATTTACTGTAGCTGAGTTGACATGTGCCTTATCGGTTAGTGTCAGGGTCAACTTACGCCGTCTCTGCGGACGTGTGTCAGAGCAGAGTCCACTTGTGCTGTCAGAGCAGAGTTCGCTTATGCCTTATCTGTCAGATCAAGTGGGGGAGTCCACTTGCGTATTTGCCGCGGCAGAGTATGAGCTCTGCCCCGGTCTGGGGAGTCCGAGGCATGTGCTTGTCTTGGTTTGGCAAGACTCCATTCTAGTGAGAACTGACTCTGCCGCGGATAAAGTTATGGGGATGTCCGGACCAGCCTGCTGGGTCCGGAGGTACTATACCCGATCAAGTCCCCCCAGTCTAGTATACTTGTTTTGTTGAAGAGCAAGTGTTCTAGACTTTTTAGTTGCGTTCCGCGGCCTTTAGAGGTTGCGGCTGTGCGGAGGCTGTTGTAGTCTCCGCGGTTGGTTTTTAGGATGTGTCTCGTGTTTGCTGACTGGACATTCCACCACTTTCCACGTGGTGGTGACAGGCTGTCATGGGGAATAGCGAAACGTTTTTACCCAAGCAATTGCTGACTGATGGGACGTTTGCGGTGGCTGACCGTTCATTTTCTGCGATCATCTTGGCAGTTCATCTGGCTAGATCTGTGGCCGTCCAATAAGCATCCGGTGACGTGTCCTTTTTGTGGCCTTTCGATTGAACTGATAACACGTGTGTGTGTGGCTATAAATACTAAGATTTACACCACTTTTAAGCTTTTTACACACAGTGAAATTTTTTCCTTCTCTCTTAAAACAAGAATTCCTCCCGCCTTTGCTCTTCTTCCTTCCTTTATTTCCGGACTTTAGTTGTTTCAGGTTAGACCTCTTTCATACTGATTCTTCATTTATCATTTAGAATGACGCATATAAGTACGGTAACCTCCAAACTCACTCAGGAAGATGTAAACACCTTTTGTGATAAGTATAAGATCCCAGGGTATCTTTTACCGATAGCGCCCGGGCCTAGGGATACTATTAAAGATGCTCCGGATGGAATGATAGGTGTGTATACTAGGTTTTTTGAGTTCGGTAACTTTAGGATTCCCCTTTCGTTGTTTTTGCTCCGTGTACTAGAGTATTTCCAGATTCATTTATCACAGCTATCGGTGTTAGCGGCTTGTAGGGTTAGTCACTTTGAGATACTTTGCCGCGTCCATGGTGGTGTACCGACTATAGATTTGTTTAGGAAATTCTATTATGCGGGTGTTAACAATGGTTGGATGACGTTAGAGAAGAGGAAAGGCCCAAAATCTTTAGTTGTCCCCGTCTGTTATACTAGTGCCCTAGATTCGGTTAAGAACTGGAAGGACCATTTCTTTTTCATTAAAAAGACCATCTTCCCTTTGGATATTCCATGGTATGAGGGAACGTCTGTGGACCGCGACCCTCCTCCTTCTGATGTGGGTGTGGATCTAGAGTTGTTGCGGCGCCTTGATACTAATAGGGCTCCGTTTAAGAAATATCCGGAGGAGTTTCTGAATGTCATAGGTTTGAGCCAAACTTGGGATGACGATAGTGCCCGCCCGACGTTTCTACGGCCGGATGAAACGGGTGGGTTGAATAGATTTGCTTTTATCTCCGTTTTCTATTTGTATTCTTCCGCGTCTAATTTTATTTGCTTTGCTTTGCAGAGATGGACTTGTTTTCTTATATCCAACAGCCTGACGTATTCAAGGTGAAGGTCGGGGAACGCACCTTGGAGAAGGACGAGAAGTCCTTAAGGGCTGAGACTGCTACGCGTGTGCTTCAACCGCGGGAGGGTGTGGTGAAGGTGGTTCAACATACGGTGGTTGATGAGATTGCTGCGGCTAAGGAGGGTAAGAAAGCCGGAAAGAAGAGGGTGGTTATTGATGTGCCCGAGCCACCACCAAAAAAGAAGAAGAGGCTTGTCCGCCAGGGGGCTGCGGCTGGATCTGGTATGAGCTGCTTACAATATCCTTGTGTGTTCTCTTCTCTTGTTGTTTTATATCCGTACTTACGCGTTTGCGTTTTTCAGGCGATCCTTCCGCGGAAGGTCCTATTACTGTTGATCTTGAAGATGAGTCGGGGTCGGGCTTGAACCGCTCCGGTCCTCAGACGGATGAGGGGATTACGAAGAATACAACTTTCATTTCTTCTTCATCCCACACACCTACTCAAGAGCGGTCTGAGGGGAATTCTGAGACTCCCCATGCGGATGTTAACGAGTCTGAGAATGTGGAGTCCAAAATGCCAAGTCTTGAGGTATCTGATCAGGACAAACCTTCCGGACATGCTGAGGGCGTGATTGCTTCGTCCAGTCATGCGATCAATGAGGAAGAGGATGCGAGTGGTTCTGATGAATTTGAGAAGTCTGTATCTGTTGAGACCGCGGACACTTCTTCCACTTATGTCCCAAAATGGTTGTCTACTAATGGCTTCAAGATGGACGATCCCTGGGTCTGCCGCAGTATCGTTGACAATGTTGCAACTCCGATCTTTGCGTCTGATATGAGGGACATGCCTAACGAGGACCTGATGAATGAGTTCAATAGGCTATCTACCCACCAGATCTGTGTGAATTCTGAGGTGCGACTGAGGTTGGAAAACACTCTGTACCAAAATGGCAGGTTGAGGAAGCAACTGGAAGGGAAGAAGAAGATGGTTGTTGATTTGAAGGCTAAGTTGTCTGAGCTGGAGGGTGAGAATGCCGGGGTTATGGCTATCCGCGACCAAGTGTCTTCCTTGCAATCGGTTGTGGATGATAAGGATAAGGAGCTGGATGAGCTCCGGGCTGAAGTGAAAAGGTTATCTCCAGAAGTTGAAACCTTGATTGGGAAGAATGCGGGGTTAGCTACGGAAGTTATAGAGCTGCGTGGTGAGAAGGAGGTGTTGTCTGAAAAAGTGTCCGGCCTAGAAGTCCTTTGCGACACACTTCAGCAGCAATTTAAGACTGAGACCGAGAAAATTGTTGAGGAGAGTATGAGCGCCGCCCATGCCACTTTTGAAAATCATCTTGCGGAGATGGATAAAAGGCTGGTCGCGATCATCGAAGAGTTTGACACAGAGCTCTTTCCCCAGACTTTGAGGGCTGTTGAAGGCCGCCGCTGGGTTATCGGCCACGGATTCCGGTATGTTATTGAAAAATTTAAGGAGTCCGAGGATCTGAAGCTGAGGCTTGGTGGTTGTATTTCTGCGGCCATTAAGGATGGTGTACGCCAGGGGTTGGAGGCCGGGATTGTGCATGGGTCGCAAGGCATAAAACTTGACCAGATAGAGGCTTATGACCCGGAGGCCAAACAGCGCTATGACGAGTCTGTAGTCAGGTTGGCTAAAGTGCCTTTCCCCTTGTTGGACTCTTTGGAGGCGTGTCGGGATGCCCCACTTGAGTATTTAATGGCGAAGTTGGTTTTGGAAGAGCATTGTGATCCTAAGTCCGAGGAGCTTACCTTCAAACCTCCGGTTGCAGAAGAGACGGTTTTGCCAGAGTCTGTGCTCCGGTTTGTTACTCGCCGCCCCCGAGCCATTGCGACTTACAAAGAGTTCAAGAACAAGAGGTATGGGGTGGAGTTTGATTATTCGGACAAGGGTCTTGCCGTCGTACTTCCCAACCCTCTTGGTCCCCAGCCTTCCTCCAGTGTTGCCGCGGTATCCGCCGAGCCTGCGACCGGTGTTGCTACAGAAGTTTCTCAAACCGGAGCTACTGCGGAAGGTTCTTTGGCTGGAGATGGTGTTACTCATGATGAAATGTTTGACTCCTCCATGCTGGACTCCCAGAATCCGGAGAATCCTCAGAATTAGGTACGTGCGGCTGTTGTTCGGGGGATATTTTGACTATATCTGCCCTGCCGTGTGATGCGTGGTTTTGCAACCTTACAACAGGTTTTACCTCTCAAGGGATCTCAAGAGGCTTACAACCCCACCAGGCAGTGTACCTGACCGATGTAGTATAGTGTAGTGGTAAGTACGGGGGATTGATCGTTCTCCACAGGGAATAGTGTTCGTTAGGTATGAAAAACTACTCTAATAAGTCTAAGGGTGAGAGAAGATTCTTTTTATGTTTTTATAATTTTATGAAAGCAAGTAAAATCTCGGGTTTGAAAGAGTGGGCGGAATTAGTTGCTAGTCAACTAACCCAAGTTACTACGAATGCAAATAAAATAAAATAAAAGAAAATGAAAATGTGGTGAAATTTATGTGGAGAGAAATGTGTTTATTTAGATTTCCTTACTCCCTAACTATCTTTTACCGGTTGATTAGTGTGTATTAATCGCGTGGATGACGGGTGTATTCCTTAATACCAATCGTGGGGTGGCGTACGTACTTCCCCAACTCTATGAACTCCTACTTCACTCCTATGTCGAGCCGGCTAAGAAGCTCCTAACATGGGATCACTAGAATTCGATCATGCATTAAATACAACCATAAAAACCTTTAGTACGCATTGGTTCATGTTTCTTAAGACGTTCAAGCAAGTTACCGAATAGGAAGTTAGCCAGTTTTCTTAAGCCTAACATAGATGAACAATCATCCAATACAACTAATAACACACTAATAACCAATAATCAATAGCTAGGTTTCATTAGATCTAAGCAAACACAAAGAAAACCTAGCCTAGCATGTTAAACAAAAGACAAGAACAAGATAGAATCAAACAACACATAGACATATTGAATGATTAATTGATAACTTATCTTCAATGTAACATGGAAGATCTCAAGGCAAAAAGCCTTGAAAAAGCTGCTAAAATCGTCTTAGGGTTTTTCACACACAAAGTTCCACACAAAATTCCACACTAATGACAAAAAATTGCAAAACTATATATAGACTTTCAGATCTGACGGCGTCAAGTTATGGAGTGTGACGCCGTCACCTCGCCGCTTTTAGGGTTCCCGGATGGCCTTCTTGACGCCGTCCCTCTTTAGCTCTCCAAAATCCGTTCTGGCTTATCATGGCTTGACGCCGTCAGAATTAGGCGAGACGCCGTCCCGCTTTAACTTATACCGTGACGACCTTGATCACTCCAAAGGGTGACGCCGTCAGAATTCCCATGCAAATTTCTCTGGCTTATCATGAGTAATTTTCTTATCCACCACTTTTGCCAAGCCATGACGCCGTCAAGAATAAATCCTGACGCCGTCAAAGGTACTTTCCAGCACAATTTTGAGACTTTGCCGTTTTCTTCACTTTTATGCTCCAAAAACGTCCAAAATGTTTCCTTTTCCAGATTTCTTCTCCAAAGTACCTAAAATGACAAAAGGAACGATTTAGGGCAATATTTGATCAAATAAATACGATTTAGGGCTTAAATGACCCCCTAAAAGCGGTACACTTTTCGCTTCATCAAATACCCTTACACTTGAGATTTGCTTGTCCTCAAGCAAATGCGCTTTTATTCTAATCAAAATGCAAGTTAGGGGTCATTTAATGCTAACATAAAAGTAATTACAACAAATATTCGTTCCACTTTAATCATAATAAGCACGGAGATTACAAACTAGCACCTCACAAGTAGTGTTTAGATACTCACATCTCTCAAGTGTCATCAAAATAAATCTCATAAATGAAAACGGATAATATCTCTCACTACCTGTCATAGCAAATAGATTACCATAGGCTTGGGAAAGGATCGAAAACCTCCTCCACTAGGCGTAAGCACCTAAGATAAACTATCAAAGAGGGCTTTTACGTGGGTTATAACGTTAGGTGTAGGGAAAAGGAAAACACGGTTTTGTTGGATAAAGGATATTTTACTGGTGGCGAGTTAAAGATCTTGATCAATTACATGTACTATAAAGTGTTGCTAAGCCAAGACTCGACTCAATCTTAAGCTAAAAACAAAATAACAAAAACATAAAATAAACATAAAATGAAACGGGATAGTAGTCCGTATGTTTTTTCTATTTTTCTTTTTCTCATTTTTTTGTATTTTTCTTGATTTTTTTTTTTTTTTTTTTTTTTTTTTTTCATACACTTTTACCCTACCATCCAAAATAATACATCATAGGGGCATTGCATTCCCCTTACACTTGAACTTTTACATAACTTTACAATTAACTATTCTAATGACTCGAATTAAGATAATCGAAAAACTTGGAGTACTTTTAAAATAGTTAGCACATATGGGGGTAATAATGTTGTTCTTCCCCATTACTCCATTACACTAGTACTTTACCCATGAGTCCCAATCGTCCCAAAACAATATGTACAAGGATATGACTCGACTTAGCAACCATGTAATCAACTAGATAATTAACTTGGGTTTAAACAAATGTTGTAACAATAATGCACTAAAAATGAGTGCATACAAGGTAGGCTAAGGCGATTTGGGTGTACATTTAAGTGGGGTGTAACAAATTCTTCCTTTAAGTAAAATGCTTAAAGGTCGAAACGAAAAGATAGGCTCTGAGGGGTGTACTAGGGGTATCGTGTACTAAAAATGAGTACAACGCAAAGGGTGTGGGAGAATTACTTGACCAATGTAGCCAAAGTAATTATAACAAAAACACAGGTGTAAAACAATGGGTTAATCCTAATGCCTCTTATCATGTAGTAAATCTAACTACACGAATGTAGTCTCACTTGTGGCCTCGGAATGGTCCTAACGCAAGTTCTAGAATCTAAGTGCTACCGGTACACACATCATAGCATAAATGCTTTTCCTACCAATTCTAGGGGCGAACCTCACATATTTGGGGGTGGAAAATTTTTTAGTGGTACGGTTTTTGTGCTAGTCATATAACTCCTATCCGTGAGACGCTCATTAAGATCAAAGTTTCACTCCTAAATGTTGTAAAAAAATTTAACTTTGGCACTAAAATTACCCTAACAGGTATTTATCTCAGTTTTATTACACATCTACTATTAAACAAACAAAAATCAAGCGTAAGAGCATTCTCTAATCGTACTTTTACCCCCCCTTACACTTAAGATGAACATTGTCCCCAATGTTCAAATAACAAGATGTAAAAGCATAAAGTAAAAGAATGAAATCAAATACTCCCTTGATTCGCTCGGTGGATAAAGAAGTAACATGGTTAGATCTTCTTCCAAGTGAATGTAGAAGCTCCAAGACTAATGTATCGCCAAAAGCTTGATCCAACAAACATTTCCTTGTCCAAAATAACCTGTTAAGCCTGAGAAAACAAACACGAAAACCTGCATAACATCGGCGGGATAAACTCTATATATAAGGATATAATGCTTGTGGAATGATAATTTTGCAGATTCCTGGAGATTATAAGTTATAGATTTAATAAAAACTTTTTATGAAAACAAAACATTCAAAAATTTTCAGAAAATTAAACCTGACGCCGTCAGGTTGTAAATCCTGACGCCGTCAGAAATGATCTGACAGAATTCTCATGTTAAGTTTCCGGAAAATTTTTGGAAAAACCTATACCTTACTTCCTGGAATTCCTGCAAAACATCATTATGACTCGATACAAGCATTTGACTCAAACAAATACTAATATGTATGTTAATTTATTACTATTATGATTCATGTTCATTTGTGTTCTAATAAACCGATTTAGATTTCCCTTACACTTAACTTTTGCAAAATACCTTTATATGTAGTTAAGACGAAGTTAAAAACAAGATAAAGCATTTTCACAAATTAGTTTTTGAACATGAATCAATAAGAATAAAAATTAAACATACATACGGAAACAAATAAAATCAAACAAACAAACAAATAAACACACAAAGCAAATAAAACTTGGGTTGCCTCCCAAGAAGCGCTTTTCTTTATTAACGAGTCTTGTAGCTAGACTCAAAGTCACTCTACCCAATGTAAGTGAGTTCGTCATCGAGGACGTCTTTTGGGTTAAGCTTGGATTGAAGTTTCCTATTGGTCCGCTTAGTACAATATATCCTTTCAAACTTCTCTCCATCCGGGTCATACAATGTCATCTTAATATGCCATGACCCATCTCCATCTTTGGGTGGTTTGTCCCAATCCCACTTATAATCATCGTCCTCACGAGTCCACTTATTCATTCCTAGGTTAATTGGCAAAACTCCTAGGAAATCAATCATCTTCCTAAAAACTAGAGGGTCTTCAAATGGATCCAATTCGGTATCCCTAGCTAAGAGTTGCTCTACCGTATGTGTTCGGTTCACAAAGTCCTCTTCTAGGTAAAATGGGCGTTGGGGTCCTATGAAGTCTCTATCGATCCAAGGTCCATATCTAGATGGTCTCCTATTTGATTCTAACCAATGTGGTGTTGGGTCCTCACTAGTATCATAGGCATGTTTCTTAACATCATAGACTGACCAAGTATCTCCTTCTCCTACCGCTATCTTAGATTCCTTACAATCAATCATAGCACTAGCGGTCGCCAAAAATCCTCTACCTATCAACAAGGGGCATGTAGGGTCGCTAACCATATCAAGGACGTGGAAATCGGCTAAAATGGTTAGTTTTCCTATGTGTACTAACACGTCCTTAACTACTCCAACCGGGTAAGCAACACTTCCATCCGCTAAGCCTATTATCACCTCGGTTTCTTCAAGTTTTCCTAGTTTTAGAGAGGTGTAGAGAGGTAACGGAAGTAGGTTAAGGCTTGATCCAAGATCAGCTAATGTGTCATAAGCCTCCGAATTACCGATCTTGCAAGGTAGAACAAATAAGCCCGGATCATCTAACTTCTTAGGTAGCTTGTTTTGAACAAAGGCGGTCCCTTTTTCGCCTAACTTGAGCTTCTTCTCATCCAACACTTCAATAATCGGACTTTCAAGGTGGAGCTCCTTGAATTCTTCATCAAGGTTTTGAGTGGGAGGTGTTTCAACTACAACTTGGGTTTGTTTGAAACACGTGCTCATGGAATTGACCGAATAATATTGTGGACAAGAACTAGGAGATGAAACCGACGAAATGGCGTTGACGTTTAGTTTCCGGTTCTTGACCGTGTTGCTAGGGAGTGCTCCCATTTCTCGGTCATTGAGGGCTTTCAACAAAGTGTCAATCTTATTGGTCATCTCGCTTTGTTTTTGTTTGAAATCGGCTTCAAACTTGGCTAAACGAGCTTCTTGAGATGCCATAAATTGAGACATCAATCCTTCAAAGTTATCGGTACTACCATTGCCGGAAGGATTGTTGTTGAAAGTACGGTTCGAGTTGGAACCGCTTGATTGGAAACGATTAGGTGGGTTGGAAGAATTGGTTTGTTGTGCGTTTTGGTTTTGTTTCCACCTAAGGTTCGGGTGATTTTTCCATGAGGGGTTGTATGTATCACCGTAGGGGTTTGGCTCGGGTTTGAAAGTGTACCACTTGTCTCCCGCTCCGTCGGTACGCGAGGATGCGTAGTCCGCAAAAGCTTGTTCGGGGAGTTCCATGCAATCACGAGTGTCGTGGGGACCACTACATAATTCACAGGAAGAAGTGATTTTGTTCACTTGGCTTGAAGGTTTAGGAGCCTCGTAGGATTTCATGAGAAACTTGACTTGGTCTTCGAGTTATATGATCCTACGGTCGGAAGTGCTTGAATTGTTCGAAGGCAAAGATATTGCCTTGACCGTTTTATTCAAATCACGGGGGTCACTCCAACTTTCGTTGTCATAAAGAGCAAGATCTTCTAGGAGAGCCCATGATTGTTCCGCACTTAGATCACGTAGCTTACCACCGGCCGATTGGTCAATGGTTTGCCTCGTGTAGAGATTGATATGGTCATAGAAGATTTGGACTTGGAGCCAAAGTTCTATGCCATGGTGAGGGACTTTTTGGAGTAAGTCCTTGAATCGAGTCCATACCTCGTAGAGGGTTTCGCCTTGACGTTGTTGGAACATCAAGATATCATTCCTTAGCTTGGTAGTTCTTCCCGGTGGGAAAAACTGAGAAAGGAAACGAGTGGTGAGATCATCCCAAGAGGTGATGGAACCTGCGGGTTGACGTTCTAGCCACTGACTAGCTTGGTCCCGCAGAGAGAATTGAAAGAGACGCAGTTGGGTCGACTCTCGAGTGGCAACATCAAGGTCTATAGAATCAACGATTTTGAGAAAGTCCTTGAGATGTTGATTAGGATCTTCGGAACGAAGTCCATGGAATGCGCATCCGCTTTGCACCAACCGGATGGTGTCGGATCGCAAGGGAGTGACATTGGCTCCTTGAGTGAGCTCAATGGTGTTTCGATAGCCATGGTGGCTAGGACGGGAGTACTCTCCTAAAGTACGGGCTCTAGGAGGTGGTGGTTGTTGTGGTGGGTTGTTGGGATTGAGGATATTACCACCTTCCATGATGTCGGATGGTAATGGTTACGAACAAAGAACGAAGAAAAAAGATAGACTAAAGAAAACCTAGAAAAATAAAATAAAAATCTCACTAGAAAGGAATCTAGTGAGTAGACCTATAAAATAAAAATTCAACCTAAACAATAACTATTCCCCGGCAGCGGCGCCAAAAACTTGATGCGTGGTTTTGCAACCTTACAACAGGTTTTACCTCTCAAGGGATCTCAAGAGGCTTACAACCCCACCAGGCAGTGTACCTGACCGATGTAGTATAGTGTAGTGGTAAGTACGGGGGATTGATCGTTCTCCACAGGGAATAGTGTTCGTTAGGTATGAAAAACTACTCTAATAAGTCTAAGGGTGAGAGAAGATTCTTTTTATGTTTTTATAATTTTATGAAAGCAAGTAAAATCTCGGGTTTGAAAGAGTGGGCGAAATTAGTTGCTAGTCAACTAACCCAAGTTACTACGAATGCAAATAAAATAAAATAACAGAAAATGAAAATGTGGTGAAATTTATGTGGAGAGAAATGTGTTTACTTAGATTTCCTTACTCCCTAACTATTTTTTACCGGTTGATTAGTGTGTATTAATCGCGTGGATGACGGGTGTATTCCTTAATACCAATCGTGGGGTGGCGTACGTACTTCCCCAACTCTATGAACTCCTACTTCACTCCTATGTCGAGCCGGCTAAGAAGCTCCTAACATGGGATCACTAGAATTCGCTCATGCATTAAATACAACCATAAAAACCTTTAGTACGCATTGGTTCATGTTTCTTAAGACGTTCAAGCAAGTTACCGAATAGGAAGTTAGCCAGTTTTCTTAAGCCTAACATAGATGAACAATCATCCAATACAACTAATAACACACTAATAACCAATAATCAATAGCTAGGTTTCATTAGATCTAAGCAAACACAAAGAAAACCTAGCCTAGCATGTTAAACAAAAGACAAGAACAAGATAGAATCAAACAACACATAGACATATTGAATGATTAATTGATAACTTATCTTCAATGTAACATGGAAGATCTCAAGGCAAAAAGCCTTGAAAAAGCTGCTAAAATCGTCTTAGGGTTTTTCACACACAAAGTTCCACACAAAATTCCACACTAATGACAAAAAATTGCAAAACTATATATAGACTTTCAGATCTGACGGCGTCAAGTTATGGAGTGTGACGCCGTCACCTCGCCGCTTTTAGGGTTCCCGGATGGCCTTCTTGACGCCGTCCCTCTTTAGCTCTCCAAAATCCGTTCTGGCGTATCAAGGCTTGACGCCGTCAGAATTAGGCGTGACGCCGTCCCGCTTTAACTTATACCGTGACGACCTTGATCACTCCAAAGGGTGACGCCGTCAGAATTCCCATGCAAATTTCTCTGGCTTATCATGAGTAATTTTCTTATCCACCACTTTTGCCAAGCCATGACGCCGTCAAGAATAAATCCTGACGCCGTCAAAGGTACTTTCCAGCACAATTTTGAGCCTTTGCCGTTTTCTTCACTTTTATGCTCCAAAAACGTCCAAAATGCTTCCTTTTCCAGATTTCTTCTCCAAAGTACCTAAAATGACAAAAGGAACGATTTAGGGCAATATTTGATCAAATAAATACGATTTAGGGCTTAAATGACCCCCTAAAAGCGGTACACTTTTCGCTTCATCACCGTGTCATTGTGAAGCTTTTTAATCCTTATCGCTTTTTGGGAATGTAATCCGGATGAATGCATCCGCGTATCTTGTAATCGTTGGGATAATGAATATAACTTGACCAATTTTCATGTGTATTAACACTTGGTTGTTTTTTCATTACTTGTTTGTTTTTGCCGGGGCTCATAAGGCCGGACTTAGGTTACTATCTCTGTGTATCCGTACTTAAGATTTCCGGGGATAGCGTAATATGGTCAATGGGTTTGCAATACCACTTATATGCCTTGGAAAATTTAAGGTGCAATGTCCTCATGCCGGGCTTGTGAGGCCGCTTACGCGTCCGGATTTCGTAGTCCGGGTCGTACATGCATGCAAATGTGAACTTAGAAAATGACAAGGTAAATTTTTGGGAAAAATTGTGGAGTTGATCAGACCCCACATATCATTTGATTATAAGAGTAATACATAGTAGATAACTTAGCTTATAAACATGGGCTCCCGCTATTGCATACAAAAGATGGGAGTGCTTACACCTAATTACAAGTAGCATTTCTTGAGGTTCCGGATGTTCCAAGTCCGGGGTATATCCCGACCATCTTGACCTCTGAGCTTGTAAGCTCCTTTCCCCAAAGCTTCCACGACTTCATATGGGCCTTCCCATTTGGGGCCTAGCTTGCCGGTGTCTTCCACAAGGCTTGCATTATTGCTGCGGTAGACGAACTCTCCCGGCCTGAAGTTTGTGCCGCGGACTTTGGCGTTGTAATACTTCTCCATTTGAGTTTTGCTTTTGGCTTCTTGGATTGCCGCGACCTCTCTTCTTTCTTCAACTAAATCCAAATTTAGTTGCAGGTCTTCATCATTTGCTATCGGATCAAACAGGGCGCACCTTAGAGATGGCATTCCTATTTCGACGGGGATGACAGCCTCCGTCCCATATGTCAGGGAGAACGGGGTATCCCCATTGCTGGACTTGATCATAGTTCTGTGTGCCCATAGCACGTGCGGAACTTCCTCCAGCCAGTCCCGGCTTCCTTGATCGATCCTTGCTTTGATGCCTTCACCCAAGCTTCGATTTGCTCTTTCTACTAGTCCATTTGCCTGCGGGTGCTTGACCGACGCAAATCGTTGTTTGATGTTGAGCTTTTCACACCAATCTTTGAAGGGGTTGTCCCGAAATTGTTTGGCATTGTCCGCGACTATTTCTCCCGGAATCCCGAACCTGCATACAATGTTATCCCAAACAAACTTTTTAACCTGATTGCCGGTGATTGTTGCAAGAGCCTTGGCTTCGATCCATTTTGTAAAGTAATCAATTGCGACTATCAGGTATTTGATCCTTCCCGGTGCTTCTGGGAATGGGCCGCAGATGTCTATCCCCCATTTGTAAAACGGCCAGGGGGAGGTGATGGGATTTAACTTTTGCTGGGGGTTCTGGGGAACCGGCCGGTGTACCTGGTAGTCCTGACATTTGTTTATGATTTCTCTTGCGTCCCTATGCATTGTGGGCCAGTAGTATCCGGATCTGATCGCCTTGGCCACAATAGACCGCAGTCCTGAGTGCATGCTGCATGAGCCCTCATGGATCTCTCGGATGACGTAGCTTGCCTGTGTCGGACCTACGCATCGCAGCCATGGCTTTAGGAAGGACTTGCGGAATAATACCCCATCCACAACAGAGTATTGTCGCGACTTGAGTTTCAATTTTCTAGCCGCTTTCGGGTCTGCTGGAAGTACTTCATCTTTTATGTAGGCTATGAGGGGGGTCATCCAAGTCTCCTCTTCCTCCTCAACCACAGCCATTACTTCCTTCTCTTCGATTGATTTCACCTTCAGTGTCTCGACAAGAACTTGCTTTGACAAATGAGCGAAACTGGTAGAGGCTATCTTACTTAGAGCATCTGCTTGTTTGTTCTGGCTGCGTGGCACCTGCCTGATGGAGAATGTGCGGAAACCTTGTATCAAGGCTTTGGCTTTCGCCAAGTACGAGGCCATACTTGCTTCCTTGGCTTCGTAGGCCCCATTAATCTGGTTTGCTACTAGCCGGGAATCAACATTCGCGGACAAGTGCTTGACTCCCATTTGCCCAGCTATCCTTAGACCTGCTATTAGTGCTTCATACTCCGCTTCATTGTTAGATGCATCAAACTCAAACCTTAGCGCGTAAGTAAATTCCGCACCTTCAGGGTTTGTGAGAATCAGGCCTGCTCCGGATCCTTCTTGGCAGGATGATCCATCAGTGTATAAACTCCAGGGTTCAACATATGGATATTCTGCCGCGGTTTCAGTGGAGGCCGGAGTCTTTTCTTCTGGGATTTCCGCAATGAAGTCAGCTAGCACCTGTCCCCTTATCGAGGTCCACGGCCTAAAGCTGATATCATGTCCTCTTAGCTCAATAGCCCACTTAGCCAATCTCCCAGTTTTTTCTGTTTTTGCGAGCATTTGCTTGATGGGCTGATCCGTGATGACAACTACCGGATGTGCTTGGAAATATCTCTCCAATCTCCTGACCGCGTGGATCAGTGCCAGAACCAACTTTTCCATTGGGGCATAATTTACTTCCGGAGGTTGCAATGTGCGGCTGATAAAGTAGATGGGTTGCTGGATTGGGCCTCTCTCCACCAGCAAGACTGCACTGATGGCTTCCTGTGCCGCGGATAGGTACATTAGCAGTTCCTCCCGTGGTTGTGGAGCCGTCAGGGTGGGAAGGTTGGCTATGTGGTTCTTTATTTCCTTGAACGCTTGCTCTGCCTCTGGTGTCCAATGAAAGTCACTTTTCTTGATTCATTTCTTTAAAGTTTTGAAGAACGGCAGGGATTTTTCTGCGGAATTTTGATAGGAAACGGTTGAGACTTGCTAATTTCCCATTCAGGCTCTGCACTTCCTTGAGTGTGCGGGGGGAAGGTAACTGAGCAACCGCGGCAGATTGATCCGGGCACGCCCCAATTCCGTGTTTGTTGATCAGGTGGCCTAAAAACATTCCTTCCTCTGCCCCAAAGGTGCACTTTTTCGGGTTTAACTTCATGTTAATTTTTCTCAACGTTTTGAAGGTTTCTTCTACGTCTCTTAACATCTCCGTCTCCGAAAAGCTTTTAATGACCAAGTCGTCCACATACACTTCTAGATTCCTCCCTATCTGCTTTTTGAAAGCCTTATCCACCAGTCGCTGATAGGTGGCTCCGGCATTCTTCAATCCGAAAGGCATCTTTTTGTAACAAAATATTCCTTGGTTTGTGTGAAAGGCGGTTTTTTCCTCGTCTTCCGCGGCCATTTGTATTTGGTGATACCCTTTGTATGCGTCCAGGAAGCATTTGAAGGTGTAGCCGCAGAGAGATTCGACTTTGTAGTCAATCTCCGGTAGAGGGTAGCAGTCTTTTGGGCACGCCTTGTTCAAGTCTTTGAAGTCGACACACATTCTCCAAGTTCCGTCGCTTTTCTTGACCAAGACCTGATTTGACACCCAGTCGTGATAATGGACTTCTCGCATTATGTCCGCCTCTACCAACTTTGCCACGTCGTCGTTGATGGCCTTGTTTCTTTCAGGAGCTTGCCCGCGCTTCTTTTGCCTTACTGGCGCGTACCCTTCCCGGATATTAAGCCTATGTTCTGCTGTGTTCCGCGGCACGCCCGTCATATCCGACGGTTGCCAAGCGAAAATGTCCAAGTTATTCTGCAACAGATCGCATAGGTCTTTCTTTCCTTGGCTCGTCAGGCTCCCCCCCAGGGTGACTGTTTGCTCCGCGAACCTAGGATGTATCGCGACCTTCACGCCTTCTTTGGCCGGTA
Organism: Artemisia tridentata subsp. tridentata; assembly: GCA_021014915.2. Lineage (NCBI taxonomy): Eukaryota > Viridiplantae > Streptophyta > Magnoliopsida > Asterales > Asteraceae > Artemisia > Artemisia tridentata. The sequence continues at coordinate 27,339,800 of CP139502.1, read as the reverse complement.
CTTCTTCGAAACTTTGCTGTGATGAGGATTCCGCTACCATCTGGCATTCCCTGGGCGTGATTTTGTCACTATGTATTGTGACTACCCCTCCTTGGGTGGGGAATTTAACCATGCCGTGGGCCGTGGAGGGAATGAGTTTAAGCTGTCTTATCCCCGGTCGGCCTAGTATGCCATTGTATTGGGAGGGCGATCTGACAATCATGAAATTCATCCACGCACTTGAGGAGTTCTCTTCATCTCCTAAGGTTACCTCCAATAGAATCTGTCCCAAAGGCCACGACAACTCTCCACTGAATCCAAGCAGGGGGGTCGCAGCAGGGATCATTCTTTTCTTAATGTCCGGACTCAAGTGGTTGAAGCAGTGTTCGTACAAAACCTCCGAGGCGCTTCCATTGTCCACATACATTCGGTGCACATGGTGTCCTCCGACTTCTGCCTTTATCACCAGCGGATGATTGGTATGTGCTTAAACACATACCTTTTCTTGACCAAAATCAGACCAAATAGACCAAAAACCTGACCAAAATGCCAAAAGATATTGTGTTTTTGTGTTTTTATATGTGTAGGGACGGATATCGAGAAAATCGACAAAAGACACGGAAAACCCGGAAAAACGAGCACGGGACACGGAAAAGGATCAGAACCAGAACCGGAAAGAAGATATGGTCAAAAAGTCAACCAAGGTCCTCCAAGTATCAAAGATTGTCAAATTCAGCCCTTGGATTTAGTTTTGAAGAATGGCAACATCGGTCACTTGAAAAACCAGAAATTCCATAAATGGTCCCTTAGATTAAAACTCTTTAAACCTTAAATACCTTAAAATCCAGATTTTAAATAAACAAACCCACTCCTACATTCCCTTAACCCAATCCACCACTCCTATCCATCCCCATCCCAGTCCAAATCCATTACCCGACCCACTACTTAAAAGAAACCCGGTCAAAAATTTATAACACCCAGTCAAACCCTCACACACACATACGCGCCTAAATCCACCTCCAAATATTACTGTTTAAAGAACCCTAAATTCACTGCCCTTAAAATTACCTCGTACAAGTATTAATTACCCAATGATTGGGACATTCTGGAAGGGCCTGACACTATAAAGGACACGTGGGTGTAGCTGATTGGAGGAGCCACCTCATCAGAGTGATCGAACGGCTGAGATTGAATCTTGGAGAGCAAGGGTAGGATCAATGGACTGGATTGCTTCATGAGAGACCCCAGAAGGTTCTATGATGGCTATATATAGCCTCTCTCACCCACGAATTGAGATGTTAGCGAGGGAGATAATTTAGATTAGATTTAGGGTTTAGGAGTAGGATTAATGTAGTTTATTGCTTTCTTTGTAATTTCATTTTAATTTCCAGATCATTTGTACTCTTTAGTTTAGTTTTTAATCAAAGTTAAAGTTCGGTCAAGACCACTGTTCATCAGCTTATTTCTTTTATGTAAGTGCTTATTTTGAACTTTCTGATTATTTTATGTTATCATGATGTCTGATCAGTATCACAGTAATAAGTAATCAGCTTGTTGATAAATTTCTGTCATAAGTACTAATAGTCAAACAAAAGTCAAACTACTTATTTGCATTAGTAAGAGCTTAATTCTCTTGAAATCTGGTCAGTAGGTGTTAATTTGAGTTAGAAGGTTAATTAGTTGGGGATCACAGCTTATTGAGAATAATTGGTAGGACCATTATCCAAACAGCCCCTTTGTTACAAGTGTTTGGATCTGATTGACTTATAGGGTCAATATGGGTAAAAAAAACTGTTCCATTGTTCATGTGTTTTTAAAACAGCTTTGATTTAGATTTATTCAAGTTAGTTAAGCTGCATTTGTTGAGGTCTATGTGGATTTTAAGTCTTATGAAGCTGCTGGATGATTGGTGCAAAAATTAGGGTCAGAACTGCTTTTAGAGTCTCCCATTAAGTTGAGCTTGTCTTGCATGTATTTTTGGTATTTTCTAGTTCAAACTAGTGTGGTAAGTTCTCTCACATAGGTTGGTTTTGTATCATCAGGTTTTAAAAGGTTTTATGGTCATTTACATATAACTGTTGCCTCGGTTCTTAATTTGCAAATCTGCTCATTTAGTGTTTTTCCTAGTTTATTTGTATTGATTGAATCTGTTTATTCTCTGGTTAGTATGGTTTGGATTTGGTTCTGATAATAGCTAATAGTATAGGGATTTAGGATATAACCTGGTATCTCACTTTTGAGCTTATTTAAGTAGCTTTATATGGTCTGCAATAAGCCCCAGAACTGCTATCAAGTCTGCACATTTTTGTTGCTCAACACCATCTGTTTATGAGCCTGATTAAGGATGCAATTGTGGTTCACTTTTGGGCATATTTGGTTTTTCAATAGTTTGACATATGAACTTTCAGTTTATGATCTGGGATTTCCCAATCAAGCTTATGCTTAGCTTAAAATTCAGCTGCAAGACTGCTGATTTACCACTATTCTGTCTTAAACTTTCAGCTGCACTAAGTGCTTTTTGGGAATAATTTGTGTGCTTTTCTAGTGTTTTCAAGTTAATTCAAGTTTCTAGTAGTTTGATTAATCAGTTTTTGAGCTTTTGATAATGTTTGGCCTTATTAGCTTAATTTTAGCTTATTTCACAAACTGCTTATTAACTGTTCAGCTTATTTAGGCTTAATTAGTTTCTAAAATTATTTTTCCTGGATTAGTCATTTAATTTTAGAATTACTCAAATTTTTCCAGATTTTTCCAAAGTCTTTTAATATTTTTAAATCATTTAATAGTTTAAATTAGTTTTTAATTCATAAAAAATAATTAAAAAGTCAAAAAAATATTTTTCTTTTTCTCAAAATTTTCTTTTATCATTTAGAATATAGGAAAAATTATTTTCATAATTGTAGGACTTAAAATTTTAGCATTTCACTTTTATTCGCGTTTTTAAATTCGTAGCGTAACGTTTTTAATTCCGGTTTTCGTTTTTAAATTCGCATGCTTAGATTATTTGTACCCGTAGCTTAATTAGTTGTTTTCTTTTGATATTTCATTGTTCGTAGTGTAGAAAACCCAAATTCTCTTTTTAATCACTCATTCACTACACGAATCACGTCCCGGGAACACAAATTCCATTCGATCTTCGTCGGGACAAACGAACTCGGGGTTTTCACATTATTTACCTTTTGTGATTTCTCCCTTGATCTATAATTGTAAATCAATTTTTGGCGCCGCTGCCGGGGAAGGTTGAAGTGAGTGCGTGATTCCGTTTTTCGATTCGTGTTTTGAAGACCCTTCCTCGTGGAGTTATCATTTCCATTTGTAAATATTTTTATCTAAAAACCCAAAAAGATTTTCTCTTCAAAATTTATTTTCCTTTTTCCTTTGTGATTTTCCATGTTTCTAAAATTTAAAAAACCAAAAATATTCTTCTTAATCCTCTTATTCGTTTGATTCTTTATTCCTTACCCTCTAAACCGTATAATTCTATCTCTTTCTCCCTCTCATGTTTAATTCTTATTATAATTCTTCATCATTTTTTACCACAACCGTCGAAGATGATGGAACGAAAAGCATGGAAGAATTGTTATTTGAGGAGCAGAGGCGGATTATAATAGCTTTATATTGTAAACATGACATCAATGACTCTTCGAGTGGCAATCCCACTCTGTCTTCTGAATCTATCCTCCCCGACTCTTCCCATCCTTCCCTCACACCGGTTGAGGAAAGTGACTCCGTTTTGGAAGGGGTCGATACTTCTCTTGCTAATAATAATTCCGATTCGACGATGGTTGATGACTCTACTTTTGATTCGGAGGGAGATATTCGTTTCCTTGAAAGGTTATTGAATGAAGAACCATTATCTTCCCTCCCTCCGATGAGCAATGAAGTTGTTGATGAGTCCGCTAATGATAATGATGAGATGTTCTCCGATTCCGACGATGAAAGTGATTTTCAATCTTATGGAGATTCCCTTGATGTTTCCGAGATTACTTCCGGAATTTTCTCTAACCCTCTTTTTGAATTCAATAATGAGTATACTTCTTGCAAACTTAATCCTCTTTTCGATGGAGGGTTAGAGGACGTTGAGGGCGAGGAGGATCTTCTTTCTAATCTTGATGAGCCCATACCGGAACTCACAGATTCTCCTCGTATTCTTGAATCTCCTCATGAGGAGTTCTCCGATGAACTCACTCATATCATACCTCCTCCGGAGTATGATTTCTATGATTTTGAAGAGGATCCTGACCCGGGGGGAGGTAAACTCTATCCTAAGAGTTTGCTTGATAATGATATCACCCCGACCCTCCCTCCCGAGGTTTTCAAGAGCTTTGATGATGAAGAATGGATCCCCATTCTAATTATGATCTTTCTTCCTTTCTTCACCTACCCGGTGACTTCTCCTATCTTTCACTCCTTCAGGAGTGAAGATACCATCTTTGACCCCGGCATCTCTCCTTCTTTTAAGCCGCGGGTATCTCATCGGAGTGGAACTTTCGTATGCTTCAATGTTTATCCAAACATCTTGAACGAAAGTCCGATTGAGATTATTTCTTCCACATGCTTCCCCAAGGACAATTAAATTCGGGTTCGAGTCAAAGTCATGTGACTCGGTTACAAAAAACAAGCGCTTCGTGGGAGGCACCCCATGCATATCCTTCTATCTTCTTTTCTCTTTTCTAATAAGTGACGTGAGGAGGGCTTCCTCTTCCATTTTTCGTGTTTCGTTGTTTTCTGTGGTATGTCCAGGAATGCCCGATGATGAAGACTCTCGTGCTCGTAGTTTCCTTCACGCTACTCGAGTTTCATCATTCGTTGCTCATCCGATATCCTAAATCTTATCGTTTTACATCTATCTTTTGAAATAATTAATAAACGGCCTTAGATTTATGTAGGAGAACCCTTACCTTTAAGACATTGAGGACAATGTCTCGTTTTAGTCTGGGGGGGGGGGGGGGTAATCTGTCGATTTGATTTTTGCCTTGCATTTTTGCCGTTTACTCATGCAATCCCGTTTTTCCTCAAAAATTGAAAAATTCCAAAAAAAAAAATGAGAAAAATTTAAAAAAATTTTGCAAAAATATAATAAGTTTTGACATTTTTGTTGACTTTCCGCTGGAGAGAGTAGGAATAAAAATTCTGACCTGATCGGGCGTGTTGAGCCCTAGCTTGTTCCCTTAACCATTTTATAATCTATAAGCTCGTGCTAGTCTTTTACACAAGGAGGTATAAAATGCGAATTCTTTTTAAGAGTTTGTAAGTTCCCGTATTCGACTTTATATATGCATGGCTTGATTATTTGGCTAAGCATTCGCGGATCTTATTATTTAAGATTTTAAATTTGCGAAGAACGAGAAATGATAGAGTTGTTTATAAGTTAGATTGCTAAACGTGGAGTAGTTGGATCTCTTTAGAGCTCATCGAAGTTATTTGTGGCTTTTTGTTCCCATAAGCTTGTTTCACTCAATAATAGTAATCTAGGAATAATTAAAGGTATTTTGGTTTTGGCGATAATTAGTTTTTATTTCTTCCTTAGAAAATCCTTGCTTATAAGAGTTGGTTACACATCAAGGTACTGTCAGTGTTACGGTGTAATAGACTATTCCATCTTGCCGGCTCGCAACCGATGTTGGGATTGTTATAAAAGCCGTAGGACTTGGGGTTTGGCAACACAAATAATTAATGAATATAATAATGTATAATAATAATCCAAAGCCATAAAAAGTTTTCTACATCTTGCCGGTTCGCAGCCGATGTTGTAGACTTCTAATAAAGGCAGAGGAAAAATTCCAAGGTCATAATAGACTATCACATCTTGCCGGCTCGTAACCGATGTTGTGATTGTTATAAAGGGCCAAGGATTAAATACGTTAATGTGCTTAAATAATGTTAAAAATGCCAAACTTCGACTCCGGGGGTATCCTAATAAAAGCTTCTGTCTCTGGACTCGTAGATGAGTTGTTTCGGTCGTATATAAAAGGGATATCCTCAAAATCGTGTTAAATCAGAGACCTTGATGTAGACCTCATTTTTGTATGCAACGGTTTTCAAGGGAAGGTTTGGAAACTACTTAGCGTCTAAACTAGGTATCTTTATCGGACTAAAAATTATCGAAATGAGAATTTGAAGAAATTCATTTCTCACCAAAAATAAAATAAATAGAGGAAAATAGGAATTTGGGAGCAAAGAGTCCACAATTAGCTTTCTGAGTAGTGTTGGCAATCTAACTTGTAAATGACAATGATTTCATTTTTAAGCTTAGTTTGGGGGCTCGTGAAAAATCAGGGACGACGAATTTTATCCGTATGGTCACTTCTTTATGAGTCGTGTTTCCTACTCGAAGACCCTAAAAGTTATCGTGAGATAACGATTGTCAACAAATACCGTCACATGAATAATAAGAAAATTATAAAAATAGAATAAAAGGAAAATCGGGGAGTTTTTAGAACTTAAGATTTCTTAATCTCTTTTGAAAATTTTGCTACTTCTCAAAGTTAGTAAAAAGAGATTGGAAATTTTTGGTTTCAAAAACGTGTTTTTATAACATTGCAAGAGGACATTGCAATAGCTTAGTCTGGGGGAATTTGGTATGTGCTTAAACACATACCTTTTCTTGACCAAAATCAGACCAAATAGACCAAAAACCTGACCAAAATGCCAAAAGATATTGTGTTTTTATGTTTTAATATGTGCAGGGACGGATATCGAGAAAACCGACAAAAGACACGAGAAAAACCGGAAAAACGAGCACGGGATACGGAAAAGGCTCAGAACCAGAATCGGAAAGAAGATATGGTCAAAAAGTCAACCAAGGTCCTCCAAGTATCAAAGATTGTCAAATTCAGCCCGTGGATTTAGTTTTGAAGAATGGCAACATCGGTCCCTTGAAAAACCAGAAATTACATAAATGGTCCCTTAGATTAAAACTCTTTAAACCTTAAATACCTTAAAATCTAGATTTTAAATAAACAAACCCACTCCTACATTCCCTTAACCCAATCCACCACTCCTATCCATCCCCAGCCCAGTCCAAATCCATTACCCGACCCACTACTTAAAAGAAACCCGGTCAAAAATTTATAACACCCAGTCAAACCCTCACACACACATACGCGCCTAAATCCACCCCCAAATATTACTGTTTAAAGAACCCTAAATTCACTGCCCTTAAAATTACCTCGTACAAGTATTAATTACCCAATGATTGGGACATTCTGGAAGGGCCTGACACTATAAAGGACACGTGGGTGTAGCTGATTGGAGGAGCCACCTCATCAGAGTGATCGAACGGCTGAGATTGAAGCTTGGAGAGCAAGGGTAGGATCAATGGACTGGATTGCTTCATGAGAGACCCCAGAAGGTTCTATGATGGCTATAAATAGCCTCACTCAGTCACGAATTAAGATGTTAGCGAGGGAGATAATTTAGATTAGATTTAGGGTTTTGGAGTAGGATTAATGTAGTTTATTGCTTTCTTTGTAATTTCATTTTAATTTCCAGATCATTTGTACTCTTTAGTTCAGTTTTTAATCAAAGTTAAAGTTCGGTCAAGACCACTGTTCATCAGCTTATTTTGTTTATGTAAGTGCTTATTTCGAACTTTCTGATTATTTTATGTTATCATGATGTCTGATCAGTATCACAGTAATAAGTAATCAGCTTGTTGATAAATTTCTGTCATAAGTACTAATAGTCAAACAAAAGTCAAACTACTTATTTGCATTAGTAAGAGCTTAATTCTCTTGAAATCTGGTCAGTAGGTGTTAATTTGAGTTAGAAGGTTAATTAGTTGGGGATCACAGCTTATTGAGAATAATTGGTAGGACCATTATCCAAACAGCCCCTTTGTTACAAGTGTTTGGATCTGATTGACTTATAGGGTCAATATGGGTAAAAAACTGTTCCATTGTTCATGTGTTTTTAAAACAGCTTTGATTTAGATTTATTCAAGTTAGTTAAGCTGCATTTGTTGAGGTCTATGTGGATTTTAAGTCTTATGAAGCTGCTAGATGATTGGTGCAAAAATTAGGGTCAGAACTGCTTTTAGAGTCTCCCATTAAGCTGAGCTTGTCTTGCATGTATTTTTGGTATTTTCTAGTTCAAACTAGTGTGGTAAGTTCTCTCACATAGGTTGGTTTTGTATCATCAGGTTTTAAAAGGTTTTATGGTCATTTACATATAACTGTTGCCTCGGTTCTTAATTTGCAAATCTGCTCATTTAGTGTTTTTCCTAGTTTATTTGTATTGATTGAATCTGTTTATTCTCTGGTTAGTATGGTTTGGATTTGGTTCTGATAATAGCTAGTAGTATAGGGATTTAGGATATAACCTGGTGTCTCACTTTTGAGCTTATTTAAGTAGCTTTAAATGGTCTGCAATAAGCCCCAGAACTGCTATCAAGTCTTCACATTTTTGTTGCTCAACACCATCTGTTTATGAGCCTGATTAAGGATGCAATTGTGGTTCACTTTTGGGCATATTTGGTTTTTCAATAGTTTGACATATGAACTTTCAGTTTATGATCTAGGATTTCCCAATCAAGCTTATGCTTAGCTTAAAATTCAGCTGCAAGACTGCTTGTTGGGTCCATAAATACCCAATTATCTAAAACAGGATCTGAACACAAATTAAGCCATGTGTTTACCAACCGAGAACAATTCAAGTCACTGAGTTGACAGTAACTCAGTGAGTCATCTTCAGGATGCTTAAGGCGAATTCAAGGCGAAGGATTCACTCCTCAGGAAGGCGGTACTTCCTGAGTCAGACTTAAGCCGAAGAAGAAGATGATGGGTTCGGTGAGTACTGACAAGAGCTCACTGAACCCCTCAGTCTCCTGAACACTAAAAGACTGAAGACTAAAGACTGAAGACTTAGAATCAATCTAAGACCTGAAGTAAAGGCGGGATCGAGCGGGAAAGTTTGAAGAGGATAAGAACAAGTCTTATCACGCCGAAAGCGAACTTTCCTTAAAACGGCTTAAAGTCAGAGAGTGGTTGGGCAGACACTCTAAAGGACCTTTTAGCTTATTCCCGATGTAGATTGGTAATGACAAAATACAGTTGTACTTTTGTCAGACCAACATAGGTCAACTTGTACTTTAGTTAATAGGCTTTTCTTTTATACTTGTGTATAAATAGATAGATGAGGAGAAAAGTGAACTAAGGTTGTGCACTAAAAGCTTAGACTTTCATAGCCCATTTTTCTCCTCCAAAGAACAACCTACTCACTGAGATATCTCAGTAGGGTCTTTTAGTTGTCACTCAAGAAAAGCTTGAGTTTAGAAGAGGAGAACACCATACCTTGTCTATTCAATCCCAAAGTGTTTATTCCGCAAAACACTTTGGGTAATAGATTCTTTGATTAATTTCTAATAAGAATTTAAACGTTGAAAAACCTTTGTTGTTTTTATATTTACGTTCTAACTTATTTGGTAATATTAATCATACATTGTATCAGTCTTAGTACACGATTAGGATAACTTTCTAGTTATTTCTATAAGTGTAACGGGAACAACAAGTGGTATCAGAGCCTCTGGTTTATAAAATCTTTCCAAAACTAAGAGTGCTCAAGGTTTTTAAAACCAAGATCCTACTATGGCTGATATAAATGTGCCCCAGCTAGTCGACAAAAAGGGAGGTAGCTATTCAGCTGTTGCTCCCAGACTTGAAGCTGGTAAATTTAGCAAGTGGAAAAAGCGCATGCTTTGCTACCTGACTGGTATGGAACCATACTACATCACTTGTATCAATGATGGTCCCTATGTCCCTAAAACTGTTGAAGGTTTAAACAAACCTGAAGCTCAGTGGAATATAGATGAGAGAAGGGTGGTCAACCAAGACCAACGCCTGAGAAGCATAATTATATCTTGTCTCCCTGACGATATAATGGAATCAGTCATTAACTGTACATCAGCCAAACAAACATGGGTTGACTTGGTTCATAGCTTCGAAGGTCCCTCAGATACCAAGGAAAATAGGATCATGGATCTTAAACTTGAGTATAATACCTTCAGGGCCAAAGACTTTGAAAGTCTCTCTGAGACCTAAACTAGGTACAAGACCCTGATAAATGAGTTATCCAATGATGGTGTAGTTTTGTCTAAGCATGAGATCAATGTTGGCTTTGTCAACTGTCTCCCTGAGAAGTGGTTAAACTTCTCTCAGGGCCTTAGGAATGCAAACCACATTCAGACCCTTGAGCTTGCTGAGATCTATGGGAAGTTTGTCTATGAAGACAACCTAATATCAAGAAGATACCCAGACTCAAAGAAAGCTCTTGAGACCAAAAAGGACCTGACTTCCTCACCCATATCAACTGCCTTTTATTCTAATGGTATTGTGCAGGATTTTCAAGAGGATTCTGATGATGAGGTTGATGATAGAACCAGTGAGGAGTACTTAAGTGACTTACACTTGGAATTCCAAGAAAGAGCACTTCTTGCAAACTCAAAACGTTTTATCAAAAGAAATCAGTCAAACTTTTCAAAAGCTAAAGCAAATGAGACCACTGAATGCTTTAAATGTGGTAAAAAGGGTCATTTTGCAAAAGACTGCTATTCAAAAACAACCTCAGAACCCTCTTATAAATTTTCTGGAAACAATTCTTCTTCAAGAGCTAGCAAATTTCAACCTAAAATGTTTCAGTCTCCACAAACTTCTCAAAGTAGTCAAAAAGATTATGAAACTAAATATAGGATGGCAAAAGCCAAGCTTGCTCTTCTTGAGGCCACTCCCTCAGTCTCTCAGGCTCCAGCTCCCAAACCTGTTCAGTCCAAGAACAAGGTCCTTATGGCTGAAGCTTATGACTGGGATGATGAAGAGGTCTCTGATGATGAAGAAATTCATGTGAGTGCACTGATGGCACTTTCAGATGGTGATCAGCTGGCTGTTGGAAAAAGCCATGCTAGAGATGGAGAATGGGTTAACATCACAATGAAGAAGGTAAACATTTTACTTTCAATGGATGATGATTCTGATTGGCAGTCTTATTTAAATTATATTTCTGTTGATCTCAAGTTTGTAGAAGAACAAAGGCTTAACCTTCTTTCAAAATATAATAATCTTGTGTTAGAATTGAACAAATGTAGAGATGAATTGCTTATACTGAAACAAGCCAAGTTAGAAGTAGTCACACTACAAATTCAAAACACTGAGATTTTGAAAAAGAACCAAGCCCTTCAAACTGAACTTGACAAAGAAAGAGCTGTCATAAAAAGCTGGACTAAAAAGAACCCAAAAGTTTATGAATCTGTCAGTATGAATCCTAGTGAGAACTTTAAAGTCATAGGAATTAACCCACTCACTGACACCCTCAGTGAGACTGACAAAGAAAGAGTCTTTATTCCAGCTGGCATTGCTTTTGAGCAAGAAAAAGAACCCAAGTCAAATGACTGGATTGTCAGGGACAACCCAGTCAGTAAGTTGCCCAACTTTGAGACTGGGAAAATCTTGCTCCCTGAAAGTCAGGCATTGAAAAGCATGCTAGGACTCACTGAAGAACCCAGTAGCACTGAGTTAATCACTGAGTCAGAATCAGAATTAGCTATACCTCTCCCACCACTGAATGTCCTTCAGGGATCTTCTCCAAGCTCAAACCTCACTCCATTAGTCTACTCTGAACATTCTCCAAAGGAGAAATCAGGATCGGGAAATACAATCCTGAAAAGGCTAATCCCTGAAGTCTCAGTAAATACTGATGACTCAACAACTTCAGTCCCTTCTGAAGCAAAAGTCTCAGTAAACACTGATGACTCATCTACTTCAGTCCCTTCTGAGGTAAAATCCCCAAGTCCTGATCCAAGAATTGATCAGTTGACTGAGATGGTCAGGAAGATGAGTGAGAAGATTGAATCTTCTGAGAAAAATCCTAAATCTAAAATTAAGGAAACAAAACCAGCTTCCTCAACCTCCAAACCCAAAACCAAGCCCACCAAACCTCGGGTGATATGTGAGCTGTGTGGCTTTAATAATCATGTTGCTGATGATTGCTATAGAATCCTTTACTGCATGGTATGCAAAAAGGAAGATCACAGAACCTCTGATCATCAGTCATACACAGCCTCAGCTAAGATGGCAAACTTTAAATCAGTTGCTCTTAAGTATCCATCTGATGCTAAGCAGAGAATGAAAAAGGCAAAGCCTTTTCCCTCTTGCCCTCATTGTGGATTCAATGACCACCTCCCTGAGGATTTCTTAATGGACACATGCTGTGACCTATGTGGTGATCCCACTCATGACACCTCAGGACATGATGAGGTCATTCAGGCAAGGAGAGGAAAGAACAAATCATCCTCTCAGTCTGCTGAGTCTTCCCTTACAATAAAATGCAAAATTTGTGGGAGCTCAGTCCACTCAACCACTGACCATAAATCATTATCTACTTTTAAGCAGGCTATTAAAGCCAAGCCCTCTATGAAGAGGGGTCCTAGAAAGAACTGACCCAGTTTACTATTTGTGCAGAGACATGCCAGGGAGCCAATTTGGCATCTAGATAGTGGATGTTCAAGGAGCATGACTGGTGTGAAGCAGTATCTGCACAAATATGTGGAAGAATCAGGACCCAAGGTGGTATTTGCTGATAACTCATCATGTCCCACTGAAGGTTATGGTTCAGTAAACTGCAATGGTATAGTCTTCACTAGGATAGCTTATGTAAATGGCCTTAAGTATAACTTGATCAGTGTCAGTCAACTATGTGATGCTAAATACATAGTTCAGTTTGATGATAAGCAAGGAACCATCTTCAATGCAAACAAGGAAGTTGTCCTTATTGCACCTAGAAGACAAGATGTTTATGTGTTAGACATGACTAGTCTGACTTAGAATGGTACTTGTCTCTTTGCTAAGGCCACTGAAACTCTCAATTGGCTTTGGCATAAAAGACTCTCCCATCTGAACTTCAAAAACATAAATCATCTTGTGAAACAAAATAAGGTCCTTGGCTTACCATCCCTTGTGTTTTCAAAGGATAAACCCTGCTCAGCTTGTGAAAAAGGCAAACACAAGAGAGCATCCTTTAAAACCAAAACCAACTTTTCCATCAGGAACTGCCTACACCTTCTTCATATGGATCTCTTTGGACCCATCAGTCCTAGATCCATTAACCATGAGAAGTATACTCTGGTCATAGTGGATGAATACTCAAGATACACTTGGGTTTACTTCCTGACCAAAAAGAGTCAGGCAGCAGGAACTATCATGTCCTTTGTCAGGAACATTGAAAATCAGAATGACATCAAAGTCAAACAGATTAGGACTGACAATGGGACTGAGTTCAAAAATCATGAACTTGAAAGTTTCTGTGATGAGAAAGGTATCCATCAAAACTTTTCCTCACCTTACACACCTGAGCAAAATGGTGTGGCTGAAATGAAAAACAGAACACTCATTGAAGCTGCTAGAACAATGCTAAATGGATCAGTCCTTTCAAAACATTTCTGGACTGAAGCAGTCAAAACTGCCTGTTACACACAAAACAGATCCATCATTGTCAAGAGACATAGCAAGACTCCTTATGAGTTATTCAAGGGAAGAATCCCTGACATCAGCTAATTTCATGTCTTTGGGTGTCCTGTGTTCATTCATAATCACAAAGACCACCTAGGGAAATTTGATGCAAAGGCTGATGATGGATACTTCCTAGGATATTCTCTTGTCTCAAAAGCCTTCAGGGTGTTCAACACAAGGAGACAACAAACTGAGGAAACATTTCATGTTACCTTTGATGAGAGCACTGAAGTCATCAGGTTCTCAAATTCCTCAGTGGAAGAGATAGGAATCGATGACTCATCAAGATATCCTCCTGATGAGTTTGATCCTGAAAACAATCCTTCCACTCAGTATCAAGCTGATACTGATATCTCCTATCACATCCTCCCTCATAACCTTCCTCACCCAAGCATCATTGAGTTTATTGAAGCACAAACAAACACTGACTCTAACAATCAGTCTGTTCAAAGTCCTCAGGAACCAAATAATCTCAGTGATCAAACAAATCATTCAGACACCCATCACCCTGAAAGCCCTCAAGTGTCTGAACCAATCCCTTCACCTCTACCCAATATGGCCTCCACAAGTTCTAATCAGTACCCAAGACCTCAGGACAGATGGACTAGGTCTCAGGATGTAGAACTTGTCAATATTATTGGAGAGCCTACTGAAGCCATGCTCACCAGAAGCATGGCTGCTAAATTATCCGCAGCCTCAGCCAATGAATGCCTATTTGTGGATTTCATTTCCACTATTGAACCCAAAAGTGTCAAAGAAGCACTTACTCATCCTAGTTGGGTTCAGGCCATGCATGATGAATTGGAACAATTTGACAGAAATAAAGTGATGACCTTAGTCAAGTGTCCTGATGGAGTTACAGTCATTGGCATGAAATGGGTATTCAGAAACAAATCAGATGAGAATGGCATAGTCATCAAAAACAAGGCCAGATTGGTTGCCAAAGGCTTCAACCAGCAAGAAGGCATTGACTATGAGGAAACATTTGCACCAGTTGCAAGGATGGAAGCCATCAGGATCTTCCTTGCATTTGCAACCTACATGAACTTCAAAGTGAACCAAATGGATGTTAAAAGTGCATTCTTAAATGGTTCACTGAAAGAAGAAGTTTATGTCCAACAGCCTCCTGGATTTGAGAGCAGTGAGTTTCCTGACTATTTCTGTAAGCTTGAAAAAGCCCTTTATGGACTGAAGCAAGCTCCTAGGGCATGGTATGAAACCCTCTCATCCTTCCTGATCCAAAACAAATTTGTCAGAGGCAAGATAGACAATACTTTGTTTATCTACAAGACAAATGATGATGTTATACTTGTTCAAGTATATGTTGATGACATCATCTTCGGCTCAACAAGTTATAAACTTTGCAAACAGTTTGAAAATTTGATGGCAAAGAAATTTGAAATGAGCATGATGGGAGAACTGACTTACTTTCTTGGCTTACAAATTAAGGAAACTGATAAAGGAACCTTTATCAATCAAGAGAAGTATGTCAGAAGCATACTAAAGAAGTATGATCTCAGTGACTGTGCCTCAGTCAAGACTCCCATGGTCCCACCAAATAACCTTGGTTATGACCTCACTGGTAAATCAGTCAATCAGACTCTATACAGAGGAATGATTGGGTCACTGATGTATCTCCTTGCATCAAGGCCTGACATCCAATTCTCAGTATGTTTGTGTGCCAGATATCAATCTGACCCAAGAGAATCTCATCTCACTGCTGTGAAAAGGATCCTCAGGTACCTGAAAGGTACTCCAAGCCTTGGATTGTATTATCCTAAGTGCTCAGGGTTTGACCTCAAGGGATACTCAGACTCTGACTATGCTGGATGCAACATGGATAGAAAAAGCACCTCAGGCTCCTGCCAATTCCTTGGTGGAAAAGTAGTCTGTTGGAGTGCTAAAAAGCAACAATCAGTTGCCATGTCCTCAGCTGAAGCTGAATATGTTGCAGCAGCTAGCTGTTGTGCAAATGTACTTTGGATGAAAAGTCAACTCAGTGACTATGGCATTCAGTATAAGATGGTTCCCATCTTTTGTGATAACACAAGTGCAATTGCAATTTCCAACAACCCTGTTCTTCATCAGAGAACAAAACACATTGATATCAGATATCATTTCATCAGGGATCATGTCATGAAGGGTGACATCGAATTACACTTCATCCCTACTGAATATCAGTTAGTTGATATTTTCACCAAACCTTTGGATGAACCAACTTTCACTAGACTGAAAGCTGAGTTAGGAATGTTGGATATTGAGACTCAGTCCACTGATTGAATCCATCCAACTGAAGTGTACATTCTTAGAACCTCAGGTCCCTGAATCAATGTGTCCCTCAGTGTCAAGTATCACTGAATCCCCTTCCTGAACCATCAGTAATTAAAACCCAAAGTTACTGAAACCTTCAGTGAATGAAAAGTCATTCAGGGTCCTCAAGATGTCATTAAATGCTAACTTAAATGCTCTAAGTATTTTGTTAGTAAATGTCCTAGGTTGGTGACTGATTTCCTATTTAATATAGGAATATATGTGTCTCTGGCATACACATCTTGGGCCCCCACTTTCCCACTTGGCATTAATTGCCTATCCAATCACATTAGAGAAATGTGATGACTCATCTCTGCATACTACACTTTTTGCAGACGGCTCAACTGTTCACCATAATGGTTGCCGAATACATGGGGAAGTGGAATCGTGGCATTAAATGCGGACTTCAAATTTTTATAAAACAATTTTCAAATTTTTTGAAGTAAAATGCTTTATGCCCGAAATACCCCAAACCTTTCCACTTCCCTATAAATACCCATCCAAAAGAATACACACACACGCTTTTAGAAATTTATAAGCAAACTCTGCCCTTTTTATTTCTCAAACAAAATTGTGTGTGTTCTTAGCATTAAGAAATATCCGACCATTTTTCGACCTAAACCCGATCATAAAATGGCTTCTTCTAATGCTATTACCACCGCCCCAAATGTGAGCTTCACAATGGAGGGCGTGGACTTGACCAAAAACAATGTGGTTGGGAATTTCCATTACCCGCAGCAATATGCGGGTTACAAGGATGTAGTTAAATATTTACAAAACTGCTTCCTTGCCACAGCTTTTACAACCACCCCAGAAGTCATCTACAATGACTATCTCAGGGAGTTTTGGTGTACCGCAACGGCTACTAGCCCTAAGGACACCAAAGAGTCGATCATCACTTTCACTGTGATGAATGGGACTAGGACTCTCTCCCTGAACTACAAGACCTTCATCAATGCCACTGGTCTTAACTTTGTTGAGAACTTTGAGGCTAACCCTACTGATCAGGAAATAAAAGCTGAAATGCTTTTCCTAGGGCCTCATGATGTTAGGCGTCCTGGCGAGTCTCCTGAAGCCTTGTTGGCTAAGGCTCCATTAGTGAAGACATGGTTTCACCCTGTCTGGAGACTTATGATGACATTCGTCATTCAGGTACTCGGAGGAAACAAATCCTCCACTGAGCAGTTGAACTCATCACAACAATTGATGATGTTCAGTCTCTTGGAGGGTAGAAAAATAGATATCGGAGGAATAATCTTCCGTGACCTCGTGTCAAAGCTCTCAGGGAAACATAGGCAAAGACATATGTCGTATCCTAGGTTCATTTCCTGTGTGCTTCAGGACCTCCTTGGTTCTGACTACTTAAGGTCTGATGATGAAGGTACAAAACCTGACATCTTACACAAGACCAACTTTAGTAGTGACATTACTGAGGTAAATCCAGTCGCCCTGACCACCTATATGCTAACGGTGATTCAGGGTGAAAATGTATGCTCACCAGTACCTTCACCAACCAAGAAGGTGAAGAAGAAGAAAGGGAAAGGGGGACAATCCAGTAAGGTGGCTAGACCTAAGCCACTCGTCACTGAGACTGTTGCCTCAGGCACCAAAAATGTTATTGTGACCTTGACCTCTCCGACTCCCATAACAGAGACCACTTTGGCCACAAAACAACCACCAACGGAGGGTATTGAGCAATCATCCTCAGTATCCTCGGGCACACCCTTTCCGCATGTCCCTACTGACAAAAACAAGTCAGGTGGGTCAGGAGCATCCACCCACTCACATCCCAGTGAAGGCACTGATAGATCACAATCAGAGCCTGAGGGAGGACAGGGTTCTATATCCTCGGTGGGGCAGTACTACTCCACTGAGAAGGGGACCCACACCCACTCACATCCCGCTAACGTCTCTAAGCAATCACACTTAGAGTCTCAGGGAGTTCAGGCCTCTAAATCCCCAAAAGGACAGCACAATCCTGATGGGAAGGGAGGCCATCAACATTCACCAATAGTACCTAGTGATTCTACTGGAAAACACCCATCAGTAGATGAAGGTGCTCAGGGGGACAAAGACTCAGGGGGAAACAAACCACCCGCTGATACGGAACCCATCACCCCCTCAGGCGGTCCAAGTCACTCAGGAACTGATCCTAATAGTCAGGCTGGGAAAACCCCCCCAGTTATTATGACTAGTCAGGCTGGTACAACCCCACCAGTTATTATGGCTAAAGGATCAGGACCTGGCCACAACGAAAGTGAGCCCTCTTTTGAGGGGGAGCTGGATTCCCTGAAGGCTCCTTCTCTGGCTGACTATGAAATTTTGTTGGCTGATGAGTCAGAGGAGGAGACGGATTTCGATTTTGGTGATGATGAACCTCTTACTGAAGTTGAGGAGGAAATGGAGGGTCCATCTGAGCAACAACTCTCTTCTCCTCCTCCTGAGGATCAACAACCCAATTCACCATCATCTTCATCATCATCTTCTTTAGGTGCCTCTGCCACCCCTGAATGGTTAACCAAGTATGACAATGTTCATCCGCCTACTGAAAGAAGTATGGCCAAGTACCTTCGCCATGCCAACGAAGGTCTGTATAATGCCCTCACTGATGAACTCATGGATCAGCATACTGAAGCGGCAACCTCCTATGCCGACTTCTGGGCCTCAGTAGAAGAATCTCAGGAAAAGATTCTTCAGGCTACAAGGCTTACTGACAAACAACTTGGAGAACTCACTAAAACCTTTGATGAAACAGTCATTGGTCAGCATCAGGAGCTTGCCAACATCCTCAAGGCTGTTGAAGGGGTCCAAGAACAACTTGCTGATGATCCCACACTGATTCAATCAATGAAAGACCATATGGCCATTCAATCGACTGCCTCCTCAAACCTTACTGAGCTTCTCAGGCTCTTTATGGGGGTAGATATCAAAGGTCTCAGGGACAACCAGGATTCCATTCTTCAGGCTGCAATGGATTCCAAGGGGCACCTCACCAAGCTTTCCTCAGCCATGGATCAGCTCTCCCAAACACATAATGAGCTGATCATCCACTACACCAACCGTGTTACTGAACTCTTCACCACCCAACAAGCAATGGCTACCGAACTCAGTGCCGTGAAGAATGATGCTTCTGAAACAAAGTCAATGGTCTCAGATATCTTATCAATTCTTCAGGCCTCTCATGTACCACCACCTCCTCAGTCAGCAGGTCTTTCCACTGAAGTTCCTAAACCTGTTGAGGGGGAGAAAAATGATGAAATCCCTGATCCTTCCTCTGCCTTGGTAACTGTTCCAAATCCTGAGGAATCTACAAGTCAACCTCCTCTCACTGGCAAAGGGAAGGAAATTATGACTGAAACCTCTCCTCCTGAACCACACTTGGTCAAGGCTTCAAACATAAGACAACCAGATCCTGAAGTACCGTCTTATGTTGACTTAGAAGATGGGAGAAGAGTCTATGGGACTCAGGAGGAACTAGCCAAGATCTTAGATGAGGAAGATCGCAGGAAAGCCCATGACCTCTCCACATCGACCATCTATGAGGTGGCCAAGGAGGAAATAAAGGAGTCTGAGAAAGAGATTCAGGGAGATGAATTCATCAAGCTTCAAGCCCAACTTCTTCAGAAACACAACAAGGAAGCCAAACTGAAGCAAGAAAAGAGGCAAAGGGCATATGAGAGGTATGTATGGCACATGACCAAAACCAAAGGTGAAGGCAAAATCACTGACATCACCATTCACCCCACCAAACCTCTGAGCTTAACTGTCCATAGAGGTCCAAGAAAGTCTGAACATCTTCCTGAAATCAAATTTTCAGACTATGGGTTAAGAGAATGGGATATGATGATGCCCATCCTGAGGAAGAAAACCTCAAGCAAGAATGCCCCAATCATCATCAAGTCACTGAGTGCCAAGTATGAGGAACTCGCTAAAGTGGCAAAGAGTCTGGGCATTGACCATGATGAGGCACTTGCTTCTCAGGGACTAACTATCCCTGATTATACTCAGAAGGTTGGGAAAAAAAGGAAAGCTGTAGCTATGGAGCCTGAACAATACATAGCTGCACTTCACTGCAACAGGGTTCCTCCTCAGGGAGTAAAATTCCGTCCTAACCTTGTCATTAAAGAACCTGAGTATGGCATCTTCTTCATGGATGAATTTGGTCAGGAAGCCTTTCAGAGAGTTTCGGATATTGATAAAGTGGAAACGACAACACTCCTAGCCTACAAACTGATGGCACTTAATATCAGGGGCTCTAACAATGAGGAGTTTGTCAGGCTGATGGATCGATTGATGAAGGAACGACCTGACAAAGAGGTGTTAGTGTCGAAGAAGGCAAAGCTTGAACTATTAGGTCTCCGTCAGGAACCTTAAGTATTTTGTTTAGCTGATAGGACTTTGTAATGATATGAATAAAATGCTGTCCCATGTTTATGTTATTTCGTAGTCCTTACTGTCTTCTTGTATATTCAGTATGAGAAGAAGCCACTAGCTCACTCATACTGATCAATAACACTTAGGCATAATTTATATCCAAATAGGGGGAGATTGTTGGGTCCATAAATACCCAATTATCTAAAACAGGATTTGAACACAAATTAAGCCAAGTGTTTACCAACCGAGAACAATTCAAGTCACTGAGTTGACAGTAACTCAGTGAGTCATCTTCAGGATGCTTAAGGCGAATTCAAGGCGAAGGATTCACTCCTCAGGAAGGCGGTACTTCCTGAGTCAGACTTAAGCCGAAGAAGAAGATGATGGGTTCGGTGAGTACTGACAAGAGCTCACTGAACCCCTCAGTCTCCTGAACACTAAAAGACTGAAGACTAAAGACTGAAGACTTAGAATCAATCTAGACCTGAAGTAAAGGCGGGATCGAGCGGGAAAGTTTGAAGAGGATAAGAACAAGTCTTATCACGCCGACAGCAAACTTTCCTTAAAACGGCTTAAAGTCAGAGAGTGGTTGGGCAGACACTCTAAAGGACCTTTTAGCTTATTCCCGATGTAGATTGGTAATGACAAAATACAGTTGTACTTTTGTCAGACCAACATAGGTCAACTTGTACTTTAGTTAATAGGCTTTTCTTTTATACTTGTGTATAAATAGATAGATGAGGAGAAAAGTGAATTAAGGTTGTGCACTAAAAGCTTAGACTTTCACAGCCCATTTTTCTCCTCCAAAGAACAACCTACTCACTGAGATATCTCAGTAGGGTCTTTTAGTTGTCACTCAAGAAAAGCTTGAGTTTAGAAGAGGAGAACACCATACCTTGTCTATTCAATCCCAAAGTGTTTATTCCGCAAAAAACTTTGGGTAATAGATTCTTTGATTAATTTCTAATAAGAATTTAAACGTTGAAAAACCTTTGTTGTTTTTATATTTACGTTCTAACTTATTTGGTAATATTAATCATACATTGTATCAGTCTTAGTACACGATTAGGATAACTTTCTAGTTATTTCTATAAGTGTAACGGGAACAACACTGCTGATTCACCACTATTCTGTCTTAAACTTTCAGCTACACTAAGTGCTTTTTGGGAATAATTTGTGTGCTTTTCTAGTGTTTTCAAGTTAATTCAAGTTTCCAGTAGTTTGATTAATCAGTTTTTGAGCTTTTGATAATGTTTGGCCTTATTAGCTTAATTTTAGCTTATTTCACAAACTGCTTATTAACTGTTCAGCTTATTTAGGCTTAATTAGTTTCTAAAATTATTTTTCCTGGATTAGTCATTTAATTTTAGAATTACTCAAATTTTTCCAGATTTTTCCAAAGTCTTTTAATATTTTTAAATCATTTAATAGTTTAAATTAGTTTTTAATTCATAAAAAATAATTAAAAAGTCAAAAAAATATTTTTCTTTTTCTCAAAATTTTCTTTTATCATTTAGAATATAGGAAAAATTATTTTCATAATTGTAGGACTTAAAATTTTAGCATTTCACTTTTATTCGCGTTTTTAAATTCGTAGCGTAACGTTTTTAATTCCAGTTTTCGTTTTTAAATTCGCATGCTTAGATTATTTGTACCCGTAGCTTAATTAGTTGTTTTCTTTTGATATTTCATTGTTCGTAGTGTAGAAAGCCCAAATTCTCTTTTTAATCACTCATTCACCACACGAATCACGTCCCGGGAACACAAATTCCATTCGATCTTCGTCGGGACAACGAACACGGGGTTTTCACATTATTTACCTTTTGTGATTTCTCCCTTGATCTATAATTGTAAATCAATGATCGTCCCAGTCATCCACCCTTATAGGAGGGAAGGATATCTCCATATTGGGGTAGGCGTTAGAGGTTGTTTTTTGCTTCACATTCCGCGGCAAGGCCTGTATCATGAATATGGCCGGGGCTATATCTTTAGCCGCTGTATCTTTCTTGCCGCTCTTGGGGGTCCCGCCTTTTTGGCTCCCATTCTTAATCTCTTTCACTAGATGTGCCAGCTGCCCTGTTCTGACCGCTTCTTCAATTTGTTTTCTCAATTGGAAACATTCGTCCGTGTGGTGGCCCCTTTCTCTGTGAAAGTCACAGTATTTGTCCTTGTTTCTGGACTCGGCCGGACTTGACATTGGCGGTGGGGCCGTGAACTTGACTGAATCCATTGCAAGAATCTCTTTGGGTGTTTTTGTGAGGGGTGTAAATCTGTCGCTACGCTTCCGGTCAGCCCTGGAGCGTTGTTTGAATTCCGTCTTCCTGTCAAAAGGCTGGTTATTGGTTGTCCGGGATCCTCCTTCGCCGGACTTCCACGAAGGACGGTCCTGTTTTTTCCTATTTAGATTCGCCGCGGCAGTTTCCCCTCAGACAAAAGCAGTGGTGATTTTCCACATCTCGTCCATGGTCTTCGGGATCTTATCATTAAGTCTCCTGATTAACTCTGGGTTGTTAATTCCGTGCATGAACCCTGAGACTCTCATGCATTCCGGGGCACCCTTTACTTGCATGCTTTCTGACTTGAAACGGTCAACAAATGCCGTTGTTGTTTCCCCTTCTCTTTGTTTGATGTGATGGAGCTCCACCGGATCTTTAGTATACTTCTTTTGTTGGAGGAAGTAGGACAGGAAGTATTTCTTGAGATCCTCAAAGTTGTCAATACTTTCCGCTGGCAAGTCATCAAACCACATTCGGGCATGCCCCATGAGGGTGGAGTTGAACATGTGACACCATGTGGGCATGGCCCACCGCTCCACTTTGGCTGCGGTGCAGAAGCTTTTCATGTGGTCCTCCGGATCCCCGGTCCCGTCGTAAGTCTTGACATTGTTAGGCATTCTGGTTCTTTTTGGGAATTTGAAACCCCTAATCCTCAATGTGAAGGGATTAGTGTCTTCAACGTCGTAGGGATGATAAAGATCATCTTTTTGCCCCTTGCTTTTTTCAGACCTTGCCTCCCAGTATTCCCCCGCACTGTCCTCACTTTCTACGGGTGTCCTCTTCCGAGGTCGCTCGGGGCCGGAGTATGTGGACCTACTCCCGGCTCCATGTTCCCTGGAACGAGGGACGCGGCTGAGGGTTGGGCTGGGTGATCTTTTCCTGCTGCTTTCTGAGCCTCTTTCCTCGTGGGGACGCCCACCTTGTCTGTAACGCTGGGCTTCGGTTCTGCGCTCTCTTCTAGCACTGCTTTTAGTTCTGAGCCTAGAGAATACGTCCGCCTTCTTTTCTCCTAGGCGCGACTTAACATCCCCCTTCCTTTCTCCCAAACGGGTAAAAATGGTAGACCGGGGGTATTCCGTCTCTTTGTCGCGGCCCCTGGGCTCTTTGCCAAGTCTGGAGAAGATGCTTCGAGAGTGGGAGCTTTCAGAGGGTCCCGATCTGTAGCTAGGGCTGGTTTTTCGCCTCTTTTCGCTCTTTCTTTCCCATAGGGGTCTTGACTGAGAATTTTTGGATGGTTCTTGCGGGGAAGGGTTTTCCCGCGACTCATCCTCAAAAACAAGGCGAGTTCGTACTTGATTCAGCTTTTCTGCACGGACCTTCTCGGACATTAGTGGCAGCAATCGGTCGTAGTGCTGATTGCAAAACTCCCTGATTGCTTCATCCGGAAGGGATTCCGCACGGTGTTCCCGCTCCTTCTCTTTTTCCATGTTGCGAGTGTTACGCACGGTGGAAGGTTCCAGGGAAGGAGAAGGATTGTTTTCTTGGTTGCTCATGGTAGATTTTTCTTCCTTTTGAAACGCAGTTTGTGTAACTGGTCCCACGGATGGCGCCAACTTGTTAGTACAAATCTTTGGCACGCTCCCAGGCCTAGGTTAGACTAGCCCTTGGAGAGTAGATCTTGCACCGAGTACCCTGAGTGAACTGCTAAGAGAGAAGTAGCACCGTTAGTCTTACCGCGGAAGGGGGGTTCCGCGGTTAACCTCGGGCGTAAGAGTGAGTATATTGAGAGATAATTTAAGTGCGGACTGTGTGTATAGTAAATGCAGTTAGGTGAGCAGTAATAAATGAGTTGGGGTATTTATACTACCCGTATTTACTGTAGCTGAGTTGACCTGTGCCTTATCGGTTAGTGTCAGGGTCAACTTGCGCCGTCTCTGCGGACGTGTGTCAGAGCAGAGTCCACTTGTGCTGTCAGAGCAGAGTTCGCTTATGCCTTATCTGTCAGATCAAGTGGGGGAGTCCACTTGTGTATTTGCCGCGGCAGAGTATGAGCCTTGCCCCGGTCTGGGGAGTCCGAGGCATGTGCTTGTCTTGGTTTGGCAAGACTCCGTTCTAGTGAGAACTGACTCTGCCGCGGATAAAGTTATGGGGATGTCCGGACCAGCCTGCTAGGTCCGGAGGTACTATACCCGATCAAGTGAATAACATGATGATGAATATGATACAAACAACTTTCTTTTACCCTAAGTACTAACTCCTAGCTTTATCTTGATCTTTTCTTAATTAGACGAGATTCAACAATGGATATGTTGTAAAAGTGATTTATCAAGTGCGTTTTGTGATAATGCGGTGAAAATTATATAAGATGATTGCTCGAACACGAGTGCTTGCCTGCTTGCCCCTTTCATGAATTTAATATTCCAACCTTTGGGAGTGGACCATAAACAATACTGTAGATCTTAACCATCTACACCACATGGGCTCGTAATTTGTTTAATAACCCAACCAAATATAGTTCATAGAATAGGCACAGGTTTATGAACACCAATCTATTGTCGACAAATGTGTCTATTATAGTATTAGTGAGATAGTAAGAGCAGTGGGTGTGGAGCTCGTTGCCTTTCGCCGTGGGTGACATGACAGCTCGCCATGACACCACCCCAACTTACCATAGCTCACCGAAACCATCCTACTCGTGCAGCTCGTGCAGACGGCGAAGCAAAATTGCTGACAAGTGGGGCCCTTTTTTAATATCAAATGTCTTTTTGTTAGTTTTTTTTTTTTTTTTTTTTTTTTTTTTTTTTTTTTTTTTCCTAATAGCGTTTGTGAAGTGTGTGTGTTTTGTGAACTGTGTGTATGTTGCGTCTGAAGAAGAAGAAATGGTTAATAAGCTGAGATACATTAAGAATCAAATTGAAAATACATTAAACATCGAATTGAAAATACAAAGTACGATTAATACAAACTATGATACACTAATGAAAATGAAACTACAAATTACAAAGAAAAGTCTGAGTTCCAACCCTCTTCACTCGAAGTCTCTTCCCTAAACTCGCCAGCATAATACCCTGCTTACATAATGTCAAACTAGTTCTGCCTAAGATGTTCTGCATCCCTGGCTTCCTGCTCCATACGAGCAGCTTCCTCTCGTAGTTCTCTTTCTTCTATTTCTCTTCTGACTTCCTCATCCTGCTCAAGAAGTCAGAGTTCATCCTCAGTGAATCCAAATGGATTGGGTTGTTGTTCTCACACTACTTCTTATCACTACTTTTAACACAAACGCTATGGCTAACGAACCAGCTGAGGTGCAAAAGGCTATCCTAACCCGAATATGGAATGAACAAGAAAAAGAACTCAAGCTGATTAACAACTTGCTAGGTGAGATAACTCGTATTATGCTACAGATGCAATATCATGCTCCAGAGGTCGAAAGGTTGAGTCAGCTGCCTCAAGACCATTCAGCTATCAGTGTCGGTCTAGAAACTTTATTAAGAACCGAGGAAACAGATATGCGTCTCTCAATCGCCTTGAAGCTTGCTAGGGAACAAGTGTTGCAAGTCTGGGAGGAGAAGAAAGTCCTCATCAACAATTACAAATCAATATAAAAGCTTCATGAGAATCGTTATATAATTTTTGTTTTTTGTTATTTGTGTTGTATGAATTTTTTTTCTTATAGTGTTTTTTTTCTCGTATCGTGTTTTTTTTCTCGTATCGGTATTTTGTTTTTCGTATGTTTTAATATGTTGTAATGTATTTTTATTTTTAATAAAATGAATTTAGTTTATTTGGAAATTTGAATAAAAAAATAAAATATGAATTGGTGGGACCCAATGAGTAAATTGTGGTTTGTTATGATAAGTGTGCAGGGTGCACTACGGGAAACACAAAAGAAAAGATGAGGTGGACTACTTTTTCCCTACCCTCTCTTGAAGGAAACTAGCGAGAAACACACAAATTGGTATTTTGCGGGACTACACTCTCGAAGAAAAAAAAAAGAGAGAGCTAGTGGGGACCTAGGAGAGAGAATATTTATTTATTCTAGAGTAAACTACACCGTTCGTCCCTGTGGTATGCGTTGACCGACACATTTCGTCCTTTGACCAAAAAAATTGCACCGTCCATCCTTAATTGCGAAACGTTATGTATCGTTAGTCCTTCATTTTAACAGCCCACACTAACGCTCGTTAAATGTCTACACATTAGGGTATTTTGGTCTTTTCTAGCATAAACTTCATCTTCTTCCTTTAATATCTCATCATGTTCATATTCAAACCATCACCGAATTCTGGTGTGATATTTTTGAAGACGATTCTCGATCAAACCGAAACAATCACAAAACCCATAAAAATTAACTGTCAAGATAAAAAAAACTAATGAATACCCGATTTAAAAAACCTAGTAACAACAACACCAAAATGAAATTTACCCTCAAATCACAGAAACCTAACCAAAATCAACAGTCAAGATCAAAATCTAACAAACACCCTGTACTAATTAGTTTAAATCAACAACACCCAGATGACCAAACCATAAGAACACCCCAAAAATTATAAAAAATCTTAGCAAACCCATCATCGATCCATCAACAGTAAGAAAGATCTAAAAGCAAAACTTCTTTTATATATTCGACATTTAGAAAGAAAGAACAAGAACAAGAATGTTATATCCTCTCTTTCTTTTGTTCAAGATTCACATGAATAAATCATACCCATCAATAAATTGTGGTATTTCAAAGAAAGCCAAAATTAGTTTTTGCACATAGAAAATAAAAAGGGTGTTTGTGTGCTTGGATTAGAGAAGAAAAAGAGAGAAATAAAGATATCATCAACGAATATTTTGTGTTCGTGGTTTGGATTAGAGAAGAAAAAGAGAGAAATAAAGATACATATGGACTGATGAAAGAAGAAGAAAGTGGTAAATATTCTCTTTATAAAATCACTTGGAATTCACGTTTGCACAGAATCAATATTCTCTTGGCCAATTAAACTTGTTGAAAAAAACCAAATCCATTGTTAATCAACTAATGATAATCGTGCAACACCCAATACCAGACCTCCACATACAAAATTTTACTTAATTTGCACAAGACTAGAAGTCATAAAAGTCAAACCCCCCAAGAAGTCGATCCTGAAAGAGAAGATGATAATGATAGTAAGGAAGAACTTTAATTCTTTTCCATGAAACTAGTAATTCTTTTCCAAACAAAGGAAGAACTTTCACTAGACAATCTATTGAAATCAACCAACAGTTTTGATCAAGCAAACATAATCGGTTGTGGTGGGTTTGGTCTCGTCTTCAAAGCCACACTTCCCGATGGTAAAAATGTAGCCATAAAACGGTTATCAGGAGACACTGGTCAAGTGGACCGTGAGTTTCAAGCTGAAGTGGAAACATTATCTAGAGCTCAACATCCTTTTATTCTCTTTTTCTTCCTTCCAACTCTCCATCTCACAACATCCTTTTCACATTTTGATTTTTCAAGATTTATAGATTTGGATCGTGTAGATTTGGATGGGTGGTAGATCTTTGAAGAGGCAAAGTGAGAGAAAAGAAATAGAAGTAAAAAGATGATATCAATAAATATGAGACTATTAAATCTAGTGAGGTCCGGTGGTAGTGAGTTCGGTCGGTGGTGAGGTCAGGCGGTGGTGGAGGTCGGGCGGTGGTGGTGGGGTCCGGTGGTGGGAATGGAGGATAAAAAGATGATGAGGAGATAGTGTTTATTTTTTGTGTTTGTGTTTGTTTTGGTTAATTATTTGTATTGTTTATGTATAAGTGTATGTACTATAAAAAGACTAAAATACCCTCGATTGGACCTCATCTAACGCCCGTTAGTCAAGCCAGTTAGAGTGAGGGATGAACGACGCATAAAGTTTCGCAATTAAGGACG
This sequence comes from Artemisia tridentata subsp. tridentata, assembly GCA_021014915.2. Taxonomy (NCBI): domain Eukaryota; kingdom Viridiplantae; phylum Streptophyta; class Magnoliopsida; order Asterales; family Asteraceae; genus Artemisia; species Artemisia tridentata. The sequence goes on along the minus strand of CP139502.1, from coordinate 27,311,532 downwards.
GACGGTGCAATTTTTTTTGTCAAAGGACGAAATGTGTCGGTCAACGCATACCACAAGGACGAATGATATATTTTACTCTTTATTCTATTTTGAGAGAGAGTTAGTGGGGACATAAGAGAGAGAGAGAGTGTGCATTTATATTTTAAGAGTATTTTTAAATGATAAAAAATAGAAAAAAATTATTAGAAGCGAATGAATGTGTTGCAATGGTCGAGTGAAAGTTGAAGGAAAAGATAAAAGAAGTGTTTTTTTATGATGTGCCGAGGAAAAACTTTCAACCACACCCTCCACTCTAAGAGGGTTGTAAAGAGAAATTTGTCATGGTGACGTGGCATCCCGTGACTCAAATGAGTAGATTTGGGACCCATTAGCATAATATTCTCTGGTTTAATACCCGAAGTTCTTAACTCGACTTGTATATATTCGTAACCCCATTTTTGTACTTTAAATTACCCAACAAACATTTCTTCTCCTATAAACAAACAAGACTGTTTCTTACACACACACTCATGGATTCTGATTCCGGTGCCGGTCAACACATTCATCAAAACATTGTCGTGTTACGCCATGGTGACCGGATCGACCACTTTGATCCGTTGTGGACTAAGACGGCTTCTAGGCCATGGGATCCACCGTTGATATTAGACGGGAAAGTTAGAGCATTTTCTACGGGTAAGAAGCTTAACAATAACCTTGGGTTTCCGATCCATCGTGTCTTTGTATCTCCGTTTCTTAGGTGTCTCCAGACCGCATCCGAAGTTGTTCATGCTATTTGTGCTGTTGGTGATGACAGTGTTACTCATTTGAGCTCTGCTGATGGTGTTGTTATCGATCCTTCTAAGCTCAAGGTCATATCCATCATTCCATAATGTTTAGATATTTATTTCAATAATGTTCTCTTACTAAGAAGTTTTTAATTCACTTTTACTACGTACACAATAGTTTTTCTTTTTAATTAATGATATTGGCTTTTGGTTATGAAATGTTATAGGTGTCTGTTGAGTATGGACTATGTGAAGTTTTGAACACTGTATACATACTACCCGAGAGCGCCCCTAAAGATGGAGACTTTGGTTTTAATATATCTGAATGTGAAAAACTCTTACCAAAGGGGACAGTTGATTCAAGTGTAGAACGAGTTTACAAAGAGGTTATAAAACCACACTCTTTATATATATCATTGCAGCAATTCAGTTTCTATAAGTGTTACTAAAATTTAATGATATATGTTATCAGTTGCCCAAGTGGGAAGAGTCGGCAGAGGCTGCTAGAGGCAGGTACAAAAACACCATCAAGTTGCTTGCGCATAAATACCCGACTGAAAACTTGTTGCTAGTTACTCATGGTAACTTTATTTTTGTTTTATTGTTTCCTGAAACTCAAGTTTCATAATGTGCAACACTTAAGTGACAGGTGATTTACAATGTTCCTAACTTTTTAATTATATGTGTTAAAGCTGAAGGAATTTGGGTCGCAGCAACTGCATTTACACCAGAGCACTTGACAGTGGACGCTATAGATTATTGTGCATATTTAGTATTACAACGAACAATTGTTAGTGCAGAAAACGAACCAATCACACCCGGAGAATTTAAGTTGTGTACAAATCAACGGCATACTGGCGTTTCTACTCGGCCCGGTGCACAAGAAGCAGATGCTATATGTAAAAGTGAAGTAAAAGATCAAAGGGTAATAACAAGAAGCTGATGATAGAGTTAAGGAACCATAATCACCAATTCACCATCGTATGAGAAAAAAAAATTATATGTGCTTGCTTTTGGTTGGTGTAATATCAGTTAAAATGGCAATTTAATTGCAATTCAAGGGATGATTCTGTTTTATGAATAAAGTGAATGCAGGCATAGTATTAAGGGATAATTACTAATATAGACCAAGCACCCAAGGTAATTTCCATTTTTGCCCCGTACCCCGGGCAACTGGACAACTCGCCTCATATGATGACACGTGTCCCCAGTTGCCCAAAAAATGGAAAAGTTGCCCAAAAATTGGGCTAAAAAGTGACACTTGTCACTTGTACATGTAAGTTGCCCAAAAAAATGCAGGTTGCCCTGGGTAATTAATTATTTTCCGATCTTGGGGCAGAACAAGAAATTCACTTGGGTGCTTGGTCTAAATTAGTAATTATCCCTAGTATTAAGGTTATCTATCTTGTTTACTAGTAGTTTGTAAAATATGTGGCGTTTGCTAAGAAATCACTATGAATTTGTTAATTAAAACTACTGGCGTGAGTAATTTCCTCCTTTTTTTCTTCGAAATTTGTTGGCGTTTCATGTTATTGTTGAGTTTGTAGTGAATGCATAGTTTTTCAAAGTACATTTGCCTAACGATTATATTATTAAACAAATTTGTTATTTAACAGTTGCTGGTTATTGATGTTTTGCAACAAGTATATTGTTGCAAACTTGCAATAGTTTAATTTCTTTATTATTATTATTTTTGTTATTGAACATTGCTTAATTACACCACCTAGCTGTTTAACGAGCACACAAAAACGATCATGGCCAGGGGAGATAGAGTCGTAAAAATAAAACTGAATGGGCAAGTTGCCAAATATGTTTAAAACTAACATCGTTCTCTGAAAATAGTTTGGCCAAAAACTTACGATTTTTTTTTTGCGTTCTGGTCTTAATTATAGCTAATGTTCTTTCTAATCATGCGCTTATTAGACAATGTAAACCGCATATGTTATCTTTATCTTTACTATATATATCTAATATAATAAACAAGAGTTTTGTACCAGTGTATAAAGCACCCAATGCAATTAATTCTCTGACGTGTAACAAATACTATTGGCTGGTAAAGTAGGAAAGTACAACACTGCTTCTTCATTCTTCATCCACAGCTTCTTGCATACGCTTCTTCAAACCCTTCTTCACTCAAATCGGCAGTTTCGCGTATTCAATTAATGAAAACGCGTTCTAAAAATTATCCAAAAATAACTTACATTTTGGTCCGTGTATCTTTTATTCAACTATTCAAAAAATCATCCAATGATTTCATCGATTCAAAAAAGAAAACACATATTCTATTCAGAGATTCAACATCCCCAAGAAGTCGATCTATGCTATTGGGTTTTTTGGTGTCCAACCCTTAAAATCCGTAAGTATTGCTTATATTCAAATTCAATTTAGGGATTGTATTTGAATCACATAGTATAGCAATTTGGATGTGTGTTTTTTTACTTTGATAAGTATGATTTGGTTGTTTTAAGTACACTAGAAAGTAGAAGTTATGTTTTGGATTCGTGGATGAATACACAATTGTGATGTTTGAATGTTGTTGTTAGGATGTGCGGTTTGAATGATGATTCATCTGCTTTGATTTTGTTTGTTAAGGTGTAAATGTTGCTGCTCGGTTTCAGTTTCAAAAGCACCATGTCTGATCTTGAATTCCACCCAATAATTTCGGTAAGTTTTAATTGTATTGAATCGATTTGGTTTATATTATTGTTGTTTTTTTATGTTTATGATGTAAACCCAGTATTACAATTAAATGATGATTGTAACCAAACCCATAGGAAGTGATTTAATTATAATATTAATGTTTCAAATTATCAGTTCCATATTACAATTATGTTTAGTTATGTTCGATTGTTTTCGTTGGTTTTATGATTTTCACACCGTAAAATAGGTAATACGACGGATCTCCACTTTCTTACTATGAATATGCCATCCGATGTGTTTTAAGATAGTTTGACCCATCTGACCCGTTTGAATCCAATGACCAACTGATCAATTTGAATTAAATGACCCATCCGATGTGTTTTAAGATAGTTTGACCCATTTAATAAAAATAAACAGGGTTTAAGTTTGTATTCTCCTGCAGCCTTATACATCGTGTTTGTTTACATCTTAAGTCTCTAAAATGACATGTAATTCATTATGCAGATTAATCTTTTCTTAAATATAGGATTGTATGTTTACAGTCTCTTGAATTCTTTTTCTACTGTATGTTGCAACTCTTATTTTATCAGCACAAGAGATGATTCACTTTACTAAAGTTGGGTTAGGAACTATATTAAGAACTCTTTGGACTTCATTAATAAAGATAGGGTGAAAATGAGACCGCTTGCTAATGCCCATTTCTTATATACACTCTTTTGTTACGTAATACATTCGTCTCTGCTCTCTGCATAACATTAAATTCGATAGCTTTGTTATTTATATTGGAGTGTTATCATCCATCCTTGATCGACATAACTTTTTTCAGCTGATATTCTTTTTTCGATTATTAGTTGAAACTTCAACAAGTTATTTTTTCTTTTGTGTTTTTACAGGTACTATAAAAGATATTAGGAAGAACTTAAAGAGCGATAGGTTGCTGTCAATAGAGGTAAATCTTTTATCTCTTATACTTTATATACAAAAAATGGTCACTATTGTCTATGGGCGTTTTTCTTACGTTAAGCAACTTTCAACCCATTTGACTATCTATTTTGTTTTTCGACCCGTTTGATATAAAACATTTTGAAACCAACTCATTCATAATTAAATGGGTCGAAAGTCGAGTCTCTCCATGTAAAGTAATTAAAGTATCAATAATTATATTTTGGATAGATTGATTTAGGAGGTTTATTAAATAAAAATGCACTTCTATGACATTCAATATATTTGACATTCTCAATCACAGATGTAATTGGTGTTGTAACAAAAGTCGACCCTTTTGTCCCTATCTAAAGAGAAGAATGGAATTGTGACTCATAAAAGGACTACTAAGCTAAATGATCATTAGGTAGAAGCGTAGAACTAACATTTAAAAAAGGACTATATAGCCCATTACATTTAAATTCGCCACTTCAAGTGAAATTTATCCGACATGAAGTGAAACCGTATACATTTGCACCTTATATTTTTATGCCTATTATTTAAGATAAAGATTGTTTAAATCATTCAAACATGTTGGTATTGAAATTTCTACTTAAATGGATCAATGGACATAACGTTGACCACTGTACCTTTACACACACATACGCTCATAACCTATTGTAAAAAGTACCTAATTATCCCTGATTTGTCTAATTTTTTGTGCGTAGTTTGAACAATTCTCAACTGATTGTGGGTTGTCTTCCGGGTGGAGGTTATGGTCTTATCGTGTCAATTTCCTCAGGATTAAAAAATTTAAAAATCTAAACCGTGACCCGACACTATAAAGAATCATGTGTGACGTGTTCTGACCTATCGGGTTACGGGTTGGTCGGGTTACAGGTTTATTCAAGCAACCCCAAATCTATGTGAAAAAGGCAGCCAAAACCTTCAAAAAAAGAGAAAAATAATGACATGTGTTGTACTTGATCATTAATCAGCAACAAAAAGATACACCAAAACGGATATTAATTGCAAAAAGGCATGACTGTTACAATGGAGATGTTGCTTCTTTGGGTTTCCAAGTTTCCAAATATGTATTACACGCAAGCATACCATTTCAATAGGGTGTTCTTTCAAATTTATGAATGTTTTTAGATCTTACCAACGCTTTATTGTTCACTTTGATTGCTGTTATATGTCATATATGAATAAAATGAAATAACAAATTTGCGCGACATTTGAATAATCTACATATATTTTCCTGGACATTTTTTTGAATTTGTATTGGCCCATCCAGCTAAAAGTTTCTGGCTCCATCACTGACATCGTTATCAATGTTTCCGACTTTCCGTAGAATCCGTATCCGGTCTTGAGTCCAAGACGATATTTTATAGTTTTACAAATATGTGTCATTTCCATTTATATAATGCTACGGTTTTTTTAACCATTACCTTATTGTCGTATTAGGATCTTGCTTTTGTACCTGATGACAACGGAACTCTAGAAATAGAAACCAGTACAACAAGCCCACCGTAAAAATCTTCGGGAAAGAAAAAGTTGATTGTCCTAAAGATAGAGCAGGATTCTGACACACTTCGAAAATCTTTTGTTTTTGATATATTTGGTGTTGATGATTTCTTTTGAACATTTTCTTTTCCGTTTCGTTTAGTAAGACTTTGTTACGTATGATGCTTTTGCATGAATCATTTAATGAGGATCATCTGTTGTTATCGTCATCAATTACCTTTTCACTTAGTAGGTTAAGCCTTTGTAATCATTATCGTAGCATGCATCCGTTAAAACTCAGAATTCCTGAAACATTGAAAGAGCTCACGAAGAGGCGTGAACACATCCAAGAGTAGTTTGCCGAATACTCTGTAAACTAGACTATCATGCTTATCTCTATATAAGTTTTATGATTTGATTAAATTTTATAACAATAGATAAATGCGCTATCTACTTTTGGATGTTATTCATAGGTTATTCATCATAAGCCATATGCTACTTATCAAAGACAAGTTTAAGCACACCAGATAAGCTTTGCTAAAACGTATAATACCCATATATACTTATCCATATATAGTAATAATAAGAATATGCATAGGTCTTACAGCCTCTTTATACATTAGCTCATGAAGTTGCAATCTGCAATTTCAGGTGATGGGGCTACTCGACAAGAACAATAAGTTTCCATCTTCTTTCATCAAAGACATAAACCATATTGCGTCCTTATATAACTTTATGCTAGATGGGGAATACGAAACATACAAGTTTATGATTTTAATAGTTAAAAACCAAATTCTTTATCATATCACTGAGATATTATTAATTATTCATTTTAGAAAATAAGGAAACTTATTTACGTTCATTGTTGTTTGTTAATTTATTAATCACAACCTCTTTTTATTTGCACTTTTTGCTTTTTTAAACTTAATAGGTGTTCATAGAATGGACATTGACTTATCATTTGATTAACGCTCACTACATACATTTGCTCTTCAAGACCATCAAATTTGGAGAGGACAATGCATGGACGTTTATTATGTTAACACAATTGTTTATCGAATCATTGACTTATTAGCCATTATTCTTAAAAAAAGAGGAACATGTTTACGTTCGTTGTTGTTTGTTACTTTATTCACATATGTAACTCCTTAATTAATAATTTCGTTAAAAATCCCGTCAATTTGACGGGTCTATAAGCTAGCTTTATCTTTACTATATATAAAGAGGGAACAACAGTTATTGAAAAGTTAAACTTTAAAAAGTGTATAAAGTGGTTAGACAAAAATACCCATTTAATGTTTAGTGATTTTAAATTTGGTTAATCATTACACTTAATTAACTTACATATACAACACAACCATTTTCACCATCTACCATTTGTAGAAGAAGATTGAGTTTTTTGTTAATAATTTAATCACGCTATTGTTGATGACATTGTTAAACAAGTTTTTAGCCACGGCGAGGTTAATGTAAAAGTGTAGTATTTTGTTTATTGCGCGTTTATATTATGTTATACCAATCGCTTACTATTTTTTTTTTCATATATATTTCATATTTAGCTTAATCCAAATCCTTACATCTTAACCACAATATCGCAATTATAATTATTTATCATTATAAATTATCGTCGCTATGCACGGGTAGTCGTCTATTTATGTATATTAAGGCATAATATATAAAGGACAAAAATACACTGTTGGTCCCTAAACTTGCCAAAAATCATCGTCGGGACACGAAAGTTAAGATTTTCGTCGTCGTAAGACCAAAACTTGGGATTTTGAGGCCAAAGAGGTCCCTTGACCCGTAATGCTCAAGTCATTGCCCCGTTATATTTCCTCAAATCCTGTTATTCTTATGCAATGACTATTTTGCCCATATATAATGTCATCCATCACCCTTTTCTTCATTTCACCCACACACAAAAAAACCCATCTCAGAAAAACCCAATTCCTCGATTTCACAGAAATTCAATTTGAAAACCCTAATTTAAAATCCACATGAACAATTAAGGGCCCGTTTGGTTTGCAAAAGGATTTGGAATCAGATTTGGATTCGGTTTAAAATGAAAGAAAATGAGGTAAGAGAAAAAATTAATATTTTATTAAAAAATTTATTTTAATGGTTGATAAATAATTTATTGGAAAGAAAGTGGGATAGTTTTATTTTTTAATAATTAATTTATGTATAAATTGTGAGTGAAGATTAAATGTAAGGCCAATTATATGTTTTTATTTGCAAAAGACAACATATTAGCTAGGAATCAATCTATCATTCTTGGGCCCACATCAATTCCCAAAAGCTTGAACCAAACAATTAAACTTTGGAATCTTTTGAATCCTAAAGGTATAAACCAAATGTGCCCTAAAGGAATATGTTCACCATAGTTTATATCACCATCGGCGCAGCGTCACCATCCCCGCCCCGCCGTACACTGCCACCACCACTGAATTATTTGAATTAATCAGTGAAGATGTACGGATTCAAAGCAATGACGTTCAATTGGAGGATGCGTCAATTGGTTATATGTTACATATGTCGCTTTTTGATGTATGAGATAGTAAGTGACACTTTGGCCTTAATGGTGTCTCACGATATGGGCCGGTGGCGTATGCATCTTCACTGGATGTTATTGGGTGCTTTGGCACAACGGTTGCTGATGCTGGCATTCTTCTTCAAGCCATTTCTGGTCATGATAAACTTGACGCCACTAGTAGCAACAGGTATGTTTTTTTTCTGCATTAGTTTTGATGTTTACAGTTTCTTGATATAGTTTATCAAAAAAGCATAGCATTATGTTGCTCACCCAAGAAAAGTTGTGTTATATAATGATCAGATGATCATCAATATAAGATATGGAAGGTAACATCAGCATAGAATTTCTTTTCTACAAACGGCCCAGTCGCCCGAAGTCTATACCTTTTCTAGACAAAAAAAAAAAAACTTCTCAAAATGACCCACGAGACTCGGGCAAATTTTGCTATAGTTTAAAATTATGACAAGTGTCCCAAATATGTAATTTGAGCACTTTTTGTGTAAGTACTTTTTCAGAATCTTTTTGTACTTATGTCTGAAAAAATACAAAAAGTATCTTACACATCACTTACAAAAAAAAGTCGCTCAAAGTACATATTTGGGACATTTGTCAAAATTTAAAGCTATAAAAAAAAGTCGCCCAAGTCTCCTGGGCATTTTGAGAAGTCACTTTTTTTTTGTCTAGAAAAGGTATACACTTTGGGCGACTGGGGCGTTTGTAGAATTAGCTCCATGTTTTATCATTTGGATGTGCTTATGCTGTTTTATGCGTTTGAGTGTTTGGGAAATCCTCATTATTTAGGGTATGAATAGAAAAATGACAAAAAAATGATATTGCCATGAAAATTAAAAAGATGGAAGTTTTATGACATTGGTGTAAAAGTCTCTCGAATTAGATTACAAAAAGGCGTGGATAGGTAATTAATATCATTTCACCCTTTACATAATTAGCGTTGTTGCAGCTGATCTTTAAGTTTTGACTCTTAAATAATCATATTGTCTTTAGCTTAGTATGATACTAAATCTGAATGCGGGGCATCCATTGTTAATTATCAAATTTATTCCAACGAGTGTGCCTAAATTCATATAATGTGTTGTTTCTTCCCTTAACTAACAGTTGCATTGCACTCTGATGTAGTTCTTTACTTTCTTAATGCCAAAGTAGTTTTAAGTAACCATATTGCAATCTATGTTTTCAGGATGTTATTGACTTCACATCTCAATTCATCTCCAAAGATTATTTTGAATCACAACCTTTAAAAGGACTACGGGTTGGTGTAATATCTGAAACTATTGGGGATGGAGTTGATCAGGAAGTTGTGTCGTCAATCCGTGGTGCTATTTCTCATCTGGAAGAATTAGGAAGTACCGTGACAGAGGTTATCATTCTATCTTTATGTATTTTAAATCGATCATGTTGTCATTGATGATGTATTTTAAATCGATCATTTTGTACTTAAAGTGGGGGAAAGGGTAACTCTTGGGCTTAGACTTCAGATGCGGTTACTATACCGCAAAAATAAATACAGGATCAAGTCTAGGTACTTTGACACACATGATACCCCCGAGATGGCAAGGGAACATCCCGCCGCCGCCGAGAGTGTGGCATAACAGAACCCGAGAGGAGTGGGAGTCGTTGGTCGACTGGTGGTCGCAACCGGAACGGATGGAGAGATCTGCGAAAAATGCAGATAACCGAGCACAAAACAAGATACTAACCCACCAAGGGAGACATTCGTTCGTACAAGGACGAAACGATTATGTAAGACTCATTATAATTTTTGTGATTTTTAAAGGTCTATATATTTTTTATATATAGCTCGTTATTAATTTATTTTATATAGTATGTATAGAGGGTTAAGAATGCGTGGAAAAATGAAGAGCTCATCGAAACATGGAGGAAGTGCCATTCAAGAAAGGGCGTGTTTAAAACAAAAGAAAACGAGACGGCTTATGTAAGTAATTTATCTCTTAACATGCGTCATTAAGATCAAGTTACTTTTTTTTTTTAACTTACTTGTTTTTAACATACTTTTTTTTTTTTTTTTTTTTTTTTTTTTTTTTTTTTTTTTTTTTAATACTTACACAGATGGCGATAAAGTCACTCTGGGATCAAGTTAAAGCCGGCACACACCCGTTGATGACCGAGCAGGAAGTACTGGATGAAATAGTTCTGAGTGAAAACCGGCAAAATATGCCGGGCAGGGGCAGGCTGATGCCAGGCATGGGCAAAGCTTCATCCAGGTCTGCACATCGACCGGTTGCACAAGAATATGTTACTCGGCAGCATATGTCGAAGGTGTTGAGGCGAGAGGCGGAAGAGAAAGAGTTGTTGAGGAGGCAAATGTTGGAGGCGCAACAACGGGCTCAAGTGTCCAAGAATGAGGCTAGATTAAATAGGCTACAGAATGACCAGCTTTTTGCTCGACAAGTCGCCGTCGAATCTTTCTTGGGGCAGTTTGTCGGCCACTACAACAGCCAAGGTAATCCGTTTCCCGTTTCCTTTCCCTCATTTCCCCCAACCTCTTTCATTTCCCGCCCCTTATCCCGGCCCTATTCCCTTTCCCAACCCTAATAATTCTTCCTTTGACAATTGTTATCGTCCCACCTTTCCCGACTCTACTACATGCCCAGGTTCTAGTTCTAACCCGGGTTCTAGTGCTAATTATGCAATGCCGCCACCCGACCTTAACAAATACATAAGACAAACTAATCCTCATTTGAGCCGCATTCCCGAGAATAATAATGCTAGTAGTGGTGAGGAGGAGGCGGAGGAGGAGGGGGAGGAGGGGGGTTCTTACGAGGAGTCGGACTAGGAGTAGGCGTAGCCGCGTAGGGATGATGTAAGATATTATTATATGTGTTAACTTTGTGAATTGTTAGTAACTTTGAGGAATGGTATATATTGTCGAATGGTATAACTTTGTGAATTGTTAGTAACTTTGAGGAATGGTATAAGTTTGTGAATTGTTAGTAACTTTGAGGAGTAGTTTAATTTGTATCGTATTTGTTAGTTTAATTTGTATCGTATTTGTCGAATGCAATCGTGGATTTGAGTAATTTGGTATTGTATCATATTGCCGAATTGGTATTGCGGATTGTAGTTGATTTACAGGTTTTGTATTGGTAGATTTTTTCCGGAAAAAATCTGGAAATGCAGGTTTCTACTGCTTTTTTTTTTTTTTTTTTTTTTTTTGCATGGTCGTCCTAAAATTTCAAAGAAATGTCGTCCTACTGGACCAAATTTAAAATAATGTAAACAATTTGGGACGAGAATCTCGTCTTATTTTGTTTTTTAAAAATATTTTCGTATTTAATTAATAGCTGTGAAGAAAGTAAAAAAAAAAGGAAAAAACATTTGGGATGAGAATCTCGTCCCAAATTTGCAAATACATGTCGACCCATTTTGTAATTTAAGAGTTGAATGGGTGGTGGGACCCAGGAAAATTTTTTTGGGACAAGAAAAAAGATACGAGCAGAATGGGACGAGGTGTCGTCCCATTCTGCGTTTGGGTCGACAGGCTTTGCACATTTGGGTCGACATTGTAGTCCCAAAGTGCTTCTATTTTTTGTAGTGTCATGGGACCCACGTCGCGATACTATCCCCATACATTTCTGGGTTCATCCATGGCTGTTGGGTCAGAAGCTGGATACATTGTATCATGCCATACAAAACCGACTAAAAAGTGTTCTTTGTAGGATCGTGTGCTTCTAGCTTTATTGAGCTTGGTTAAACCGTTTATGTAAACACAAACAACTTAGGAGAATCTCTAGGTGTAAGACTTGTGTCTATGCGGAAACTAAACACAAGAATATAAAGAAGAAAGTAACTAACAAGTTTTTGATCCTCTATGGATCGGTTTATAAACTAATAATGATTTTATTGATAATTGTAAAGTCCTACAAAACTCATAGACGAGTGTTCCTTTTATACTAACAAGAAGTCCTAACCCTAACCCGTCATACAAGAAAATGTGTGAAGAGATATACATCAATCTCTTCTAAAAATAAATCTAACAAACATTCTAAACTTACGGGATAACAATTACTAAAACCCGCGGTAACGACTACTATCAGCAGAAACAAAAATAAACTATCAGCAGCAATGAACTTTAGCATGAACCGCACACTATCGGCAGGAACCAGCTTACACTACTAGCAGCAATGAGAAATCTATCATTTCCCAGAATTCCTAACATTCTTCATGCTTGGCATCCAAGTGATGTGTCGGCTTACACCATACTTTCACCTTGGAAGCCTGATTTTGATCCGGCAAGCTGGGAACAAATAATGGTTCAATATATCATTCCTAAGTTGTTGGCTGTCTTGTATGAATTCCAAGTCAATCCAGCCGATCAGAAGCTTGATCAATTCTTTTGGGTCCGGACGTGGGCTGCTGTCATCCCCATTCATCACATGCTTTACATAATAGGTGTGTTCTTCAACAAGTGGCAAGAAGTCTTGTATCAGTGGTTGCGCTCAAAACCAAATCTTCAAGAAGTGGTGAATTGGAATCTGGGCTGGAGGGATCTTATATAGACTGAGCTTTTATCCAATGAACACGTACGGTTTTGGCTGAATACGGTTCAAGACATGAAGAACCAAGCTGTCGAAGGGTTGAAGGTGGTCCAACCTGGCATGAGAGAAAACATCAGCTACCTAAAGGCACGTGAACATAGACAGTTTGAAGCTCAACAGAAGGCGGAAGATATGGGTAGTATGAGTTTGAAAGAAGTTATTGAACTCTACACACAACATAAAAAGGGGTTACAACACCGCTACAATAGCTCTTACAATGGCAAAAAGGATTTCTAAGACCAGTGCCAACGGGCTCGTTGGTTTGTTAACCGACGAGCGTCGCTTAAGTGACACCAATGGCACCACCGCGTTGGTGGTGTCTCGGTTAGAGGTTTTTTCGGTTTGGCGACGAGCAATGGACGATGTGGTGCGGGCCCATTTGTGTTTTTTGCGAGTATTTTATGTGTGTGAGTGTTTTGTGCGGTACATTTGTGTAGTACCAAAGAAAGAAACACGTCACCATTAGCGGAGGTGTGTCAATTTATGTGTCAATTTGAGATGTGGTAATGTGGTGCTAAGCCGCCGAGGTGGCACAACTGAAAGACAAACTGACGCTTCACGTTTGGGAGTTCAATAAACAAAATCAATACGTATATAATATTCTAAGAATATGTTGGGAATTATCACAAGAGAAGACTTAAATATGAAGAACAGACTTAAGTCTGCTGGTTTACTTAGTTAAGTCTGTTAGTTGTATTCATGTCATAGTTAAGTCTGCCAGCACATTGTTAAGTCTGGTAGACATAATAGCATAGTTAATTCTGGTCGACAGTAATAGTTAAGTCTGTTTATGATTTATAGTAAGTTAGTTAGCTATAAGTTAGGAAAGGATACGGATGGATTAGTTATCTTAATAGAAGATATCTTTATGCTTCTACACGTTTTGTATCTAGGGTTTCCTTGGTGTATAAAAGGAACCCTAAGGCATTAGTTTTGGTACGCGTATTGATTGTAAAGTTAGTTGACATTGTGATCAAAAGTTAATAGAATTAAGAAGTTAGTATATTGTGTTCTTCATTGTTATTGTTAAGATTCCGCATTAGCAATTAACAATTTGTTAGAGTTTCTCACTTAGATCAATTTGGATTTATTCAAGTTGTCTATTAAGTAACAAAGGCTACTTAGATCCATAATTCGTGTGGACCTACAAGTGGTATCAGAGCCTGTAGAGAGACTCTAAGTTCGAAGAAACACAAAAACCACAAACACAAATCACTCAAAAAAACACTGCACAATGTCTGTTAAAGGTAATGATTTCTCAAACCATCTCAGTGATAATGACTCAAACCATGAAGAAGAAGCATCAGAAGTTGGCACATCCAAACAACAACAACAAACCATACCTACAACAACCACTATATCAAACATTAAACTCCCAATCCTGAAGAAGGAAGAGTATGACATATGGTCTATGGAGATGGAGCACTATCTGGAGTATGACGACAATGATGTCTGGAAGGTGATCCAGAATGGGAATTCTAAGAAGAGGGTTTCAGTTGGCAAGGATGGAGTTGTTAGGGTGCTTCCACCGGTATCTGCTTCAAAAATTCATGCAGTGGAAAAGGAGAGAAAAGCTAAAACCCTTTTACGGATGGCACTTCCCAAGGAACACTTGAGAAGGTTTCATGGCATGGATGATGCCAAGGAAATTTGGGAAGCTATCAAAATAAGATTTGGAGGGAATGCAAACTCCAAGAAGATGCAGAAGGCTGTTCTTAAGCAGCAATTTGAAGCATTCTCTGTAACCAGTGCTGAAGGGTTGGAGAAGGGTTATGACAGGTTTCAACATCTTCTCTCTCAATTGGAGGCTCATGGTGTTGCTGTGTCGAATGAAGATGCAAATCACAAGTTCCTCAGATCATTGCCTAAAGAATGGTCAAGTGTGACAATGACCATGAGAATGAAAGAGGAAATTGACACCTTGTCAATAGATGATCTATACAACAATCTTCGGGTTTTTGAACAGGAGATCCAAGGAAGTACAAAGGCATCTTCAAGTACTCCCAATGTTGCTTTTGTTTCTCAAAGCAAGGGCAGCACTAACAAGGTTAATTATGGTGGATTTAGTTCTGGTGGTTATGAAACTTCTTCAAGCAGTATGAGAGAAAGAGAAGTCCCTGAAGGATTTGTTGATGAAGTGATCTACTCACTTTTTGCTAAGAGGTCAGAAGAGAAGGACCTCATTAGTGATGATCTTGAGCAGATCAATGATATTGATGTTGAAGAGATGGATATTAAGTGGCAAATTGCTATGATTGCCCTTAGAATGAAGAAGTTTTACAAGCAGACTGGAAGGAACATCAGGTTTGATGGGAAGACACCAGTTGGGTAAAATAAGAAGACTGTTGAGTGCTACAGGTGTCACAAGCATGGTCATTTTGCTAGGGAATGCATGACAAGGATGACTGCTGATGGGAAAAAGAAGAAGGATTCAGAATCTCAAGAAGATGACAAGCTGGAGAAGAATCAAATGAGCATGTTGACTTTGGAAGCTGGCACAGTTAACTGGGGAGAGCAAACAGAAGAGGAACTAGAACCAAACCATGCTTTCATGGCCATTGGTTCCAGTACTGAGGTATCTTTGTGTTCCAAAACTTGCATTAATTCATACAATAGTCTTAAAGCTTTGTGTGATGAACAATTAAAACAAATAGGTGACCAGGAGGCACAAATAATTGCTTATACTAATGCTGTCAAAACTTTAGAAGCACAAATAGTCACCTATCAAAAACAGCAATCTTCTTTAAATGAAAAACTTACTTTTCAAGCTAATGAGATATATGAAAAAGATGAAAAACCTAAGAGATATAGAAGAATTGGCATGAAAGCAGTAAAAGAAAAGGAAGAATTGCAAAAGAGAGTGGACACATGGAACCATTCTGCTAAAAGTCTGGATAAGTTAGTAGAATCTGGTATGAGCTCAACCTGTAAAATCGGCTTAGGATATGAGATTAAGTCAGATAGTGAAGTTTTAAGCTATGAGGAAGAGATGGCTAGAACTGTGTTTGTTAGTTTAGAAAGTGACTTAGCTGGTAAACCAACATACAATAGATTCATTCAAACCAATGACTTTAAAGGGGTTCCACCTCCATTAAATGGAGATTACACTCCTCAACAAAAGGAAGAACTTGATGAGTCTTTGTTTTTGTATGGTAAAAAGGGGCCTCAACTGCCTGAGTCAAATAACTCAGATGACAAATCAAGTGAGTATTCTACCTGTCAATCTAATGACAGTGAAGGATCCATTAGAGATGTCTCTGAGCACCCTGAATCTGAGCCAGAATGTGAAACAAAAGAGATGTCTGAGTCAAAATCTGTTAAGGATAGTGAACCAGTTGTGACTACACCCAAAGCTGAAACAGTTAAACCTAGTTGTGTTAAACACATAAAATCTCCTAGGGAATCTGTTAAATGTCAAGAGTCACCTAAGAGTGATAGAGTAAAAAGAGAGTTTAGGAGAAGTTACACTTTCACTCCAAAAAGATGCTTTGTATGTGGTAGCCTAAGTCATCTAATTAAAGACTGTGATTTTCATGAGAAAAGAATGATAAGAGAGGCTGAACTTAGGAAACAGAAGAGTGTTAATACTGGCCATATGAATGCTAAATCAGTTTGGAATAATGCAAACAGAATTAATCATGCTAACCAATTTGCTCCTAATCCAGCACAAATTAATACTGATAAACCATATGTTAATACTGTTAAGTCTAATGTTAATTCTGGTTGGTCATCAGTTAATTCTGTTAGACCAAATGTTAATTCTGGCAGACCAAATGTTAATTCTGTTGGTCAAAATCTTAATTCTGATAGGCCCAAAGTTAATTCTGGGTATGTTAATGATGTTAGACCCAGACAACCAGTTGTATACAGACCACAGGTGAATCAATATAATCAAATAAACAATTTTTATAAATCACATTCACCTGTGAGAAGACCCATTGCTAAGAATACAACACAAACTTCAAACTCAAATGCTGTAAGGGGAAATGGGGAATCTGCTGTTAAGACCTCAGCATGTTGGTCTTGGGATCCATTTAAGAATGAACTAACCTACCAATCCCAAAACAACAGTGGATCATGTTCATATAAGACATACAAATATATTGATGCACAAGGCAGACCCAAGCCTTCAGAGGCCTGGGTCCTTAAGAGAAACTAATCTCTTTTCTTTATGTGCAGGATCATCCACTCAAGAACATGGGAGATAGAGGAATATTTGATAGTGGGTGTTCTGGGCACATGTCTGGTAACAAGGATCATCTGAAGGATTTTCAAGAATTCAAAGGAGGTTCTGTTACCTTTGGAGGTAGTAAAGGTCAGATTACTGGTAAAGGTAGAATAGTTGTGGGCAATTTAGAATTTGACAATGTGTCTTTTGTAAAAGAACTTGGGAAGTTTAATCTTTTCTCAATATCACAAATTTGTGATAAGCAGCATAAGGTGCTTTTTACTGAATCTGAATGTTTTTTGTTGACTTCTGACTTTAAGATGCCTGATGAAAATCAGATACTTCTCAAAGTCCCAAGACAACACAACATGTACAGCTTTGATATGAAGCAACCTGATCCTGCAAAAGGTTTTGCCTGTTTGCTTACAAAAGCCACTATTGATGAATCTAAATTGTGGCATAGAAGGTTGGGTCATATTAATTTTAAGAACATAAACAAACTTGTGAAGAATAACCTAGTTAGAGGCTTACCTTCCAAGGTTTTTAAGAATGACCATACCTGTGTAGCTTGTAATAAGGGTAAACAGCATAGGGCTTCTTGTAAGGCTAAGTTAGAAAGGTTTATTACTGAGCCTTTACACACCTTGCACATGGATCTGTTTGGCCCTACTTCTGTGCAGAGTATCAATCATGCTAGCTATTGACTTGTCATTACTGATGATTGCACTAGATTTTGTCGGGTATTCTTTATGTCTAAGAAGGATGAAACCACTAGATTAATTCAAACTTTCATTAGGCAAATAGAAAACCAGCTTAATCATAAGGTTAAGATCATTAGATTAGACAATGGTACAGAGTTTAAGAATAGGAGCATGCTTGAGTTTTGTGGTAATAAAGGAATCAAGAAAGAGTATAGCAATGCTAGAACTCCACAACAGAATGGAGTTGCTGAAAGAATGAACAGGACCCTGATTGAGGCAGCTAGGACTATGCTAGCAGACTCACTCTTACCAATAACCTTTTGGGCTGAAGCAGTCAGGTGTGCTTGCTACATATTCAATAGGGTAAGAGTGACCAAACCTCAGAATAAAACACCTTATGAGCTTATATTTGGCCATAAACCAGTTATTAGTTACATAAGAACATTTGGGTGCCATGTTACCATTCTAGATACTCTTAGTGTGCTTGGCAAATTTGAAGGAAAGTCTGATGAGGGGTTTTTGGTGGGATATGCACTAAATAGTAAGGCCTTTAGGGTATACAATTTAGTGACTAAGAGGGTAGAAGAGAATCTTCATGTCAATTTTCTTGAGGAGAAACCTAATGTGAAGGGAATAGGTTATAGATGGATGCTTGATATTGATTTTTTAACTGATTCTATGAACTATATTCCTATCTCTAAGGAGAATCAAGCTAACCCTCATGCAGGTTCCATAGAAGTAACTAACAATGCAGGTACTTAAGTTACTTCTGATGCAAATGATTCTACCCAAGAAGAAGAGATTGATGAGCTTATTGTTGTTCCTACAACAACAATCAAGTCTGATGTAGCTCATGATGGTACAAAGAAATCTTCTGGACTTTCAAAGAAGAAGGAATCTGGGAAAGAGGTTTCTCCTACAAATGTTTTAGAAGATATTGCATCTTTCAGAGATGAATTGGATGCATTGGCTGACAAGCATCTTGGGAAGAAGGCTACCACAACTTCTACACTTAAGTCTGGTAGTGAGTTCATTAATTCTGCTACCAGTACTAACTTAGTTAATTCTGGTAGTGATGCTGTTAATTCTGCTGAGCCTGATTCTACTCCAAAAGATGATTTTCATGATTCTGAGATGCCAAAACTTGAGTTCTTTGATAATCCAAGTGAAGGAATTTTTGATGGAGCTTCTTATGATAATGAAGGTATAATCACTGATTTCAACAAATTACCCACAGAAGTGGATGTAAGTCCAGCTCCAACACTCAGAATTTACAACATTCATCCAAAAAGTCAAATCATTGGGGATCCTAAGTCAGCTGTTCAGACCAGAAGCAAAGTGCATAAACAGTTAGAAGCTCATGCACTTGTCAGTTTTGTCAAGCAACAGCAAAGAATAAACTACAAAGATCAACAACATTGTTTATTTGCATGTTTCCTTTCTCAAAAGGAACCAACCAAGGTTTCTGAAGCTTTAGCAGATGAAAGTTAGGTGGAAGCAATGCAAGAGGAGTTGCTGCAATTTCAGTTGCAAAAGGTATGGGTTCTGGTAGATTTGCCACATGGAGCAAAGGTTATAGGTACAAAGTGGGTCTTCAGGAATAAAAAGGATGAAAGAGGGGTAGTAGTTAGAAACAAGGCCAGATTGGTGGCCCAAGGGTATAGACAAGAGGAGGGGATAGATTATGATGAGGTTTTTGCTCCAGTAGCCAGAATTGAGGCTATTAGGTTATTTTTGGCCTATGCATCATATATGGGATTCATAGTCTATCAGATGGATGTAAAAAGTGCTTTTCTGTATGGCACTATTGAGGAAGAAGTGTATGTTCATCAACCTCCTGGCTTTGTTGATCCTGCCCATCCCAATAAGGTTTACAAAGTCATCAAAGCTCTGTATGGATTACATCAAGCTCCAAGAGCTTGGTATGCTACTCTTTCAAATTTTCTTGAAGAGCATGGGTACAAGAGAAGAGTAATAGACAAGACCTTGTTCATTAAAAGGAACAAGAAGGATATCATTCTAGTGCAAGTATATGTGGATGATATCATTTTTGGCTCAACAAAAAGGTCTTGGTGTGAAGAGTTTGAGGCTTTAATGAAGGGCAGATTTCAGATGAGTTCAATGGGGGAGCTCACATTTTTTCTTGGACTGCAAGTGCAACAAAAGAAAGATGGACTTTTTATTTCTCAAGACAAGTATGTTGCTGAGATTTTGAAGAAGTTTGATCTTGTAAATGTGAAGACTGTAGGCACTCCTATGGAGAACAAGGTGCCATTAACCAAAGATGAAGATGCTGATGATGTGGATGTGCATCTCTATAGATCAATGATAGGTTCTCTAATGTATCTAACAGCATCTAGGCCTGATATTATGTATGTTGTGTGTGCTTGTTCTCGTTTTCAGGTTACTCCCAAGACTTCACATCTTCATGCTGTGAAGAGGATCTTTAGGTATCTAAAGGGCAAACCCAATTTGGGTCTTTGGTATCCTAAAGAGTCATCATTTGACCTGGAAGCCTATTCAGATAGTGATTATGCTGGAGCAAATCTTGATAGGAAATCCACAACAGGAGGTTGTCAATTCCTTGGAAGAAGATTGATTTCCTGGCAATGCAAAAAGCAGACCATTGTGGCTACATCAACAACTGAAGCTAAGTATGTAGCATCTGCTAATTGTTGTGGACAAGTCTTGTGGATTCAGAATCAGATGCTGGATTATGGTTTGAACTTTATGAATACTGTAATTCACATAGATAATGAAAGCACTATCTGTATAGTTAAGAATCCTGTGTATCACTCTAAAACTAAGCATATAGAAATAAGGCATCACTTCATAAGAGATTTCTTTGAAAAGAAACTGATTAGGGTGGAAAAGATACACACAGATTTAAATGTGGCAGACCTATTAACCAAAGCTTTAGATGGACCTAGGTTTAATTACTTAGTGGTTAATATTGGTATGATGAACCCATAGCTACATTTGAGGTGAGGTTACATTTAAGGGGAGGTTAAATGTATAGTTTGTATATTAGAACCAGTACTTAGTAGTTAATTCTGATAAGTAGTTAATTCTGATAGCTTTAGAAGTTAATTCTGGTAGTATTCGCATTAATTCTGGTAGTATTAAAATGTAAAAATATCTTTTTTACCGTTAGGTCTTGTCGTACATTTAATTATTTTCCTATTTAAATATTACCGTTGATATTTTTTGGGAAAATGAAGTATATATGGATGAGATTTAATTATTGTTTCATCTTTATCCATTATCTATTTCTATTTTTAAAATCTTAATTTTCGGCCAAGATTACTCTGTTTTTAACCGCCAGTATAAACCCTAAAGTCAATAGTCAACCAGCACTTACCAATCTTCCATGGCTCAACTCAAGTATTGTGACAAGCATAATCAGGTTGGATTCTTGAAGAAACCAAATACGAGTGAAGGTTTTGAGCAGATAGTGGACTTTCTGAAAGGCTCTCACATACGGTATGCCTTGACTCATTCTCCCAATATCTATGATTCTCTTGTCAAACAGTTTTGGGGGACTGCTACCTTTGAAACTCTTGCTGATGGGAATCTAAATTTAAGGGCAACCATTAATAATCATGAGTTTTCTATCTCATAAGCAGCCATTAGGATTAGTCTTAAACTAGATGATGCTTCTGGAGAAACAATGTTATCAAATAATGAGATCTTGGAAGGTATGGGTAACATTGGATACCCCACTAATGGTGGTGGTTTTACCTTTTGGAAAAGCCATTTTTCACCACAATGGAAGTTTTTGATTTACCATTTGCTACACTGCCTAAGTCCCAAGAGTGGTGGATGGGATCAATTTGGGAGCAATATTGCTTCTGCATTGGGTTGTCTTTCACTTGGAAAGACTTTTAATTTTTTAAAACTAATCTTTGATGGCATGGTAGCAAATGTGAACAGCAAACATAAGTTTTTAATGTACCCAAGATTTTTACAAATGGTGTTAAATGTGGAAACTGAACAAAAAGTGCCTTACATGTGTGCCTCATTTAAAGATAAAATTTTTAGCAACATGAAAAGAGGATTTCAGGGGACACACAAACCATTATTGCTTGCTATGTTGCCTGGTGATACTAACATTGCAGGAACATCATCTGGAGCTGAGGTACATAATGAAATAGAGGAACAAACCTAAGAGGTTCCTAGATCACCAACACCACCACCCAGATCACCAACACCACCACCTAAGTCACCTACACCACAACCACCATCACCAACACCTACACCTTCACCTGAGCAACAAACCCAGATTCCCACTCCAACTCAGGAGGAGGAATCAGCTCACATGTCTGTGGATGAAGTTGTACAATTGGTTCCTCAGTTAGTTCAAAGGATTTCTGACTTGGAGAAGGCAAACCAAACAATGGGAAAAGCAATTATCACATTGGTCAGGAAAGTCAAAAAGATGGAAAGGATCATGAAGGACAAAGGGATTACTTTCAGTGATACAGAAGGGGTTGAAGAGGAAAATTCTTCCAAACAGGGGAGGAATTTGGATGAAGAACAGACTTTTAAGACTCCAGCTCAGGATAAACCAACTGAAGGTACAGAGATAAATCCTGAAGGAATGGAAGCAGCAGAAACCTTAGCCCAATCTCTGAGCAAAATTCAACAAGAAAACAAGAAAAGAAGGCTAAAAAGAAAGTTGGTAATTGATGAAGAGATTAATTCTGATGAGGAGGTTATTAAGTCTGGTGGTGATAATGTTGATGTCATTAAGTCTGGTGTTAAGTCTGGTAATGAAAAAGATAAGTCTATTAAGGTTGATAAGTCTGGTGAAGAATCTGATGTTGTTAAGTCTGCTCAGGAAGTTAAGTCTGCTTCAACTCAAAGGGAAGGAAAACAGATTCTTGAAGAAATTCCTCAACCAAAGAAATCAAAGAAGCAACAAGCTGAGGAAGAAGCATGCTTAGCTAAAATTGCAAGGATTTAGGCTGAGGAAGCAGCTGAAAAGGAAAGACTTGAACAGATAAAGAGACAAGATGAACTTGTTGCTAAGAAGTTGCAAGAGGATTTCAATAATGATCCTTATATGTCATTGATTGAAGATGGTGATGAGCTTAGGGCTAAGATGGAAGAACTCAAATCTGATGCAAGTTTGACAGTTGAAGAAAGGTCAACAAAACTTGCTGAGTTCATGAATGCAAGGATGGAGATAGATACTCTTGGTGGCTTGATGGATAAAATTAAAAAGACACAAAAGAAAAAGAGTACAACCAAGAGACTCACTAAGCAACAAAAGATGTCAGACATGAAGATTTATTTGAAGAATATGATGCATTCCAGTGTTGAAAAGATGAGAGGAATGTCATATGAAGAGCTTGAAGGAATGTACCTCAGAGCATATGAAAGAGACCACAATTATAGGCCTACTGATTATGAGGATTCTATCAGAAGAAGTTTCAAAAGACAGAAAGTGTCTGAGGAAGAAAAAGTGTCTGAAGTTAAGAAGGTATCTGAGACTGCAAAGGAAGAAACAGAGGTCAAAAAGCCTATCATTACTTGGACTAGAAGGAAAAGTGTAGCAAGAAAAGGAAGATTAGGTTCTAAAAGGAAGGAACAAGAGGAAGAAGAACCCTCATCTGAGGAATTCACCATGGGTTCTATTCCAGAAAGTTCAATTGAGCCTGCCAAAGTTGTAAATTGGCAAATTATCAAAACAGGAAAGAAAGCACCTTATAAGATAATAAGGGAAGACTATACAGAAGTTGTGTATGTGAACTTTCTAGGACTGTTGAATGATTTAAGCAGAAAAGATCTTAAGGAGTTGTATAAGTTGGTGGTGAATAAATATGGGGATAACAGACCTGAAGAAGAGTTTGAAAGGGTTCTTTGGGGTGATTTAAAGACAATGTTTGATCCACCATCAAGAACAGATGAGGTTTGGAAGCTGCCATATCAACAAGAAATAGTAAGATGGAGGTATTTTGACTCATGTCAAGTTCATTGTTTGAATCTACAGAGTGCATACATCTATATGTTGACAGAAGTTGAATATCCTCTACACCCAAGGATATGTAAGGACATGCTTGAAAAGAAGTTGTTAGGGTATAAGGATGATGAGGTATGCAATCAACTGTTGGAATTGATTGAGATGCAATCTCAAAAAGAGGCTATTTGGGGTGTTTGAAAGAATTTTCCAAGTTGATAAGTGAGATTAAAGGAACTTCTCACTTGGTGAAGGTGCTTAGCACGGACACAACAAATAGTTATCAGTCCACCATGTCTAATCCACATAAGGACTGGCTAATCCATGAGCAAACGGCTCTGGTAAAGATACCTCAAATCCGTTTATGGCTGAAAATTTACCAAAAATTGTATGGTAATCAACTCACCATATCTGAGATAGTGAAGAGTTGGCTAGCCCACAAGAGTATGGCTTGTGGTAAAGGCTGTGGAAATCCATAACTGGTAATCAATTCACCAAGGTGAGGTCTGATTCCACCAAAGAATTGGCTAGTCCAAAAGCAAACGGCTTTTGGTAAAGACAAAACAAATCCGTTGATAGCTGATGGTTTGCTAAAAATCATATGGTTATCAATGTACCATGGTCTTACACACCAAAACATTGGCTACTCCAGTAGTTAATGGCTATCTGGTAAAGAGACATCAAATCCATTAATTTTCAATGATTCACCTCTCACAGGAGTTCACACACCTGGAAGTGATGAGAATAGTATGAAACTTAAAGAATTGATGTACAAGTGGTCATTGTTGCTGAAAAAATTAGATGGGTTAAAGATCAGATGGTGAAAAGTTTGTTAAAGTTGCAGCACAAGTTCAAATATGCTGATATGAAGAGTTAAAGATCAAGATAATTCTAAGAGTTTAGAGTTTAATCCTCAAGAAGCTTATCAGAAAGGAACTTGAAGTTCATGGAGCATGAAGATCAAGTTAGGGGAGGATTGTTGGGAATTATCACAAGAGAAGACTTAAATATGAAGAACAGACTTAAGTCTGCTGGTTTACTTAGTTAAGTCTGTTTGTTGTATTCATGTCATAGTTAAGTCTGCCAGTACATTGTTAAGTCTGGTAGACATAATAGCATAGTTAAGTCTGGTCGACAGTAATAGTTAAGTCTGTTTATGATTTATAGTAAGTTAGTTAGCTATAAGTTAGGAAAGGATACGGATGAATTAGTTATCTTAATAGAAGATATCTTTATCCTTCTACACGTTTTGTATCTAGGGTTTCCTTGGTGTATAAAAGGAACCCTAAGGCATTAGTTTTGGTACGCGTATTGATTGTAAAGTTAGTTGACATTGTGATCAAAAGTTAATAGAATTACGTAGTATATTGTGTTCTTCATTGTTATTGTTAAGATTCCGCATTAGCGATTAACAATTTGTTAGAGTTTCTCACTTAGATCAATTTGGATTTATTCAAGTTGCCTATTAAGTAACAAAGGCTACTTAGATCCATAATTCGTGTGGACCTACAGAATATAAATTGAGAAAGTAAAGGATAATGCATACATATTTTTGTGTTTTTTTATAAAAACGTTTGATAACGTAGTTGTAAGTAAAATCATGATTTTCAAAACAGCTCCTAAATGCTCAATGCTCATAAATGGTACTTCATGAAACGTTTGGAAAAAGAGCATTTTGAAAAAATAAATAAAGTTGCTTATTACTTTCCAAACGAGCATTAAAAATTGCAACGCTCACTGCTCACCGCTTATCGCTCCTAAGCGCTCTGTGACAAACACTAAAGTTATAGCGTAACTTAAAGATTTCTAAATTAAATAAAAATGAGGCGTTGGCAAGCCCGTGCGTTGCACCAATTGTATCTAAGTGTTCATAGCTTAATGGTTGGTACTCATTGTATCCAAGTGTTCATAGCTTAATGGTTGGTACTCATTAGGTTTACACTATTTAAAATAATTACTTTACTTTAAAAGAGTACATGTGAAGAGGTTTTTTGCAAGATGTTATATTTAAATGAGGTTTTTCACATGTACTCTTTTAATATGAATAAGTTACATAAATTATTTTTGGCCTATTTATTTGGTACTTTTGTCATAGTGAGTTATAAAACCATATGTACTTTGAGATATTTTGTGTTCAATGGCAGATTTCCAGATGTTAGAGAATCTAATGAATGTTGCTGGTTCTTCTAATTTGCATGATTGTATGCGTTTATGGTTTGTGCAACAGGCAGGTGAAGATTATGCATTTTCTAAATTACTTTTTGCTTGTTGTCAACATTTGAGGCGGGTAATGGCGAAGAACCATACAATGATGGCGAACATGGAAGCTTTAGGTCCTCGTGGTTTTGCTTTGGACTCGCTAGATGCTTTGAGAAAGAATCAAGAGAGGCATCGGGTATTGCTTGAAAAGTTAAATAATTTGTTCTATCAAGCGAAAGTTGGTGTCTGTAAGGAAGAAGCTAATGCTATTAAGATGAATGAGTTTAATTAGTTGTTTGGTTTTATATATTTTTGTTGGTATTGAGAATTTTTAATGTTTTGTTTGTTTTCGTCTTTATGATATTTAAAATAAATATAAGTAATATTGTTTTAGTTATGGTTTTTTCTTTTTATTTATGATTGTAACGGGGAATTTTTAGATATAAATGTAAGTCTAAGTTATAAGCATTTTTATGAAGGTTAGGATGTTAATGGTAAGCATTGTGCAGGTGATAGGGTTTTTATGTAAAAAGTAAAGTGTGAGGGTTTTTTAGTTATATTTCCAAATACAATCTTTAATACTGATATGATACTTCTGCATGGGAAGACGAAGTTGCTGCTTGAATTAATACTTCCGTTATGATTTTCAATTATGACTTCTCATTACCTATTCGTTGTATTTTTTTTTTACTTATTTTTACAAATGATTATCACTGTTTATGTTATAACCCAAATATCTATTCTCTCACACATAACTCTCTGACCAATGGCCGCCTCTCGCAACATCGAAGAGCTTAAGGAGGTTTCTGGTTCCGACAATCTGGTGACTTGCTTTAAGTTTTTGTTTAACAATCGGGTAACTGAAGAGGAGGGCTTCTTGATGCGGATGGGGGAGGAAGCCAATCAACTCCGTAGCCAGATTGATAAGATTGAGATCAGCATAAGGGAGGCTCGTTTGCTTGGCCCCTTCAATGAAAAAGTTGTGGATGCGCTGGAGTGTCTGCTTGAGACACAGCAAAGGGATCGTGATAGGCTGCTAGCAATTACCAATCTCCTAGCTGAAGTCCGCGATGGTATTCATGAGATAGAATGCCATGTGAGGCTTATGGAGTTTCATGAAGCGCTTTCCGATGATGAATAGAGCAGTATGGTCACATGTTGGATGTCTTTTGGGGTAGTCTTTTGATTGTTCTTTTGGTTGTATGTATTGATGATCAGATGGTTTAGATGTTAACTGCTATGACTTTGAAGGTTGATGTAATGACTTTGATAACTAAGTAATGTTTAATAATATTAAGTTTTATGTTTATATACTTTGACTTATTTACTTTATTCATTTTTTTCCTTTTATACTTTATGAGAAAGTGTGTTTTCTCTCACACACACATGAGTCAAACACACACTATTTTGAGATCTGGCGAAAATTAATTAGGGTTTCATCTCAAATTAGGGCGATCTATTATACAACATATTAATCAAATTAAAGCATAGGTTCATTTGATTTAAGGCGTGTGGTGTTTGTGTATTGAATTTGTTGATTCAATTTTCATGAAATGATCATATAGGGCTGATAATCGTATGGCTGTGTAAGGGTTGATTGTGAAATGATATGTTAGATGTTTATGAGTATGCATGTTTTTGGAATATGAGGATTTTGGTTATTGATTTGTATATCTATTTTCAAATTTGATTAAGTAAGTTTGATTGAATTTGGATATTCATTGTTTAGGATGAATTAAGAAGTTTGGGATGATTGAATTTGGTTATTGATTTGTATATCTGTTTTCAAATTTGATTAGTAAAGTTTTTGTCTCTGCATACTTGATGATATGGCTTTTTTTGTTATATAAGATGTTAGACGGAATATCAATGATGGATGTACGGCGACCAAGGCAGCTATTGCTAAATTTTCACGGTCGCCGCACATCCATCATTGATACTTTGTCAAAATTTATCTGCTCCACACGTTTTGATAGTCACCTACCTGAGTACAATGTAGTTCACCTCAGATGAAGATTGGATCAGGACTATTATAGACTGAAAAAACGTATGTGAAATACTGCAATATATCTTTATCTTTTTCTTCTTCTTTTATTATTATTATTATTTTTTTTTTTTTTTGTATATTCCCTATTTTTTCAACTTCATGATTTAGGCTTTCAATTTGCCCCCCTAAGAAAAGCGTTAAATGTCCGCCAATGTTTGAATCAATGTATTTCAGCAGGTTCTGTCTGTTATATCAGTTGTATATTTGTTTTTTAGGTATAATGTCTGAGTTTCTATTTAGCATGGTAGGTGTCTGTTGGATGTTTGTAGGCATGTTTACAATTTCAGGGCAAAGCTAAATATTAAATGCATGTATTTATTAGATATCATCTGGGAACATTACATAGCTGTGCTAAGATAGGTTGTTGAAAGTTTCCTTGAAAACAATGTTACGCGTGCAGTGCGCAAGTTCCGGATCCTTGTCTTCGATCATCAGTATTTTAAGGCCATCAGGACTGGTAACTCTAGATAATGCCACATAAAGTTGTCCATGACTGAATACGGGAGTAGGCAAATAGAGGCCAACATAATTAAGTGACTGGCCCTGACTTTTGTTAATGGTCATTGCATAACATGGTTTTAGAGGGAATTGCCTACGTTTGAGGACGAATGGCCACTTGGACTGTGTTGATGTGAGTATAATCATGTGTCTAATGACATTGTCCCCTACATTTAAACCTGTTAGCACCTTAGCAAGAATAACAAACTGGCCTAGATCTGTAATGAGCAACCTGGTTCCATTACATAGTCCTTTGCTTGGATTGACATTTCGCAATAGCATAACGGGCAGTTCCTTTTTTAAGTGAAGAGCATATGGGGGCATACCGGGGAAATTTAAGGAATTTAGAAATTCAATCGGATACAGGTCGTGTTGTTCAAGATTGTCTGTAGATCCCTTGCAAATCTCATCTGCACTGTTGTATGTAACAATTTTCCCTTTTAATTGGTTAAATATATACTCATTGATGGCATCAACATCATCATTCTTAGGAGTTAAAATTGCCCTTTCTTTGAGGTAGACATCGTCGGTTTGTCTTGTTGTAAAATCAGGGTATGTCTCTACAACAATTTTCTCGATAGGAGAATCCCATGATTTAATTAGAAAGGTTTCGGGAATGTCAATCCAAGTTGGCTCATCCTCCCCTTCTTTGCATTTTGCTGGCAACGTGCCATCCCCCACAGCCAAAACCCATCTATTGAAATCTTTTTTTCAAGTATCAATCTGCCCATTTCACTATACTCATTGACACGCATGCTGCGTGTAAGGGTGAAGAACTTGCAATGCTTCCATAACGCAGACTAGTTTATGTAGGATTGAACAATGTCGGGCCTGCTCCCTTTTGGTATAACTGGCAGAACTTGTCGAAAGTCACCTCCCAGTAAGACCGTCACGCCTCCAAAGATTCGACTCCTATTGTCTGGTTCATGATATCCTAAAATATCCTTTAGCGTCTTGTCCAATGCCTCAAAAGCATATTTTTGAGTCATTGGCGCTTCATCCCAGATGATAAGTTTAACTTGTTGCATGAGTTCTGCCATATGTGTGTTTTGCTTTATGCCGCATGTACTGTTCTTTAATAATTCAAGCGGTATAACAAAACGGCTATGTGCGGTTCTCCCTCCTGGTAGCAACAATGAAGTGATTCCTAAACAAATTGAGACTATTAGTTCAAGATGTATTTTTTAAAGCTTACAGAGTAGTTGATTGTTTTATTTGAGTATTCATTTTTACCTGAAGATGTGACAGCAAGCACTATCATACGTTCTGATCTTAACCTTGAAATGATAGTTTTGTATAAAAATGTCTTCCCGGTTCCTCCTGGTCCATATACAAAGTAAAAATTCCATTTTTATTATGCACAGATTCAATCACCTCTTCTTAGATTAATCGTTGTTCGGGATTTAACAATGAAGGAAGTTGTTGATGTTCAACACTACTCTTCTTCATATCATAATCCAACGCTTCTCTGATGAGACGATTGTCCAAGTTGGTTAGTAACTTTGGGTTAGGTAGTGGTAGATCTTGAAACTCTGATAAAGATCTTCCATGCCTACTTAACAACTCTTGGATTTCTAGCAAACAATAGTTCTGGAGCTGTTCATCAGTCAACTCCAAGTTAGGATATTTAAAAATTTTCCTTTTTTTATGGAGGATATCCTCTGATAAGGACTCCCAGTTTTCTTCCCATAATTTTAAAGGCCTGCTGACATCGCAAAACAACAAAATTGTCACAAACATGTCATGTAGCTATGGTCCGAATGCCCATACACTTGCTTCTGATATAGCATGCTTCCATTCTGTGTCATCATTTAAAAGGCCATATGCAAAACAAGCTTCTTTGAATGTGGAACATAGTCTGGTGTTAACAGTCATGAGATTTTGAAAAGATTCAGGCCCTCTCACAATGTTCAACAGCATTCTAAGATAATATCGTTCTCCAGAAGCCGGGTGAGAGTAAACAATCCTGCCAATGCATCTTTTACGTTTTCTTTGTTTCCACATTTTGTCTTTCTCATGCCACACATAATGTTGAGGTATCTCAGCATATATATATGCCCTCGCTGATGTATCACGCTTGTTTAATTCAAACCAGTCAGTGAACATAGTTATGTCGATACCTTCCCTTTGAATTAGGGCGGGTAAGCTTTCTGAGTCACGAAGTGTGATTGCGTTCTGATTCGGCAAGTAGTAATTCAGTCTCATGACTGATGGATATGAGTAATGGATGTCATAGGAAAACAAACGCCACACTGCCTCACATGGAGCTAAGAAGCGACAATTCAAATAATTTTTTATTTCGTCCACCTCCAAAACTTGGACATTTCCCAAATCGCCATCGATTGTAACATTCTCTTGTATAAATATTGTAGCTCTATCGGGCCCTTTATTTAATTACTTAAATAAGTACTTAATTGCCTTTGATCTGTTGCACCATTCCACATTAATGTGGGCGTGGTACTTCAGGAGGAGATAACGATTGTGAGGAACCGCATATCTGTTATCGTATTTAAACTTTCCTTTTATATGGTAAGCTTTATTATCCCTTCGACGATAAATCGCATAGCCATCATTATCAACTATTGTTTCTTCTACGAAAGGTTTAGGGAAATGTTTCGAGCACTTACCCTCAACTGTACATGGGGCGTACTTAGCATCTTGACCGCAAGGTCCATGTAACATAAATTCAGTTACTATTGTATACCCTTCTAGATCACTTGATTTACATGGTATCTCTACTGTAATCATGTCATCTATCTCGCGTGCGGTTTTGCATTTCAACTCTTCTTCTAGCCATAGTAGGATATGAGCGTGTGGCAGACCACGTTTTTGAAATTCTATGACATACACAACTGAAAAGAAATGCAAGAAAAGCATAAGTTGATGCATAAATTTGATGTAGAAGAGTAGACTTTGACATTTTGCACCAAGTTGTATTACCTGCCCGTGAAGGACAAAAAATATGGTGTTTTGTAAGATCGTCTAACATTTCAGTTAGTTTAATCTTGAATACACGGGTTGCCACTTCTGGACGGTCATTACCTTTTTGTCCCGGGATGTGCTTTAACATTTCAGCAACCTCAGGCCATTTTGGATTGGCGGTGAAAGTAATGAACAGGTTTGGATTTCCATAGTTTCGACATATAGCCATAGCATCTTGGTAGTTTTGCATCATATACCTTGGGCTGCCCGTAAAACTCCTTGGTAGAACGATTCGTTTCTCGAGCCCTACTGCACTTGTATCACCCCTTGTTACAGCGTCACACAGGTTATGATATAGATCCACACGTAACGTATCTTGATTTTTCCTAGTCTATTTAAGTCTTTGCTCCTCAACAGCCGTGTACGCATCCACCAGGTATTGTTGAAATAATCGCCCACCTCTAAGCAAGGTTGTACCTTGGTTATTTTGCTGTTGTATTATTTATGAGTAGTACTCTTTCATTGTGAGACGACCCCTTTTGGTCTTGCGGGTACCTGTGTTCTTGTGATACGGTATTTTTTCATGAAATCCTTCCTCTTCATATGGGAATAATAATGGATATTGGAGGGCCATGTATTCTGAATGCAACTCAGAAATACGTTTCAGACCTTCATCCTTGTTGCTTACAACAATATCTCTTATGGGAATGCCATCACCAAAGTCGTTAGTAATTAGAGTTGCTATTTCAGGCACAGTCGAGGCGTTGTATTGCCGTGATGCACTCCGACCACTTAGCAGGCGTACTTCAAACTTGGATGAATTCTGGGAGTCACACCAATCCCTGGCCATTTGAAATACCTTGGCAATTGAACTTGATTGATCGAACATTTGAATCAGACTTGGTACTATCTTTTCATCCACCACTTCGCCACTCTCCTTGTGTATAAAAGCTTCAATCCGGTTCTTTACTTCATTTCCAGTATCATAAAAGTATAGTTGTGCATATTTGGGTTGAGTACCCCTTGTAGGCAGTAGAGAACCTATTCGATGATAGCTTTGGCCATTTATTCTAAATGTGTATGGTCCCCTGCCTGTATTAATTGAATTATCTATTTTGGCTCCAAAAGAAGTGTAGCAAAACATGCCATTATAGACTCTAATATGCTCTTTGAATCTTAAATATGCAGGATTGTTATAGTCCATAAGCTTGTTAAGAGGCGAAGGTGCTTCATTAAATCTGGGGAGAAGCACCTTACCTTCTTGGCAGCAAAGGGAGAATATTGGGTTGCTAGTGTTGGATCCTTTGTTGCTTCTCTCTTCATACCACATAACTGCCTTGCAATTTTTACATTCAAACGATGGAGGGCCAATATTATGGTAAACCACAGGAATACCTTGCCAAAAGAGGTAATTATTAGTGTGAAGATCAATATTTTATAAATCAAATAACAGGGGGCAAGATATATAACATGTTTAATTACCTGCAGATGCAAATCCATCTCCTTGTGGGTTTTGTTTTGCTGCACGCAGATAGGCTGGTCCTGTAAGAAGCAAGGTAATGGTAATAAACACTTGTATGAAATTAAAAGTCTGCCAAATGTACAACATTTTTTAAGAGATATTGACTTTTGCTATCATTTGGTTAATTACTCACCTGATGATGTTCTTTTTTTGTACATGAAGGTACTTTTGGAAGTAGAAGTCATTTGGCTCGGTGGCAGATCTGTGGAAGTGCCTATTGGGTGTGCCACTTGATCTAACAAATTATGTTGTAAATGCAACATTCACAAATCAGACATGCATTTTTTCAATAATTTTTCTAATTGCGTAGTTCAAGTAAATGTTTGGTGTTGGTGTTTACCTGTAAATGATCCAACAATTTCCGCCAGTTTTAAACCACAATAGCTTTGTACTCTGCCATCTTGGCTGACAATTGTTTTTGAATGAATGACGAAAGATTTGTGCAACATGCCTGACAGGGATGGAACTTCAGCATTTTCGGCCCGTGATCCTGTAACACAGAGACAAATATGGCTTTAATCAGAGAAATAATTGCAACGTATGGAAACTTGTAAGATTCAATTGTACTTTTATTCATTTTTTCTTTGGAGGATCTACTTCAGTTTTGTAACACAGACATTGCAAATTTGGCTAGATATAGAATGAAGATGTCCAACAAACCGTCTTTTGGGATTCTGTTGCTGAACTGATGCAATTACTGTCATAACCAATGAAAAGTCATCCATTTGTAGAGCATGATAAGTGTGGCCAGGTTTCTAATATTCTTAATATTTTTTTTTTAATCATGATACCGAGTTTCTCAATAATTCCACATTATTGCGTACAATTCACTAAACGCATTCTGGTTCAGGTATATATATATATATATATATATATATATATATATATATATATATATATATATATATATATATATATATATATATATCAATGATTGGTTTCAAATGGATGGCAACATAAAAAGTTTAGCGGAAACTGCAACGATATAGCATTAGATGTAAGTCAATTATTCTGCATTGTTGCACATGTTTATATAATATCAAGTTGGACGAAATGTCTTTTAAAAATGCCCTTCTAAGAATTGCGTATAAGACATTTGGTATGGTAGAAACATTAATTTCCCATGTATAACTTAAATCAAGGTATAATAGGATGTAAAACCAAGATCTTTCAACCCCAATACTCACATAATCTTATCCACTACATTCAGCACAATAACCATCAAACTTAAAAATTCATAATTTATTTTTCAACATTGAGGTAAATTGGGATCTTTCAAACGCAATTTTTAGCTAATCTTCCTCACTAAAGTCAGTACCATAACCATCTTCAATATTTCCATGATCTGAGCTACTTCCCTCCAACTGTGTAGCCACATTTGTTGTTGGTTGGTTTGTTAATGACCATATCAAACGCAGGGTTTTCATTCTTTTGTGTTTGGATTTGAAATAACACTGTCTCAACCTTTTGGTACTTTCAACAAGTTCTGTATCTGGGTTTTCTTCTACCCGCCTCTTTTCTTCTTCTAGCCTTGTAATGATTTCTTGAGTGTTCCCATTAACTTTTGCACCTCCATTCTCAGCCTATAATGCAATATAACTTTGTGAGTAACATAAAAACAAAGTGTTAAATTCAATTTAATTCTGACCTGGAGAGTGCTAATTAATAGTTGTATACTCTTCAGCTTACGATAGGGCCAACGCTGAATACCCAGTTCTCGACAATGCCTTTTGAACATAGTTAAACCAATATTGAACTCTTTTGCAGCTTTTGTTATTGGCATGTAGCAGTATTGTCCTATCATTTCTCTAGTGAATGCCATGACTTTGGAATATCAATAACAACTGGATGAGTTGGGAAAGATGGTATAACATGAGTTTTAAATGGCTTGGTAATCTCCTGAGATTCCATGTAGGTTAACAGGTTTTGTAACTTCTATTTATCCATAAACACTATTTATTATATATTAAAAATGAATTTTGTAACTGAATTTATTCAGTTAAATGACCCTTCATGTATGACAGTTGTCTAGCAGTTATATTTTTTGTTGATCCATTTGTCTAAGCAATATGGAAATTCAAGTAAGTGGATAAATTTCATTATAGTAATACACCTGAGAACTGATTTATACACAACCTATTGATTTGGTGGTCTGCTATGGATGTTTGTTCGTTTAATTAACAACACCTTGTTGTCCTGTATATAAGTACAATAACTATCCAAGAAGTTGTTGCCTGGTTGATTGATATAAAATGATGTCAGTATTTTTGTTATTGTGGCAGATACATTTTCACATCAACGTCTCATGAGCAGCAAATACTAAACCCATCAAAGCGGAAGTTTCATTCTACAATACATATGGAGGGCTGGGTACACAACATGGTAAGGTTTTAAATAGGTTGGTTTGTATTTGTAAGGGTTGGGTAAGAGCATGAAACTATTAATTAAAAAACCACATTTACAAAATTATAGAGGATTGAATTTCATTCCTTAGAAATTATTAAAAAGTATACATAACTCAAAATATTGGGTTATTGAATATGAAAAAGAGGATAATCTTATACATTATAAGAAACATATTCTTAAAAACCATAGGGATGACAATCTTTAATACATAACATTTGCCCATTAAACTTAAAAAAAAAAAAAAAAGAAAAAAAAAGAAAGAAAAAGAGTAAAATCCCTTGTTGCATGCATTTGATCAGGTGTGGCAAGTGTCTGAACCACAGTAGACCCACTTCAATGTACCTGAAATCAATATTAACACAAAAGAAACACGTGTTCCATATTGGGTAGGTGCAATAAATCATCAAGCATAAACAAAAATAAGATATAGTGCTATGAATCAGTTTGTGGGGTTGTATCTTTGAAACAACAATAACAAAGAATCCCCATTACAGTTTTAATGCAACATATTATTCATGTTCTAAGTGTCTATTTTAAAAAGGCTTCTTGGTATGCACCCTGTTGAAACTCATTCTGAATCTACAACCACAAACCTGACAATAAAATATAGAAAGGAAACCATGTTAATACATGGACAAAATGTAAGATAATTAGTGAAGAAAGGGTGTGCGCAACATGTGCTCACCGTTTTGGCTTCTTCTTGGCAGATAGGGCGTTAGCTTCTCCTTGGACATCATCAGCAGGAATCACCTCAGTTTCAGTATCCGAATCTTCAATCTCTAGCCTACAAGCAATTGAAACACGGTTGTCATGTTCACTTAACCGCTGTTTTGCATTTTTTTGGTAGGCAAATATTATTTGATTTGCTTACCTCTTTTTTTTCTTATCCTCCGTAGGCTTGGCCGGTGTACCAACTGATGGGTCTTTGGGATGTGGGTTGGATGATGACCCTGCAGCGACAACTCCATCATCAATAGTGCTTGAGCTTGCGCTTTCCACTGTTGGTTGACGTGGGTCTACCGTCCAGCAGGTAAAACTCTCAAAGCTTCCATACTCATACTAGCTATGAGATTTGATTTCAAAAACATGTGTTGTGCCGATGAGGTTGGCTATAGCAGATGGTAAGTTTTCGTGGTTGATTGTACAAATAATTGCACTACCAGGCCTTCGATGGTGATCAAAGGAATAATGGGGTGTTGAGATTGTGCCAAGCTTGTTCTTAACCTGAAATAAGAAATACGAAGACACTACGTTAAGTGATTGCGCAGGGGTTGGACCCTGCGAACCACCTCCGGCGTGCGAGTAAGTATGTGTAAGGGTAATGTAGGTTGTAAATGACGAGAATGAAGCTAACTTACATTGTTTTGGCCCGACTAAGCTATTTATAGGAGAGAAATAGGACTTAGTGGGCGGTTGCACTTTGTTTGGAGATCATGGGGGCGTCCCATGATTTTGTCGTAACCGCTAGGGCTTTGTATCCCACGATCTCTATTTTAGCGGGAAGGCCTAAAGGAAGAGGAGATGTGGGTATGACCAGGTGATGCGTGGTTTTGCAACCTTACAACAGGTTTTACCTCTCAAGGGATCTCAAGAGGCTTACAACCCCACCAGGCAGTGTACCTGACCGATGTAGTATAGTGTAGTGGTAAGTACGGGGGATTGATTGTTCTCCACAGGGAATAGTGTTCGTTAGGTATGAAAAACTACTCTAATAGGTCTAAGGGTGAGAGAAGATTCTTTTTATGTTTTTATAATTTTATGAAAGCAAATAAAATCTCGGGTATGAAAGAGTGGGCGGAATTAGTTGCTAGTCAACTAACCCAAGTTACTACGAATGCAAATAAAATAAAATAACAGAAAATGAAAATGTGGTGAAATTTATGTGGAGAGAAATGTGTTTACTTAGATTTCCTTACTCCCTAACTATCTTTTACCGGTTGATTAGTGTGTATTAATCGCGTGGATGACGGGTGTATTCCTTAATACCAATCGTGGGGTGGCGTACGTACTTCCCCAACTCTATGAACTCCTACTTCACTCCTATGTCGAGCCGGCTAGGAAGCTCCTAACATGGGATCACTAGAATTCGCTCATGCATTAAATACAACCATAAAAACCTTTAGTACGCATTGGTTCATGTTTCTTAAGACGTTCAAGCAAGTTACCGTATAGGAAGTTAGCCAGTTTTCTTAAGCCTAACATAGATGAACAATCATCCAATACAACTAATAACACACTAATAACCAACAATCAATAGCTAGGTTTCATTAGATCTAAGCAAACACAAAGAAAACCTAGCCTAGCATGTTAAACAAAAGACAAGAACAAGATAGAATCAAACAACACATAGACATATTGAATGATTAATTGATAACTTATCTTCAATGTAACATGGAAGATCTCAAGGCAAAAAGCCTTGAAAAAGCTGCTAAAATCGTCTTAGGGTTTTCACACACAAAGTTCCACAATAAGTTCCACACTAATGACAAAAAATTGCAAAACTATATATAGACTTTCAGATCTGACGGCGTCACGTTATGGAGTGTGACGCCGTCACCTCGCCGCTTTTAGGGTTCCCGGATGGCCTTCTTGACGCCGTCCCTCTTTAGCTCTCCAAAATCCGTTCTGGCTTATCAAGGCTTGACGCCGTCAGAATTAGGCGTGACGTCGTCCCGCTTTAACTTATACCGTGACGACCTTGATCACTCCAAAGGGTGACGCCGTCAGAATTCCCATGCAAATTTCTCTGGCTTATCATGAGTAATTTTCATATCCACCACTTTTGCCAAGCCATGACGCCGTCAAGAATAAATCCTGACGCCGTCAAAGGTACTTTCCAGCACAATTTTGAGACTTTGCCGTTTTCTTCACTTTTATGCTCCAAAAACGTCCAAAATGCTTCCTTTTCCAGATTTCTTCTCCAAAGTACCTAAAATGACAAAAGGAACAATTTAGGGCAATATTTGATCAAATAAATACGATTTAGGGCTTAAATGACCCCTTAAAAGCGGTACACTTTTCGCTTCATCAAATACCCTTACACTTGAGATTTGCTTGTCCTCAAGCAAATGCGATTTTATTCTAATCAAAATACAAGTTAGGGGTCATTTAATGCTAACATAAAAGTAATTACAACAAATATTCGTTCCACTTTAATCATAATAAGCACGGAGATTACAAACTAGCACCTCACAAGTAGTGTTTAGATACTCACATCTCTCAAGTGTCATCAAAATAAATCTCATAAATGAAAACGGATAATATCTCTCACTACCTGTCATAGCAAATAGATTACCATAGGCTTGGGAAAGGATCAAAAACCTCCTCCACTAGGCGTAAGCACCTAAGATAAACTATCAAAGAGGGCTTTTAAATGGGTTATAACTTTAGGTGTAGGGATATGATAAACACGGTTTTGTTGGATAAGAGATATTTTACTGGTGGCGAGTTAAAGACCTTGATCAATTACATGTACTATACAATGTTGCTAAGCCAAGACTCGACTCAATCTTAAGCTAAAAACAAAATAACAAAAACATAAAATAAACATAAAATGAAACGGGATGGTAGTCCGTATGTTTTTTTCTATTTTTTTCTATTTTCTCTTTTTTTTTTTTTTTTTTTTTTTTTTTTTTTTTTTTTTTTTTTTGCATACACTTTTGCCCTACCATCCAAAATAATACATCATAGGGGCATTGCATTCCCCTTACACTTGAACTTTTACATAACTTTACAAATAACTATTCTAATGACTCGAATTAAGATAATCGAAACACTTGGAGTACTTTTAAAATATTTAGCACATATGGGGGTAATAAATGATGTTCTTCCCCATTACTCCATTACACTAGTACTTTACCCACGAGTCCTAATCGTCCCAAAACAATATGTACAAGGATATGACTCGACTTAGCAACCATGTAATCAATTAGATAATTAACTTGGGTTTAAACAAATGTTGTCACAATAATGCACTAAAAATGAGTGCATACAAGGTAGGCTAAGGCGATTTGGGTGTACATTTTAGTGGGGTGTAACAAATTCTTCCTTTAAGTAAAATGCTTAAAGGTCGAAACGAAAAGATAGGCTCTGAGGGGTGTACTAGGGGTATCGTGTACTAAAAATGAGTACAACGCAAAGGGTGTGGGAGAATTACTTGACCAATGTAGCCAACGTAATTATAACAAAATCACAGGTGTAAAACAATGGGTTAATCCTAATGCCTCTTATCATGTAGTAAATCTAACTACACGAATGTAGTCTCACTTGTGGCCTTGGAATGGTCCTAACGCAAGTTCTAGAATCTAAGTGCTACCGGTACACACATCATAGCATAAATGCTTTTCCTACCAATTCTAGGGGCGAACCTCACATATTTGGGGGTGGAAAATTTTTTTAGTGGTACGGTTTTTGTGCTAGTCATATAACTCCTATCCGTGAGATGCTCATTAAGATCAAAGTTTCACTCCTATATGTTGTAAAAAATTTTAAATTTGGCACTAAAATTGCCCTAACAGGTATTTATCTCAGTTTTATTACACATCTACTATTAAATAAACAAAAATCAAGTGCAATTGTATTCTCTAATCGTACTTTTACCCCCCCCCCCCCCCCTTACACTTAAGATGAACATTGTCCCTGGTATGTGCTAAAACACATACCTTTTCTCGACCAAAACCGGACCAAAATAACCAAAAAACCGCCCATAATGCCAATATATAGTGTGTTTTTGTGTTTGTTCATATGCAGGCACGGATATCGAAGAAAAGGACAGAATCAAGCAAAGAACTGGGAAACCGAGCACGAGATATGGAAGTGTTATTTAAAGCCGGAGCCGGGGAAGTAATCATGGTCAAAAAGTCAACCGAGATCCTCATATTATCAGAAAAGTCAAAAATCACCCTTGGATTTACTTTTGAAAAATGGCAGCAAAAGTCCCCCAAAATCCAGAATTTACGAGAATGGTCCTTTAAACCTTACATCTTTAAAAACCTTAAATCCTCTCATAAACACAACCGGACCTTAAAATTAACACAATCAAACCACCCAAGCCCAACATCCTTCGCCTAAGCCCACACCCATTAAACATCACCCATCCCCCAAGCCCACTAATCCTAATATTACTTCACCCGATCCATAAGAAATAAGATAAACCCGATCCAACCTAAGCCCACACCCGGTCAAAAGTCCCTTAAATAACCCCACTCGGTCAAAAAGAGTTAAAAAAGAAATAAAAACACACTCTCCACTCTTATCTCTTTCACAAAAAACACGCGCCCCTCTTCCCCAGATTTCACTATTTACCGAAGAACCCTAAATCCCTAAATCAAAAATTACCACAATTAAGGGTAAGATTGTCATTGCACGGACTTCGAGGATAATCCTGACAACTGGAATGACACGTGGGGGCAATTGATTGGACCGAACACGTAGCCATTTTGATCGTACGGCCAGAAATAAAGAGTAGATAGCAAGGATGATCGAAGGGTGGTTTTGGACTGATGAGCATACGGATTGGTGACCTGGACAATCGAGAACTCTCACCTCACGGCTATATAAAGGATGCCTCACTCACGTATTCGGATGGTTAGCGAGTTAGATAGCTAGGTGTAGGAGTAGGATTAATTTAGTTTAGATTGTCTCTGGCTTATTTTAGCTTTTCAGTACTGCTTATTGATTTTCATTTTCAGTTTTCATCAGATTGTACTAAGTTTCTCAATTTCAATATAAGTCAAATTTTTGTTTATTCCACTTTTCCTCAGCTTATATTTCTTGTAAGTACTTTTTTAACATTTTTGAATTGGTTAGTGAAATTTGCTGTTTATTAGTTAATTACATTTCAGAGTTATTTTAAATTCAATATAGTAGCTAAAAGTCCAAAAGTCAAAAAGTCAAAGAAGCAGTTAAATCAGCTGTGGAGATAATAAGCTATTCTCATCAGCTTGTTTGGGTGTTATTTTTGGCTATTTGTTTAAGCCTGGGTATTAGTTTGAGGAGATCAGATCTGCTCTCACCAATTTCATGTTTGTAAGTTTTATTTGGTTCCTATTAATTGAATTTGAGTTTGCTGATTACATGTTGTTTATTGTTTTAATGTTCTCTATTAGTGATTAGTAAATCAGTTTGTCTATGATAAGTGAGAATTAAGCCTTGAATCTGTGAGCAGTAGTGAATTCAGTCACAAATTAGGATGTTTGGATCAAGTTGTCTGGCTAAGTTAGTGTTATAGTTTGGTGGATAGTGTTGCATCAGTAGTTAACATAAGGTAATATTAGGCCTATTAGTTCATAAAAGCAGTAGGAAATTAGATAAAAAGTCAAAGATAGCTTTTAAATCTTATTGATCTAGGTTCATCAGTAGTTAGTTTGGTGCTTGAATTTTATTGATCTGAGGTTGTTGATTGATCACTTTGATGCATTGTGTGATTGTGGGAATGAAACAACTCAACTGTTTGATTAACAAGCTTTTTCCAGCTTATTTGAGCTTATTTGAGTCCTTTTCTTTTCCTTAAATTAGTAGATATCAGTTGTTATTTGATTTGCAAAGTAAGTAAATTTTAAAAAAATTAGAGTAGTTAATTTGCAGTCACCCAGGTTCGAACCTGGGCTGTTTTAGTTTAAAAATCGATTTTGTTTTTTTAAACTTTCGTTATTTGCAAATTAATCCCTTAGTTTCATTTAAAACTAAATCAGTCCTTTACTTCCTTTTAAAAATCGATTTCAGTGTTGTTCAAGTTTCAGAAAAGTTCCGTTTGGTCCCTCTCTTTGTTTTAAAATCATTTTCAGTTTTATTAAAGTTTCAAGAATTACAGTTTCAGTCCTCGTCTTTATTTCAAAATTTTTTAGATTTAAATAAAGTCTCCAAAATTGCATTTTCAATCTCTTGAGTTTTTATTAAACTTTTTCCTTATTTTCTTTTATAAAATTAGTTTCATTACATTTTTAGTTCCTTAGGTTTTTATTTCACTACTAGTGTTAATAATCTCGGGATTAGCCCGGGATTTATCTGATTTTTTTTGTGTGCATTTATTTGATTACGAAGATTGCTTTTAAATTTACCATATTTAGTGTAATCAATTCCAAAATATTCACTTTCAATTATTCACTTCACATTTTCACGACATCGAATCGACTTAAACGCCGTCAAACCTTCGTTGGGAGAACGACCCGGGGAAATATTCTCACGAATATTTCTTTGGAAAAATAAAAATATAAAAACAAACATCAGTCCCCAATGTTCAAATAACAAGATGTAAAAGACAAAAGTAAAAGAATGAAATCAAATACTCCCCTGATTCGCTCGGTGAATAATGTGGTAACACGGTTAGATCTTCTTCCAAGGTAATGTTGAAGCTTCATGACTAATGCATCGCCATAAGCTTGATCCAACAAACATCTCCTTGTCCAAAATAACCTGTTAAACCTGAGAAAACAAACACGAAAACCTGCATAACATCGGCGGGATAAACTCTATATATAAGGATATAATGCTTGTGGAATGATAATTTTGCAGATTCCTGGAGATTATAAGTTATAGATTTAATAAAAACTTTTTATGAAAACAAAACTTTCAAAAATTTTCAGAAAATTAAACCTGACGCCGTCAGGTTGTAAATCCTGACGCCGTCAGAAATGATCTGACCGAATTCTCATGTTAAGTTTCCGGAAAAATTTTGGAAAAACCTATACCTTACTTCCTGGAATTCCTGCAAAACATCATTATGACTTGATACAAGCATTTGACTCAAACAAATACTAATATGTATGATCATTTAATATTATTACGATTCATGTTCATTTGTTCTAATAAACCGATTTAGATATCCCTTACACTTAACTTTTGCAAAATACCTTTAAATGTAGTTAAGACGAAGTTAAAAACAAAATAAAGCATTTTCACAATTTACTTTTGAACATGAATCAATAATAATAAAAATTAAACATACATACGGAAACAAATAAAATCAAACAAACAAATAAATAAACACACAAAGCAAATAAAGCTTGGGTTGCCTCCCAAGAAGCGCTATTTTTTGTTCGAGTCACGAGCCTGACTCTGCTCTTATTTAACGGATAAAGGAGAGGTTTTCCCTACACTTAGGGTTAAGTGCGGGTGATAGTAGCGATACACACCGACTCGGTATGAGTATGCCACGTGAGGAAAGAGTGGTGGATGAATTATATGCTCAAAGATGTGGGATCCAATCATCATAACCTTACTTAGTTCAATTGGGTCAATGGGTGAATTGAAGTTTTCTCCTAGAAAGGGATCATCTTCTATCAACTTTGAGAGACTCCTAGTTGGGAATCCACCTTGAACTAATATACCCGGTTTAAACCCATAATGTTTCTTGTGATTAATCATGAATGGGTGATGTAGACATGTAAGGTCATTTTTCACTCCTATATTGTCTTCCTCACTACAAGGCTTAATGTCTACTACCTTAAGACTACCCGGACTATATGTTTTGATAGGTGGATCGGGACCTAATTCAATTCCTAAATTTTCATCCAAGGATGGAAGATTAGGTAACGGTTTTGGTTGAGGCTCCGGCTCATCAAAACTAGGAACTTCCATAGGACTAAAAGAAAGGTTGTGATCACTAAAAGCATTCAAACCTATTTCTTCTAGTTGTGTTTGGTCCAAAGGTTCTACCTCTATTGGGGTTCCTATAGTCTCCTCAACTTCTTCCGGGTAAGTCACGGGCGGTGTGTGTGCCTCAAATGATGGTAGGACTTGTGGGGTACTTTGTAGGTTTGTGTTATTTACCTTATCCTTCCTTGTCTCTATATCAATTATATCCATATCATGTGTTTTAGTAGAATCTAACCCAAACATGTTCCTAAGTATCTCAAATCCTTCTCTAGCCATTTCAAGTTCTAAGTCCGATTCATAAGAATCTTCCCCGATAACATGATTACTATGTTCAATTTGCCTAAAGGATTCATCATGTGTTCCTTGAGATTCAAAGTCATTGATCATAAAACCTAGGTCTTTTTGCTCAATATGCTCATGTTCGGCTAAATCCTCCTCAATTGTTTCCTCAAGTTGTGATGTATACGAACCCATTAATTCATTAAACTTATGGTTCACGGTTAGGAGGCTTTCCTCAAAAATTTTCCAAAGGGTCTTATTAAAAGGAGTTGATCCTAACAATGATTGTTTAATAGAAGCCACACATGCACATAATTCATCAAACCTATCAAACTTTATACCCATCTCCTCTTGTATATATCTAAGATCACTTAAAAATTCATTGGAACAACAGGAAGCAAATCTATCCGTGTAAAGTAATTGTTCCTCTATTGTTAATGATCTAAATGGAATTTCATCCGCCATGGTGACAAATGAAAATGGTTTTACAAACAAAGGGCACAAAGAAAAAGATAGACTAAAGAAATCTAATAAAAAGAAAAATAAAAATCTCACTAGAAAGGAATCTAGTGAGTAGACCTAATAAAATAAAAATTCAACCTAAACAATAACTATTCCCCGGCAGCGGCGCCAAAAACTTGATGCGTGGTTTTGCAACCTTACAACAGGTTTTACCTCTCAAGGGATCTCAAGAGGCTTACAACCCCACCAGG
The DNA here is from genome assembly GCA_021014915.2 of Artemisia tridentata subsp. tridentata. Classification (NCBI taxonomy): domain Eukaryota; kingdom Viridiplantae; phylum Streptophyta; class Magnoliopsida; order Asterales; family Asteraceae; genus Artemisia; species Artemisia tridentata. The sequence goes on along the minus strand of CP139502.1, from coordinate 27,266,579 downwards.
CAGTGTACCTGACCGATGTAGTATAGTGTAGTGGTAAGTACGGGGGATTGATCGTTCTCCACAGGGAATAGTGTTCGTTAGGTATGAAAAACTACTCTAATAGGTCTAAGGGTGAGAGAAGATTCTTTTTATGTTTTTATAATTTTATGAAAGCAAGTAAAATCTCGGGTTTGAAAGAGTGGGCGGAATTAGTTGCTAGTCAACTAACCCAAATTACTACGAATGCAAATAAAATAAAATAACAGAAAATGAAAAGGTGGTAAAACTTATATGGAGAGAAATGTGTTTACTTAGATTTCCTTACTCCCTAACTATCTTTTACCGGTTGATTAGTGTGTATTAATTGCGTGGATGACGGGTGTATTCCTTAATACCAATCGTGGGGTGGCGTACGTACTTCCCCAACTCTACAAGCTCCTACTTCACTCCTATGTCGAGCCGGCTAGGAAGCTCCTAACATGGGATCACTAGAATTCGCTCATGCATTAAATACAACCATAAAAACCTTTAGTACGCATTGGTTCATGTTTCTTAAGACGTTCAAGCAAGTTACCGAATAGGAAGTTAGCCAGTTTTCTTAAGCCTAACATAGATGAACAATCATCCAATACAACTAATAACACACTAATAACCAATAATCAATAGCTAGGTTTCATTAGATCTAAGCAAACACAAAGAAAACCTAGCCTAGCATGTTAAACAAAAGACAAGAACAAGATAGAATCAAACAACACATAGACATATTGAATGATTAATTGATAACTTATCTTCAATGTAACATGGAAGATCTCAAGGCAAAAAGCCTTGAAAAAGCTGCTAAAATCGTCTTAGGGTTTTCACACACAAAGTTCCACACTAATGACAAAAAATTGCAAAACTATATATAGACTTTCAGATCTGACGGCGTCACGTTATGGAGTGTGACGCCGTCACCTCGCCGCTTTTAGGGTTCCCGGATGGCCTTCTTGACGCCGTCCCTCTTTAGCTCTCCAAAATCCGTTCTGGCTTATCAAGGCTTGACGCCGTCAGAATTAGGCGTGACGCCGTCCCGCTTTAACTTATACCGTGACGACCTTGATCACTCCAAAGGGTGACGCCGTCAGAATTCCCATGCAAATTTCTCTGGCTTATCATGAGTAATTTTCATATCCACCACTTTTGCCAAGCCATGACGCCGTCAAGAACAAATCCTGACGCCGTCAAAGGTACTTTCCAGCACAATTTTGAGACTTTGTCGTTTTCTTCACTTTTATGCTCCAAAAACGTCCAAAATGCTTCCTTTTCCAGATTTCTTCTCCAAAGTACCTAAAATGACAAAAGAAACGATTTAGGGCAATATTTGATCAAATAAATACGATTTAGGGCTTAAATGACCCCTTAAAAGTGGTACACTTTTCGCTTCATCACCAGGTCAAGAGGGTTCTCCGTTGTAATCCCTTCGAGAGGGATACCCCGAAGGGCTTAAGGCTTCGATTGGCGGGTTCCCATATGGTAACCAGTTCGCAGACGAATGGTTTTACGCCAATGAAACATGTTAGGAGATTAACCTGGGCCTCCGAAGGGAGGGCTTTCTACATGCTCGAAGGGGAGTCCTTCGACCCGTTCAGAGGGTACATCATCAAGCCCCCCAGTCGAAAGTGATATATACATACGAGTATATATTGCATTCGACTCAAAAAATCTACATGCATTACACCCATTAAATTACACTTTCGTGCAAAAATAAAATAAATGTCTAACCAAACCGCGCATTTAATGCGGGTTAATCATTATCCTTCCATTAGCCTTAATAACCCAATCTTCGGTAAATGTGAAACGTCAATTCAATTTTTGAATTCGTTTGAAATCCGTTTGCATAAGAGGGGTAAATAAACACGTGTATGGCCAGGATTTAAAGGCATGATGGGTATTTAAACTCTTGGCACGGTAAACCCTAGATCACTTTAACCTTTCACCCAAAATACACATACAGCACTCTGTGTTCTTGTGCTTCCGTTGTAACGAAAATGTAAAATTTCCATCCTATCTTTTTGATCTTTATACTTTTTATAGCGACATGAGCATGGCAGCAAAAAGAATAATTAGGGAACAAACATGCACTTTATCAAAAGCCGCATTATCTGATTTCCTTCATGATTACCCCTTTCCTACTGGGCTCAAAATCATACTTCCAAGTAAAAGACAAAATGTTTTCGATGCCCCCGCAGGGTATGTGGGCTTGTATGTGCACGCATTTACCCAGTCAAACCTTCGGATTCCCCTTCATCCTTTGATTCTTGAGTTTTTGCAATACTATAAGGTGCACATTTCCAGATTTAACCCCTTTGGGCTAGCCAAACTGACCACCTACATCGTGATGTGTAAAGCTTACGGGTATGAGCCCTCGTTAGATGTTCTTAATTTGTATCCCGGCGGGGATTGGGTGACTATTGCCAAAAAGGGTGAACATGATGTTCCCGTCCTTGTGACGAAGCCCTTTTCAAACATAAGAAATTGGAAAGGTCAATTCTTTTATATTGAAAGTACAATTATACCGTCCGAGTACCCAGCTTTGCTTGACAAAGCGTTTATGTATGATGAGAAGAAATATAATGACCCTTTGCCCTACGAGGTAAGGAGCGAGCCCTTGTATCAGTGGCTTGCACGACATCCTGCTAATGTCCAGACATTCCCCGAACCTATCTTGTTCATGGAAGGCTCTCCGTTGCATCCTGATATAATTTGTGAAGGAAAAAGTATGTATATATCTTATTTAAATAATTTAAATAACTTATCTGCTGATATTCATCTCCTCTTCGTTTGTTTTTGCAGAGATGGCTTTCAGAAATTTTGTTGTTGCCGGAGGTGCCAAAGAAGTTAGTTTCATTCCAAAGGACCCTCAAGATGCAAGCTATGGAGTGGGATCTCCATCTAGATCTGTTAACAATAATGATGTCGATGCCTCTGTAGCGAAACCTCTTTCTATACTTCCTCCTACTAAGCCAGTGAGTGCTGAGGAAACCCCTCTTTTTGTGGAGGACATTGCTGATTCCGATGACCCACCTTCCGATTCTGATCAACTGAAGATCATGGGTTCCTCTAGTATTGCAGACAGGGTGAGGACTAGGAAAGGTACTAGTGCCAAAGCTATCAAGGCTGCCCCAAAGAGGAAATCCAATGCTCCTACCCCCACATCGAGGAATATCAAACAAAAAGTAGAGAAAGCTCATGGGAAAACCCTGATGTACTCGACTGAAGAAATTGGTGATGATGAAATCCATGGTGAGCAAGCCACACTTCACTTTTCTTTTCTTAAAATGCTCCGTATCTTATGTTTTTCTTGTTTTTGTTCTTTATTTAGGGCTGCCCAACACCAAGGAGCTGCCTGATGCCCTTTCCTGCCGCTTGCTTGTTGAAAATGTCACTCCTGCTTCTTGGAGGAAAACGATGAATGAGATGTCTATTGAGAAGCTGTGTGATCTCTATGATAAGAGTTACACCAGGCAGGCCATGTTGGATAACCATTTTAGTTTTCGTACAAGGGAGTTGATTAACAAGGTTAAGGAGGCTAAAGAGGAGGTTGCTGTCATCGTAGCTAGGGAGAAAGAAAGGGAGAAGAACTATGCTAAGTTGGAGTCCAGATGTGATGAAGCAATGGCAGATTTTGAGAAGCATCCCAGATATGAGGCCCTTCGAGGAAAGATGGAAGATCTTGAAGAGCAGTTGAAGAAGTCGCAGGCTAAGTTTGGTAGGCTAAAGGTGGAGGAGGCTAAGGTTGTTGGTTATAAGACCCAGGTGAGTGCCCTGGAGTCTAAATGTACTGGTTTGGAGACTGAGAGGGTCAGATTAGTGGAGCAGGATGTCGAGCGCTGTCAAGAGTTGGATAAGTTGAAGTTTGAATGCCAAAGTTTGAGGAGAGATAGGGCTGAAGTTGTATCGAAGGTTGTCCCCTACATTGCTATGGAGTTGTACCATAGCGATGAGGTGGGAGAGGTTGTGGGGAAGCTAGTGAATGCGGCTATATTCCATGGAAAGTGCACAACTTTAGAGGAGATCGCCGAGACCAAAAAACCAGTTGTGCTGTCGGAGGTACCATACTACCGTCCGAATTCTGTGTGAGAATAAGATGAAGCTGGTAATGCGTTCACAACAGCAGAGTACCCCTTCCTTGCCGAAGCAACCAAAGATCCTTCAGCCTCCATCGAAGATCTCCTCTCCAAAAAACCAAAGAAGATACAGCCTCCGTCTCCAACCAAGAGAACTTTATCTATGAAGCCTATGTCTCCAGCTCACCAAGAGGATCCAAACTCTTCTAAGAATGCTTGAAGGTTGCCATGTTGGCATTAATTCAGTCTCTGGGGTTGGCATGTACCCCTTTTTAAACAATTTACCATGGTTGAAGGCATGTGCCTTTGTGTTTAACAATTTATGGTGCTTTTGTCAGGCATGTGCCTGTTTGAACAATTTACCTTTCGTATGTCTGGGCTTCGACCCGGAACTTAGACAATTATTCTCATGTTTATGTTGGATATGGCCTTATAAATGCCAACCGTAGGGATTGCATCCCATTTTTGATATCATGCTTATCTTCTCTTACGTTTTTTTTTTTTTTTTTTTTTTTTTAAACGTAAACATACATCCTGAGATTATATCCTCATTGTGTGTATTTTGGACCAAGATTTTGGAATCGTATAATTTGACTGCGACAGAGGGTCGCGACCCACTCCGTCTTCATCCTTAAGTTGCAGAGGGATTTTATTACCCTAAGACTTTATAGGAAAGTTAATGTGAATTGTAATGGATGCTATTTGTATACAAGACATGTGTCTTGCTTCATCCTTCGACATTGAAACTTGTAAAGTACTTAGCTGAACAAATCTTTGTTGTATAAAACGAAACAAGAGATTTTGAGGGAAATGCGTTATATCATTAAGTGGGTAGGGAGGATTACATCATTTGTAGAAATGAACACTAGGACACCTACCATTAATGCTTCTTTCCCATGTGAGAAGAATGCGTTACATGAAATTGAAAAACAACTAAGTGCTTCTTTTTTTTCTTTTTAAAAAAAAAAATAAGTCTTATATGTAAAAACTTACGAAAGCTAGTATCCAGTTCTTCGGGCTCGCATGCTTTGTTTTCGCAGCATCTCTCTTTGCCACTGGACCCTTCGACTTGGCTTTGCTTGCGTTTATTTGAAGGACATATTCTTATATGCCCTCAGGACTTTGGGTAACTTATCTACCCACTCATGCTGATACTGCCCCAACTTTGTCTCGATTTCAATGACAATGTCCTTGTCGACACAAATGAATATTTGCTTCACATTCAGGCTTTTACAGAAAGGAGGAAATACCCCTTCGGCAAAGTGTTTCCCTTTATAAGAAGTGATGACTTGTGGGACTCCAAACCTGCAGATTATGTGTTCCCACATAAATTTTTCTACATGCTTTCCTGTTATTGATGCCAAAGGCTGAGTCTCCACCCATTTGGTGAAGTGGTCTATGGCTATGACCAAGAATTGTACCCCTCCGGGGGCTGCTGCTAGGGGTCCGATTATGCTGACTCCCATTGGCCGAAAGGCCTTGCTGATGCGATAGAAGACGTGTCATACTTTAATGGGTTCCGAGCTCTTGAGTATGTTTGACATGTCGCGCATGCTTTGATTACTTCTGTTACATCTTCCAATATAGATGGCCAATAGTACTCCCATCTTGCTACTTTTGAGGCGATGGATCTAGGGCTTATGTACCTTCCACAAGATTCTTTATGAATATTATAGAGGATGCTTGAAGCCTGCTTCAGTCCCACACAACGAAACCATGGGGACGAGCAAGACCTTTTGTAAAGGTTTTCCCCTATAAGTCTGTATTGAGGGGCTTTAACTTTGATCTTTCGTGCTGTTTTTGGATTATCGGGCAGAATACCACTTATCAAGTATGTCCTTATTGGAGCCATCCAGTTAAAGCCTTCGTCAGAGGCTTCATCTTGTGCGATTGACCTATGGACCAATATTTCTACTAAAACCTCTTTGGGCAGATGAGCCATAGCCGTTGAAGATAGCTTGCTCAGGGCACCTGCTTTCTTGTTCTGGCTTCTATGAACAAGAGTTACCTCATATGGTTTAAATTCCTGAAGAAGCTCCTTGGTTACGTCCCAATACTTCTTGATTGTAGGCTGTTCTACCGCGTGGGAGCCTTTGATTTGGTTGGTAACTAGCTGTGAGCTTACGAAGGCGGAGAGGCCATCAGCCTCCATGCCTTTTGCGAGCCGGAGGCCAGCTAACAGAGCTTTGTACTCTGCTTCATTGTTCATAGCCTTGAACTCAAATCGCAATGTGTAAGCGTACTCTTTTCCTTTTGGGTTGATTAGGATTAGACTCGCTCCCGAACCATCGGAATTCGAGGTCCCGTCTATGTATAATTTCCACTTCTCCTTCGTCCTTGGTGGCTATTTTCTGTCCTGACTGTGTTCGGAAGGTGCTTTAGCGAGAGGACTTGTGAATATCTTATTTCTGACAGAGTCTGACCCCCTATGCCTTTTTGATGATTTCGAAGCTTGCAGATTATCGGTAGCTTGGACTTTTGAAGAATTAACCTTGACCCCTTGCTTAATTGATTTGACGTGTTTGGACTTATCAAGCTTATGTTCTGCGTCGGAGGATTTGCCCTCGGTCCTTAGTGTTTGAGGGGCTTCAGCTATGTCAGAACATGTCCGCGCGAGGGTTTCCATGTTGGCTTTGCGCAGCTTTTTTGTCTTGGGATTAGTAGGGGGTTGCTCTTTGGTGACCATCGCCTGCTCTGGATGGTACTCATTTATCACAACTTGCTTTTTGGTGCTCGTATGACTTGGAATAGCCTTCGAAGGCTCCTGAGGGCTTTCCTTGATCCTTCTACCAATTTCTCTTTCCCTTCTATGACGATAACTAGAAAGTACGGTTCCTATTCCATGAGGTGTGTGGAATTTTATTGCCGCGTGTATGGTGAATACCACGATGCCCATCCTTTGCATGGCTGTCCTTCCTATCAGCAAGTTGTAGGGGGAGTTGGACCTTACGATGGTGAACATGAGGGTTTCTGTTCTCGTGAGCTTGCCTTCTCCAATGGTTACTTCTAATGGAACTTCTCCCAGAGGCCACGAATGCTTGCCAGAGAATCCTACCAAGGGTATCTTCGAGTCAACCCTTTGAGACTTGATCGAAGGCTCGAGCTTTCGGAAGCAATGCTCATATATGATTTCACAAGGGCTTCCGCAGTCCATACAAGCTCCATTCATTTCTTGGTTAGAAATGAGGACTTCGATGACTACTGGATCATTCGAAGAGACCTTTCCTGCGATAGGGGAAACGTTATCTCCCTTATCTCGTTAGTCTCCGGCTCCGGCACCTTTCTTTTCAAACTGGTTTCGCCCCAATGAACCATGAGTATTGGGGCTTCGAGTGGAGTAGTGTCTTTGGCCAACTGAGTGTCAGTTATTTTTTCCTTGCCCTTCTTGATACCTTTCACTAGATGTGCCAACTGCCCAGACCTCACGGCTTCTTCGATCTATTTCTTTAACTCCCTGCAACTGTTCGTATCATGGCCATTGTCCTCGTGGAAGTGACAGTACTTGCTTGTATCCCTGTTTTTACCCTTACTTGTTATCTCGGGGGGGGGGGGGGTGCTTCAAAAGCTTTAGCAGCCCTCTCCGTTGCAAGTATTTCCTTTGGGGATTTACTTAGACTTCCTATCACACCGTGGTTAGGGCCTTTATACGGAGAAAACCTGTCCCTGTTTTTGTTCTTGTTTTTTGACCCTTCCCACTTTGAGAACTTGTTGTTGGTGTCTCTATCGATCGGAGCACCGTTGGTAGATACCTCCTTTGCTTCAATCCAAGTGTACGTCTTTTCCATTAAGCTTTTATAAGTTGTCGGAAGGTCAGTGGATAAGAACTCCACCAAACTCCAATTTCGAAGGCCATGTACGAAACTCGAGATACGCTGATCTTCATGGAGACCCAGAATCTGCAGAGTTTCATCGGTGTACCTAGTAACGAAGACCCTTGTGCTTTCGTTTTCTTTCTGTTTGATGTTGTGCACCGTAAGGTGAGTTCTTGTGAATTTCTTTTGCTGGCTGAAGTGTGACCGAAACTTAGCCTTGAGATCATCAAGGTTGACAATGCTCCCTGGCTTTTGCCCATTCCACCAAATGCGGGCCGCGTCCCGCAAGGTATATGTAAACATGTGACAAGCTACGGGCATGGCCCATTTTTGCATCTTTATTGCCCCTTCGAACAAATGTAAGAAATTGTCCGGATCCCCCTTACCATCATAAGTCCCAATATGTGAGGGCATTTTCAACCCATCAGGCAATGGGTAGTCTTCTATCCACCTAACGAAGGGTATAGTCGAACCCATAGGGTCCGAATATAGGCAGTTATAAGGTGGTGCATATGTAGGCATAGTGTTATACGAAGTATGACTTGGGGGCACTCCCATAGGGGTTTGGATAGGGTAAGGCTGATAAGGTGTGTTGATGCTAAATGGGTAGCCGTTTCCCATGGAATACTGAGGGTATACCATATGGTTGGGGGAGACTAGGGTTGCTAGGCTGTCCACTAACGGGGGGATATAACCCTTGAGGGTAAGGTTGAATTGGGAACGGAGGGTACATACCATTGGGAGGAAGGCTTCCTCCCGTGTTAAATGTAGGCGGATTGCCTTCTACGCCTGATGCGTGAGAAGGCTGCAATGGAACCCCTGCTTCCGTCCTTCCGAGATGTGCTGCTAACAATGGAGGTAGATTTACCCCCATGTCTTCCCTTCGTTGACTCCTCCCATTAGAACCTTCGATAGCCATTCCTTCCCTCCTAGTCGGAGCCCTCTCAGGGACTCCTTCAAACCCCACGGACCTTCTGCTTAGCCTTCGACCGACTGGAGACCCAATCCTTAATGCTGAAAGCGTTGGTCCATGTGTAAGAGGCCTAGGCTCCGCCTCCAACTCTTCCTCATAATCATCACTTGAGTATTCCAACTCTCTTCGCATTTCAGCATTCCGGACTTACCTTTTGCGCGCCCTTAAGAGGGATTCCAACACTTTGTGGTTGGCTTCGACGAAGTCTGGGCTAATTACAGGCTCCGGATTGGCTGATGTGGAAGCATGATGGTTGGGTGTTATCTCTGGGTGAGAACGTGTTGCGAACGTGGAAGCGGTTATTGGGGGAAGGTTGTTAGAGTCGTTGATTGGTATTGGTGCTAAGGTAGAGAAACCCGGCGGGGGAGTATCTTCTCTTCCTTGATCAATGCCGGATATATAGTGAAAGTAGTTGGTTGGTTATAAGCTTGGAAATAACGAGACCAATTGTAGCGGTCCCACGGATGGCGCCACTGATTGTACAAATAATTGCACTACCAGGCCTTCGATGGTGATCAAAGGAATAATGGGGTGTTGAGATTGTGCCAAGCTTGTTCTTAACCTGAAATAAGAAATACGAAGACACTACGTTAAGTGATTGCGCAGGGGTTGGACCCTGCGAACCACCTTCGGCGTGCGAGTAAGTATGTGTAAGGGTAATGTAGGTTGTAAATGACGAGAATAAAGTTAACTTACATTGTTTTGGCCCGACTAAGCTATTTATAGGAGAGAAATAGGACTTAGTGGGCGGTTGCACTTTGTTCAGAGATCATGGGGGCGTCCCATGATTTTTTGGTAACCGCTAGGGCTTTGTAGCCCACGATCTCTATTTTGGCGGGAAGGCCTAAAGTAAGAGGAGACGTGGGTATGACTAGGTCAAAAGGGTTCTCCGTTGTAGTCCCTTCGAGAGGGATACCCCGAAGGGCTTAAGGCTTCGATTGGCGGGTTCCCACATGATAACCAGTTCGCAGACGAATGGTTTTACGCCAATGAAACGTGTTAGGAGATTAACCTGGGCCTCCGAAGGGAGGGCTTTCTACAGGCTCGAAAGGGAGTCCTTCGACCCGTTCGGAGGGTACATCATCAGTGGTCTTCCAAACTCTGTAGGGTAAGGTGTGAGTAATGGAGGTTGGTAATGGACAGGGAATTTATAAATATACCTCATCATCCTCTTCCACTATTGCTGCAGCTGGGAACTTCACCAATTCGGTTGCAGGCTCATCAAAAAGAACTACCACAGTCGATTCAGTATCATCCGAGATACCAAGCTCAAGGCGATACCTGGGAGGGCAAACGGTATGTATCAAGGTGAGTCATCTTATTTATTGAATGCAAATGTAGACACTATTAGTGATAAACACAACATTACCTTATTACTGGGTATTCAATTGGCTTGTCACACGCATCACTCCAGAACCGCCCATCCTTTCTAGTAACACCTTTTTTTCATTTTTCACCTCCACATGATGGATAATTTCATCCCTTCCTAGTCTGCACATTTTCGATTCGGGCCTTACAAATGAAAATTTCCGACTGTGTAGAAATAAGGTATGTCAATATTAGGCAAGGGAATGAGTCTAGAGACATGGTGGACGAAAAAGAATACATACATCATTTTTTTCGATTGCGGGACCATATGAGGAGATTCTCGATCGTCCCTTCCCTTGGTTCAGAGTTATCTGCACGCGATGCTACTCTTGAAGATTCAATACTGCTAACAAACAGGTAAACGATTTTGTTAAACGTATGGATTGTTGGAACTTTTCAATAATAAACATTAAATTCATACATATTCAGACCTGGTCTCTAATCTCAACTCTTTGATTGCAGGGATCTCAACATCATCAAGTACCATGGTGGATGAACTACTGGATAAATATAGCTTATCTGGAAGGTAACATTATAACTTAAATTAGCATGTGAAAGTTGCCTAACATGAATAAGCTAGATAGTCCATGGCCACTCACTGTTATAGTGTTTTGCAGATGTGGAGGTCACCACAACAGGAAGCAGGCCTGCATATTTTGCTTTCTTCTCAATCAATATATCACCAAGGCCTCCCCATAGAGTCACCCGTATTGATTGGCCCCTTGATGCACAACACAAAAAATTACAATAAACGGTAAGTTCCTTGATAGCTATTGGCAAAGAAGGCATCAATTGTAAAACATAAATATAAAAACCTATGATTGGCTAGGTAGAAATCAATGTTTTTTTTAGCCTATTTTCGTGTAGTTCATCCTCCCAACATTTGTTACATAGCCTGCAACATCTAAAAGGTAACATATTTTATGACAGGTTAGCAACACTATTTACGGACAAAAAAATAATTAACGTACATAACCAAACAGAAAATTACCAATGAGATACTTGTTGTCTGTAGGTACAATGTGATCTAAATCCACCAGTTGGAAAGGATACCTGACAAATCCTTCTCGCTTTACCACAGCTTTCCTTATCGTCGTCGCTCCATCAAACTGAAGCATAAAGGTATCGTCCTTCCTAATACGAAAGTCTTCCTTTTTCTGCATGACGATAAAAATTTTAATCGAGTACACACTCCCCTCTTTTAACCTCAAAAAATTGTGAGCCACCGTTCCCTTGGTAGTACAATAGATTACACGACCCTGCCAAACAAACATGTTAAAAATGGCTATAGATTCTTAATTAGTTTTTCCTGTATTGGTATTACACAGATTATTGTAAAAGAAAGATGAATATACCTTAGCATCAAACACCAAGAAATCAGTGCTCAAGTAGCGCCCAGTAACAACATTTACATCCCACATCCTACACAACATAACCACAATCGTACCGGTGACATCCAACTGGAGATCGTCCAGGAACAATTCAGAGCTCACGATTCCAACTTCTGTAGCCATGATGATATACTGAAGAGGGCTTTTTAATTTGACTACTGGACTCCCGTACAATTTCTGGACAATTTCTGGACAGGCAATGGGCTTGACGCCTCATTTATGCAGCCTACATTTAACATAGTTGTAATTGTAGGTTGATTTGTATTCTTTGAGGTTACAAAACTGGAGTCCTTTTGCGTTCCGTAACACCCTATTTGATGTGGTTGCATTCAATAATGTTTTGGTTATACGTAATAATGCATATAGTCTACATGTAGCTTAAACTACCTTGTACCGTACATACCTTTGTACACAATCACTCTTCCACATTAAATTAAGCTATTGAATCTTTATATATAATAGATAACAATTTTATGAATGACGTGGCTTGTATGTCAAGCTTAAGCCCATATATTAAATAAATATAGTAAACACGTATCTCTTTTAATTTAAGCTATATATTCCTAGTGTTTTTTTTTTTTTTTTTTTTTTTTTTTTTTTTTTTTTAACTTTATATTCCTAGTATTTGAAAATATTATATTTATCTAATTACTATAATTAAGAAGGTGTTTCCTTAGTTGTTTAGGACGGTGGGCTTATGTTCAGCCTTTATATAAACCCTTCAATAATTCGTTTATTGGTGAATTCAAGATCGAATAAAAATGGCATTAGACATAATCGTAAGTTTTGATCTTAGCAGATGCAAAAGTGAGAGTATGTCATATATCATTGAGCAGGTATTATTAAGAATGCCCGTTGTTAGTACAAATCTTGGGCTCAATGCAAGACCTAGGTTAGACTAGCTCTTGGCAGGGGCTGATCTTGTGCTAAGTACTTTGTGAGCTGCTAAGAAAAAGCACCACCGTTAGTCTTACCGCGGAAGGGGGCTTCTGCAGTTGGCCTCCGGTGTAAGAGTAAGTATATATTTAGAGAGTAATAAATGAGATGGGGGTATTTATACTACCACATTCATCCATTGTAGCTACCTCGGGACTATGCGAGCCGAATTGCGCCTCCTTTGACTAATAGATGTCAGATCACGTGGGAGACATGATCCCATGAGATCTGGCTTTTGGCGGCGTGGCAGCCTGGCGGCGGCCGGTGATGTGTTCCGGCTCGGCCAGGAGAGACCGGGGCCTGCTTCTTGTCCGTCTTGGTGAGACTGGAGTCTATGATGTATGCTTGTCCGTCAGAGCTCTGCCACAGTTGGTTATGAAACATGCCCAGCCCAGTATGTTGGGTCCGGGGGTACTATACACGATCAAGTCCCCCCAGTCTAGTATACTTGTTTGGTTTGAGAACAAGTGTTCTAGACTTTTTTGTAGTTCCACGGCCAACAATGCCGCGTCTTGTTAAATAGGCTCTTTGAATTTCCGCGGCTGATATCATCGCGTGTCTAATATTGCTGACTCGATATTTCACCTTTCGCTTTTTCTAGTGATGACAGCTTATCATTGGTAGTCGCGAAACGTTTTTTACCCACTTATTTACAGACTTATGTGACGTTTTGGTGGCTTACCGTTCGTTTTCAGCGACAATCATGACGGATCATCTGGGTAGATCTTTAACCGTCCAATAAGTGTCTGGGGACGTGGCAATTTTGTGGCCTTTCGATTGGACTGATCGCGCGTGTGTGTGTGGCTATAAATACCAAAAGGTATGCCACTGTTATTCTTTTTTCACACACAGTAATTATTTTTCCTTCTCTCTAGAAAAGAACATCTTCCACCTTCATTCCTCTTGCTTCTTTTATTCCCAGACTTAGATCTTCAGATTAGGTTTCTTTCAAACTCGTCTTTTTATTATTTAGAATGGCGCCTGACCATATAAGTAGTGTAACTTCTAAGCTTTCTCAGGAAGATGTAAACGAATTTTGTAGAAAGTATAATATTCCGGGCCATCTTTTGCCTGAAGCGCCCGGACCCCGGGATACTATTAGGGATGCCCCGGAGGGGAAAATAGGTGTATATACTAGGTTTTTTGAGTTAGGTAATTTTAGGATTCCCCTTTCACTGTTCTTGCTTCGTGTTCTAGAGTACTTCCAGATCCACCTTTCACAGTTGTCTGTCCTAGCCACGTGTAGGATTAGTCACTTTGAGATTCTCTGCCGCGTACACGGTGGTACTCCCACTGTGGACTTATTTAGGAAGTTTTATTATGCTGGTGTGAACAATGGCTGGATGACTTTAGAGAAGAGGAAAGGTCCTAAATCTTTAGTTGTTCCTGTCTGTTATACTGCCGTGCTTGATTCGGTCAAGAACTGGAAGGACCGTTTATTTTTTATGAAGAAGACCATTTTTCCTCTTTCTATCCGATGGTATGAAAAAGTATCCATAGACCGTGACCCTCCTTCTTCTGACACGGGCTTAGATCTAGAGTTGTTGCGGCGCCTTGATACCCAGAGGGCCGCCATTAAAAAATATCCGGAGGTCTTCTTGAATGTCATAGGGTTAAGCCAGACCTGGGATGATGATAGTTGCCGCCCGACCTTTTTATGGCCGGATGACACGGGTGGGTTATTAGATCTATTTTATTGCTGCTTTCTACTTGTGTTTGTCTGCGTCTAACCTCATACTTTGACTTTTGCAGAAATGGATTTGTTCTCCTTTATCACCCAACCGGACGTGTTCAAGGTGGCAACCGGAGAGCGCACCTTGAAGGAAGGTGAGTTTACGCTAAGGGCTAACACGGCCCCGCGTGTTGTGGAGCCATCGGAAGATGTGCTGAAGGTGGCGGATCGCACCGTTGCTGATGAGGTGAAGACGGCTAAGGCCGAGAAAAAAGCTGGGAAGAAGAGGGTAGTGATTGATGGGCCCGAGGAGCCCAAGAAAAAGAAAAAGCTTGTTCGCAAAGGGACCGCGGCCGGATCAGGTATGAGTTGCTTATTTCTTTTTTTCTTTTTTTGCCGCGTATGTTGTCTGTACTGACATACGTTTTGTTTTCATATTTTAGGTGATCCTCCCGCGGAAGACCTTCCTGTGTTTGAACTCCTGGACGAGTCGGGGTCTGGGATGGAACGTTCTGGCCCCCATACGGATGCCAACATTATGAAGAACGCTACCGTTCTGACTTCCTCTTCTGCTACCCCTACTCATGAATATTCTGAGGGTAAGGGTTTTGAGGCTCCCAATACGGACCAGACTGAGTCCGTTCATCTTGAATCTTCCAGCCCATTTCTTGAGACTCCAGTCCCTGATCATGGTGAAGGTGCATCCGGGAATGTTGAGGCCGAAGATGAGGGGTTCAGTGATTCCGGGGATTTCTACCAGTCTGTCTCGGTTGACACCGCTGAGGCTTCTTTAACCTATGTTCCTAAGTGGCTACCCACCAACGGGTTTAAAATGGATGACCCTTGGGTTTGCCGCAGCATTGTTGATAATGTGGCTACCCCTGGGTATGTATCTGTGATGCGGAACATGGGCGGCAAAGACCTGTTAGACGAGTATAACCTGCTCTCCTCTCGGCAAATATGCATAAATTCTGAGATTCTTCTGAGGTTGGAATATGAGCTGCAGCAGAATGACAAGCTGGGTAAGCGGTTGGGGAATAAAGAGAAGTTGGTTTCTGATTTGAGAGCCCGGTTGGCTAAGTTAGAGAGTGAGTCTTCTGGGTCTTCTGAGCTCCGTGACTGGGTATCTGTTCTGGAAGCGGCCGGGAGGCTAAAGATAAGGAGTTAACTGAGCTTCGGGCTGAACATGAAAAATTGTCTTCATCGGTAGCCCTTGTTGGAGAATACGGTAAGAAGAATGCGGAGTTGGCCGCGCAAAATGTAGAGCTTCTTGCAAAGAATGAGGAACTTGGTCAGAAGGTGTCGGGGCTAGAAATAATTTGTAGAACATTGCGGCAGCAGGTTCAGGAGCAGATGAGTAAACATATTGAGGAAAGTGTGAGCATCGCCCATGCCAGTTTTGAGGAACACTTAGCGGATATGGATAAGAGGTTGGTCGCGATTAATGAGGAATTTGATACGGACCTCTTTCCTCAATGCTTAAGGGCTGTTGAAGGTAGGCGATGGGTCATCGGGTACGGCTTCCGTTATGCCTTTCATAAATTCAAAGAGTCCTTGGAGCTGAAAACCTGGTTGGGGGGTTGTATTTCCGCGGAGATAGCAGAAGGGGTGTGCCAGGGGTTGGAAGCCGGGGTTGTCCGTGGATCAAAAGGTGTTAAGCTTCAAGATGTGGAGGCTTACAACCTTGAGGCAAAGAAGTGTTACGAGGCAGCGGTGGAGAGGTTGGCAAATGTGCCTTTTCCTTTGTTGGAGTCCCTTGAGGCATGTAAGGATGCTCCGTTGGAGTTCCTAATGTCGCAGCTGGTTTTGGAAGAAGATCGTCGTCCTAGATCAGCGGAGTATACTTTTAAGCCTCCGATCGCGGAAGAGACTGTTCTTCCGGAGTCCGTGCTCAGGTTTGTCACTCGTCGCCCCAGGGCTATTGCTGCTTATAAAGAGCAAAAGAACAGGAAATATGGGGTAAAGTTTGACTATAGTGACAAGGGTCTTGCTGTTGTTCTTCCGGCTCCTACACCTTCATCCAGTGTTGATCCTATGGTCGCGGAGCCTGTGACCATTGTTACTCCTTCCGGGCCGGTGACTGCTCCGACCGGGGATGATAGTGTTCAACATGATGACATGTTTGACACTTCCGTCCTCGACCCTAAGGAGTTCGGGAGTTAGTTGTTTTGTTTGTTCGGCTGTTGTTCGGGGTGATATTTTGACTATATCTACCCTGCCGTAAATAAGTGAAGCTTTTAACCTTTGATGATGTAATCCGGATGTATGCATCCGTGTCTATTGTAATTGATCATGAATATAACTTAACCATTTTTTGATGTGTTTAAAACTTGGTTGTTTATATCATTCTTTGCCGGGGCATGTGTGGCCGGACTTAGTTTACTACCTCTGTGTATCCGTACTTTAGGATTTTCGGGGATAGCTTGGTATGGTCAATGGGCTTGCAACACCACTTATATGCCTTAGATAATTTGGAGGTACATTGTCCTCATGCCGGGCTTGCAATGCCTCTTACGCATTTGCGGAATTGGTTTCTGAAGTATGCATATGACATAATAAGTAAAAGAAAAAATGACTAAGTAAATTTTAGTAAATCTTCGGAGTTGATCGGACTCCGCATATCATTAACAAAAGACTGCGTACATAGAAATGACTAAATATGATGAGTTCCCGCTGCCGGTTTGAACCGCGGTCAGCCACAAAAGATGGGAACGCTTACATTTTAATTACAAGTGACATTTCTTGAGATTCCGGATGTTCCATGTCCTAGGTAGGTCTTGACCCTCTTGGTTCTTGAGCTTGTATGCTCCTTTTCCCAATGCCTCCACAACTTCGTACGGGCCCTCCCATTTGGGGCCCAGCTTTCCTGTGCTCTTAACTAAGCTAACATCGTTGTTGCGGTAGACAAAGTCTCCTGGCTTAAAGCTTGTGCCGCGGACCTTGGCATTATAGTATTTTTCCATTATGGCTTTACTTCTTGCCTCTTCAATGGTCGCGACTTCTCTTCTTTCTTCCACAAGATCCAAGTTTAGTTGTAGGGCTTCATCGATTGCTATTAAGTTGAACAGAGCACACCCCAAAGATGGCATCCCTATCTCTACAGGGATCATGGCCTCCGTCCCATAGGTTAGGGAGAATGGCGTATCTCCATTACTGGATTTGATCATTGTTCGGTGCGTCAATAGTACATGCGGTAGCTCCTCTAGCTAATCCCGACTTCCTTGGTCAATTCTTGCTTTAATTCCTTCTCCCAAGCTTCTGTTTGCTCTTTCGACTAACTCGTTTGCCTGCGGATGTTTCACTGATGCAAACCGCAGTTTGATGTTAAGCTTTTCACACCAATCTTTGAAGGGGTTGTCCCTGAACTGCTTGGCGTTATCCGCCACAATCTCCCCCGGCAAACCAAACCTGCACACGATGTTATCCCATACAAACTTCTTGACTTGATTGCCAGTAATGGTTGCAAGGGCTTTGGCCTCAATCCACTTTGTGAAGTAATCTATTGCCACTATCAAATACTTGATTCTTCCTGGAGCTTCTAGAAATGGGCCGCAGATGTCTATGCCCCATTTATAAAACGGCCAGGGGGAGGTGATAGGAGTCAGGTTATGCTGAGGGTTTCTAGGCACTGGCCGGTGTACTTGGCAGTCTTGGCACTTGTTGATTACCTCCCTTGCATCCCTATGCATGGTAGGCCAGTAATATCCGGATCTTATTGCCTTTGCCACAATAGCCCACGGTCCGGAGTGCGTGCTGCACAAACCCTCGTGAATTTCCCTAATCACATAGTTTGCCTATATTGGTCCTACACACCGCAACCACGGCTCCAGAAATGATTTTCGAAACAGCACTCCGTTGATGACAGAGTATTGCCATGCCTTGATTTTTAACTTTCTGGCCTTTTTCTGATTCGCAGGAAGTACTCCATCTTTCAAGTACTCCAGGAGTGGGGTCATCCAGGTATCCCCTTCTTCTTCAACTACGGCCATGACCTCTTTCTCCTCAATCGATTTATTTTTCAGGACTTCGACCAAGACCTGTTTTGTTAAGTGGGCAAAGCTAGTTGAGGCTATTTTACTCAATGCATCTGCCTGCTTATTCAGACTCCGCGGAATCTGTCTGATTGAGAATGTGCGGAAGTTATGTATCAAGGCCTTGGCTTTTGCTAGATATCGTGCCATACTTTCCTCTTTTGCTTCATATGCACCATTTATCTGATTTGCGATCAGCCGCGAATCTACATTTGCGGATAGGTCCTTTACCTCCATCTGTTCCGCTATCCTTAAGCCCGCCAATAGTGCTTCATACTCTGCTTCATTGTTGGATGTATTAAATTCAAATCTCAAAGCATAAGTGAATTATGTACCTTCCGGGTTTGTAAGGATTAGGCCTGCTCCGGATCCTTCTTGACAAGAGGATCCATCGGTGTACAGGTTCCACGGCTCAGCATATGGCAGCTCTTCTGTGGTTACTTCTGTTGTCGGAGCCTTCTACTCCGGAATCTCTGCAATGAAGTCGGCCAAGACTTGTCCTCTTGAGGTAGTCCGCGGGCGAAAACTGATGTCGTGCTCTCCCAGCTCAATAGCCCACTTTGCCAATCTGCCTGTGTTTTCTGTCTTTACAAGCATTTACTTGATTGGTTGGTCTGTGATGACCACTATTGGGTGCGCCTGAAAGTACCTTCTTAGTCTTCTGGCCGCATGGATTAATGCTAATACCAATTCCTCTGTCGGGCTATAGTTTATTTCTGGAGCTTGTAGTGCACGGCTGATGAAGTAGATGGGTTGCTGGCACGATCCCCTTTCTACGAGCAGAACTGCACTAATAGCCTCTTTTGCCGCGGATAGGTATATTATTAGTTCTTCTCTTGGTTGGGGGGCCGTAAGAGTGGGAAGGTTGGCAATATGCTTCTTCATCTCTCTGAAAGCCTACTCCGCTTCCGCTGTCCACTGGAAGTCACTCTTTTTGATACATTTTTTCAGTGTCTTGAAGAACGGCAAGGATTTTTCCGCGGATTTTGACAGAAAGCGGTTAAGGCTTGCTAACTTTCCATTCAAACTTTGTATCTCTTTAAGAGTTAATGGAGAAGGGAGTTGGACAACGACTTCGGATTTTTCCGGACAAGCCCGAATTCCTTGTTTGTTGACCACATGCCCCAAGAATATTCCTTCCTCTGCTCCGAAGGTACACTTCTTCGGGTTCAGTTTCATGTTAATCACAAATAATTGTCAACCAAGCCTTCGATGGTGATCAAAGGAATAATGGGGTGTTGAGATTGCGCCAAGCTTGTTCTTAACCTGAAAATAAGAAATACAAAGACACTACGTTAAGTGATTGCGCAGGGGTTGGACCCTGCGAACCACCTCCGGCGTGCGAGTAAGTATGTGTGATGGTAATGTAGGTCGTAAATTTAGAGAGTGAAGTTAATTTGTGGATTAACTTGAGATTACTTACATTGTTCTTGGCCCGACTATGCTATTTATAGGGGAGAAATAGGACATAGTGGGCGGTTGCACATAGTTCGGAGATCATGGGGGCGTCCCATGGAAAGTGGTAACCGCTAGGGCTTTGTAGCCCACGATCTCTGTTTTGGCGGGAAGCCAAAGGATAGAGGAGACGTGGGTTTGACCAGGTCTGGATGATCCTTCGTGTTAGTCCCTTCGTCAGGAATACCCCGAAGGGCTTAGGGCTTCGATTGGCGGATTCCCACATGGTAACCATTCGCAGGCGAATGGTTTTACGCCAATGAAACGTATTAGAAGGTTAACCTGGGCCTCCGAAGGGAGGGCTTTCTACAGGCTCGAAGGGGAGTCCTTCGACCCGTTAGGAGGGTACATCATCAAGCCCCCCAGTCGAAAGTGATATATACGTATGAGTATAAATTGCATTCGACTCGAAAAATCAAATATGCCTTTAATCCTTGTGTACCATTAACCATGAAAAAAAGAAAATAAATGCTAAACTAACCGCGCATTAAATGCGGGTTAATTGTTATCCTTCCACTTGCTTCTCAAACATCGATTAAATCGGTATTAGCGAAACATCTTTTCACAATTTAATTGCTTGTTTGAGATCCGCAAGATCTTCAAAGTTAGGTGACGACGTGTGCGATTGGGATTAAAAATCCGTCTGTGTACATAAACCCACAATAATTAAACCCTAGCTCATTTTACCTCCGCCCAAAATACACATTGCTCTGCAATCTTGTGCTTCCGTTGGAGTCAAAAGGTAAAATTCTGCCATTTTTATTTGCTCTCCTTATTTATGAGTATGGCTGCAAAATGAATAATTAAAGAACAAACTTGCACCTTGTCGAAACAAGCATTGTCTGATTTTCTGAATGATTACCCCATACCCTCGGAACATAAAATCATGCTTCCCAGTAAAAAACAAAGTATTTTTGATGCTCCAAAAGGGTTTGTAGGTTTGTATGTGCATGCGTTTACGCAATCAAACTTTCGGATTCCCATCCACCCTCTTATTTTGGAATTTTTGCAATATTACAAGGTGCACATTTCAAGGTTTAATCCATTCGGTTTAGCCAAGTTGACAACTTATATTGTAATGTGCAAAGCGTATGGTTTTGAGCCTTCATTGATTGTGCTTAGAGGCTTTGTCAATCTCTATCCTGGTGGAGATTGGGTAACTATTGCAAAAAGGAGTGAGTATGATGTCCCACACCTATTGACTAAACCTTTTTTAAATATTCGAAATTGGAAAGGTCAATTTTTTTATATTGAGAGTACCATCATACCCTCCGAGTATCCTGAGCTGTTGGCCGAAGGGAATATGTTTGATGAGAAACGATACAATGACCCATTACCTTATGAGGTGAGAAGTGACCTTATGTACCAACGTCTTGCACGTCATCCAGTGGACGTACAAACGTTTCCTGAGCCCATCTTATTCATGGCTGGCATTGCTAAAAGTTGGGAAGAGTCTCCATTGCTTCCTGAAATAATTTGTGAAGGAAAAAGTATGTATAATTTCTTATTTCATAAATAAATAACTTACCTGCTGATATTCATCTCTTTTCCTTTGTCTGTGCAGAAATGGCTTTTCGTAATTTTGTTGTGGCCGGAGGTGCCAAGGAAGTTAGTTTTATGCCAAGGGATCCTCAAAATACGAGTTACGGAGTGGGATCTCCTTCCATCTCTGTCAATAATAATGATGTTGATGTCTCTCCACCCAAGCCTCTTGCTGTGCTCCCCCAATCAAAACAGTTGGTACTGAGGAAGCCCCCCAGGTAGTGGAGGATGTCGGTGATTCTGATGATACCCCTTCCGGAGGTGATCAGCTCAGGATTGTAGGGTCCTCCGGCATCGCTGATAGAGTTCGGACTAGAAAAGGTACCAGTGCAAAGGCTGCAAAGGCTGCCCCCAAGAGGAAATTGAACATTCCTACTCCTACTTCCAGAACCACCAAGCAAAAAACAGAGAAGTCTCGTGGGAAGACCATTATGTATGCTCCGGAGGGAATGGCTGATGAAGATGACATCTCGGGTAAGTGAAAATTCTTCCAGTCTTCCTTCCTTTCCGTAATATTGCGTATTTAGCTTATATTGTTTTCTTTTTTTTTTTTTAGGTTTGCCAGATACGAAGGAACAGCCCAACGCTCTCTCCTGCCGCTTGCTTGTTGAGAATGTCACTCCTGCCTCATGGAGGAGTAAAATGAATGAAATGTCCATTGAGGAACTTTGCGATCTCAACGACAAAAGTTATATCCGACAAGCAATGCTGGACAGTCATCTGAGCTTTCGCACCAGGGGATTGCTTAACAGAGTCCAGGAGGCGAAGGAGGAGGTTGCTGCTGTTGTTGCCAGAGAAAAGGAAAGGGAGAAAAATTATGCTGAGTTGGAGAAGAGATGTGATGAAGCCATGGAGAACTTTGAGAAACATCCAAGGTATGAGGCTCTTCGAAACAAGATTGATGGTCTTGAAAAACAGCTTAAGGAATCACAGGCTGAATGTGGTAGGCTAATTCTGGAGGAGGCTAAGGTTGTAGGCTATGAAAACCAGGTGAGTGCCCTGGAGTCTAAGTGTACTGGGTTGGAGACTGAGAGAGCCAGACTAGTGGAGCAGGATGCTAAGCGTTGTTAGGAGGTTGATAGGTTGAAACTTGAATGCCAAAGGTTGAGAAAAGATAGGGCTGAGGTGGTATCGAAGGTTGTTCCCTACATTGCTATGGAATTATATCATAGCGATGAGGTGGGAGTGGTTGTGGGTAAACTGGTGAATGCAGCCATATTTCATGGCAAATGCACAACTTTGGAGGAGATTGCCGAAACTAAGAAACCCGTTGTGCTTTCGGAGGTGCCATACTATCGTCCAAATTCCGTTCAGGAGTATGATGAAGCTGGTAATGCATTCACCACTGCAGTTTACCCCTTTCTTGCCAAAGCAACCAAAGATCCTTCAGCCTCCATCGAAGATCTCCTTTCTAAAAAACCCAAGAGTATACAGCCTCCGTCTCCAACTAAAAGAACCTTGTCTGAGAAACCCAAGTCTGCGACTCATCAAGAAGACCCAAACTCTTCTATCAACAAATGAAGGCTGCCATGTTGGCAGTAATTTAGTCTGTAAGGGTGGCGTGTACCCTTTAAAACAATTTGGTTATCTTTAAAGGCTGGTGCCTTTGTTTAAGACAATTTATCATGCTTTTATCAGGCGTGTGCCTGTTGGAATAGTTTGTCTGGGCTTCGTCCCATAACTTTAAACAACTATCCCTTTTGATGATAGCTACGCCTGTGCGTAGTCTTTATGAATCTGAATTTGGAGGAATATTCTCCTTTTTTAATGCCATGCTTATCTTCTCTTACGGTCATTACTAGAACGTAAACATACAACCTAAGGTTATAACCTTATTGTGTGTATTTTGGACCAAGATTTTATGCAATCGTATAATTTGACTGCGACAGAGGGTCGCGACCCACTCCATCTTTATCCTTAAGTTACAGAGGGCTTTTAATACCCTAAGACTTCATAGGAAAGTTAATGTGAATTGTAATGGATGTTAATGTTATACAAGACATGTGTCTTGCTTCATCCTTCGACATTGAAACTTGTAAAGTACTTGGCTGGACAAATCTATGTTGTATAAAACGAAACAAGAGATTTTGAGGGAAACATGTTATATCATTAAGTGGGTAGGGAGGATTACATCATTTGAAGAAATGAACACTAGACACCTATCATTAATGCTTTTTTCCCATGTGAGAAGACTACGTTACATGAAATTGAAAACAACTAAGTGCTTTTAAAGAAAGGTAAGTTCTTATATGTAAGACTTACGAGAGTTTGTATCATGTCCAAACTTGTTCACGACATTTTTTGTTTCCGCCCTTCGAGCTTCCACGTCTTTTTGCCACATTAATTCTTCTTTGACGTTGGGCTCTTTCACTTGGCTTCGTTTGCTTTTATTCGAAGGACAACTTCCTATATGCCCTCAAGGCTTTGGGAAGTTTGTCTGCCCACTTATGCTGATATTGCCCTAGCTTCGTCTCAATTTCGGTGACAATATCCTTGTCAACACAAACGAATCTTTGCTTCACATTCAGGCTTTTACAGAAAGAAGGGAACACTCCTTCTGCAAAGTGTGGCCCTTCGTAAGAGGTGATAACTTGTGGAATTCCAAATCTGAAAATTATGTGCTCCCACATGAACTCTTTCACATCTTTTCCTTTTGTTGATGCCAACGGCTTGGCCTCGACCCACTTGGTGAAATGATCGACGGCTATGACCAAGAATTGTACCCCTCCGTGAGCTGATGGTAGGGGTCCGATTATGCTGACTCCCCATTGACCAAAAGGTCTTACTGTCATGCTAGATGTCGCATCACACTCTAACGGTTTTCGGGCTTTGGAGTGTGTCTGACATACCATGCATGTTCTGATTGCTTCCCTTGCGTCTTCTAGTATGGTTGGCCAGTAATAACCCCATTTTGTTACCTTCGAGGCGATGGCTCTAGGGCTTGTGTGTCTTCCACAAAATTCTTCATGAGCATTGTAGAGAATGTTCGAAGCCTGTTTTAATTCGACACAACGAAGCCAAGGAGATAAAAGACGCCTTTTGTAGAGATTATTGCCTATGAGCCTGTACTGGGGACTTTTGACTTTGATTCTTCGTGCCGACTTTGAATCATCGGGCAAAACGCCGCTTATCAAGTACATTTTCATTGATTCTATCCAGCTGGAGCCTTCATCAAATGTTTCACTTCGTGCAATTGACCTGGTGGCCAATACTTCCACTAAAACCTCACTGGGTAGATGAGCAAAAGCAGTCGATGCTAATTTGATTAGGGCCTCCGCCTTTTTGTTTTGGCTCATGTGGATATTTGTCACTTTGTATTGTTCGAAAACCTGAAGGAGCTTTTTAACCTCGTTCAAGTACTCCTTGATTATTGGTTGCCTTGCTCTGTAAGAACCCTTGATTTGACCAGTGACTGAGAGTGAGCCTACGAAGATGGAGAGGTCATGAACTTCCATGCCCTTTGCGAGTCGAAGGCCAGCCAGCAAGGCTTCGTACTCTGCTTCATTTTTTGTGGCCTTGAATTCAAAACGTAGTGCATAACTGTACTCCTTTCCCTCTGGATTCATTAGGATTAAACCTGTTCCGAAACCATCGGAGCTTGAGGCTCCGTCAGCGAATAATTTCCATTCCTCCGTTGCTGTTGGGGGAGTTTCTCCATTTCGGCTGTGTCCGGAAGGTGTTTCGTTGAGGACTTCTGCGAAAGTCTGACTCTTGGTGGAGCTTGGACTATCACGTTTCTTCAATGATCCTGGAGCCGGTAGGCCAATAGCTGCTTTGAACTTCGAAGGGTTGGCTTTGACTCCTTGCTTTGTTGACTTAGTGGGTTTGAACCCCTTGAGTCGATATTCCTTGTCGTAGAGCTTGTCATCAGTCCTCGGTGTCGGAGGAGTTCTGGTGCTCCTAGGACATATCCCTTCGAAGACCTTCCCTTCGGCTTTGTGTGGCTTCTCCAAGTCTGCTGTGGAACTATTTGGAGATCGCTTTTCGCCTACCACTCTTCGTTTTGCATGACGCTTTTTTGTGACGATATTTTCTTCCTCATCCGCACTTCTAATAACATCATTCGGAGGCTTTTTAGAACCTTCCCTTTCTTTCTTGCTATCCTTCGGACTGTGCTCAGAAAATACCGTCCCTATTCCGTTGGGTGTGTGAAACTTCACCGCTGCATGTATAGTGGAGACTACTATACCCATCTTTTGCATGGCGGTCCTCCCTATCAACAAGTTGTAAGGAGAGTTGGATCTTACGATAGTAAACATGAGGGTTTCTGTCCTTGCGACCCTGCCCTCTCCGATTGTTATTTTCAGCGGAACTTCTCCTAGAGGCCACGAGCGTTCGCCAGAAAACCCTACTAAAGGCATCTTTGAGTCGACCCTTTGAGACCTGACCGCAGGCGAGAGCTTTCGAAAGCAATGTTCATATATGACTTCGCAAGGGCTTCCGCAGTCCATGTAAGCTCCCCTTATTTCTTGGCTAGAGATTAGGACTTTGATAACCACCGGATCGTTCGAAGGGATCCTGCCTGAGATAGGGGAAAACGTTATCTCCCTTATCTTGTTTGCTTCTGGCTCCGGTACCTTCCTTTTTGAAGTGGTTTCGTCTCGATGTATCATTAGTATGGGGGCTTCGGTAGGGTTAGTATCCTTGGCCATTTGAGTGCCAGTCATCTTTTCTTTTCCTTTCTTGATTCCTTTTACCAGGTGTGCCAATTGCCCAGATCTTACGGCCTCTTCAATTTGTTTCTTTAGTTCCCTGCAACTGTTCGTATCATGGCCATTGTCTTCGTGGAAGTGACAGTACTTGCTGGTATCCCTGTTTTTACCCTTGCTTGTCATACGTGGAGGAGCTTCGAAGGCTTTGGCTGCCCTCTCCGTAGCAAGTATTTCCTTTGGTGACTTCGTTAGACTGCTTAACAAACCATGGTTGGGGCCTTTGTTGTACGGAGAAAACCTATCTCTGTTCTTGTTCTTGTTCTTGGACCCCTCCCACGTAGAATGCTTCGAAAACTTGTTGTTGCTATCTTTATCTATCGGAGCCCCATTAGTGGATACCTCTTTTGCTTCGATCCAAGTATACGTCTTTTCGGTCAGCCCCTTGTAAGTTGTCAGAAGGTCGGTGGACAAGAATTCCACCAAACTCCGATTCCGAAGGCCGTGTACGAAACCAGAAATACGCTGATCTTCGTGAAGACCCAAAATTTGCAAAGTCTCATCGGTGTACCTAGTAACAAAGGCCCTGGTGCTTTCATTGTCTTTTTGTTTGATGTTGTGCACCGTTAAATGAGTCCTTGTGAATTTCTTTTGCTGACTGAAGTGTGACCGGAACTTGGCTTTGAGATCATCAAGGTTGACGATGCTACCGGGCTTTTGCCCATTCCACCAAATACGAGCAGAATCCCGTAGGGTGTATGTGAACATGTGACAGGCCACCGGCATAACCCACTTTTGCATTTTGATAGCCCCTTCGAACAAGTGTAAAAAATTGTCCGAATCCCCTTTCCCATCATAAGTCCCGACATGTGAAGGCATTTTTAACCCATCAGGCAATGGGTAATCTTCTATCCACCTAACGAAGGGTGTAGCTGAACCCATAGGGTCTGAAAATAGACAATTATAAGGTGGTGCGTACATGGGGACAGTATTGTATGGATTGCTGTTTGGGGGCATTCCCATAGGAGTCTGACCTGGGTAGGACTGATAAGGTGTATTCATGGCAAACGGGTAACTGTTTCCCATGGCGTACGGAGGGTACGCCATAGGATGGCCGAAGGGTATGCTCCCATAATTTTGAGGGAAGCTTGGGTTATTAGGCTGTCCATTTACTGGAGTATATAAATTTTGAGGATAAGACTGAGTTTGGAACGAGGGGTACATACCATTGGGAGGAAGATTTCCTCCCATATTGATTGTAGACGGATTGCCTTCTACGCCTGATGCGTGAGAAGGCTGCAACGGAACCCCAGCTTCAGTCCTTCCAAGATGAGCAGCTAGCAATGGAGGCAAAGTCACCCCCCTTTCTTCCCTAAGCTGACTCCTACCGTTAGAGCCTTCGGTAACCGCCCCTTCTCTTCTTGTCGGAGCCCTATCGGGGACTCCTTCGAAACCAACGGACCTTTTGCTTAGCCTTCGACCAATTGGAGACCCAATTCTTAAGGCCGATAGGGTTGGCCCTTGAGTCGGAGGCCTAGGCTCCATCTCCATTTCTTCATCGTATTCATCACTTGAATATTCCAACTCCCTTCGCACTTCAGCATTCCTGACTTGTCTGTTACGAGCCCTTAAAAGGGTTTCCAACACTTCATGGTTGGCTTCGACAAAGGCTGGGCTAATGACAGGTTCTGGGTTGGCTGATGTCGAAGCATGATTGTTGGTTGTGATTTCTGGGTGAGAACGTGTTGTGAAGGTGGAGGCGGTTATTGGGGGAAGGTTGTTAGGGTCGTCGGTTGGTATTGGTGTTAAGGTAGAGAAACCCGGTGGGGGAGTATCTTCTCTTCCTTGATCCATGCCGGAATAATAGTGAAATTGGTTGGTAGGTTATAAGCTCGGAATTAACGAGACCAATTGTAGCGGTCCCACGGATGACGCCACTGATTGAACAAATAATTGTCAACCAAGCCTTCGATGGTGATCAAAGGAATAATGGGGTGTTGAGATTGCGCCAAGCTTGTTCTTAACCTGAAAATAAGAAATACAAAGACACTACGTTAAGTGATTGCGCAGGGGTTGGACCCTGCGAACCACCTCCGGCGTGCGAGTAAGTATGTGTGATGGTAATGTAGGTCGTAAATTTAGAGAGTGAAGTTAATTTGTGGATTAACTTGAGATTACTTACATTGTTCTTGGCCCGACTATGCTATTTATAGGGGAGAAATAGGACATAGTGGGCGGTTGCACATAGTTCGGAGATCATGGGGGCGTCCCATGGAAAGTGGTAACCGCTAGGGCTTTGTAGCCCACGATCTCTGTTTTGGCGGGAAGCCAAAGGATAGAGGAGACGTGGGTTTGACCAGGTCTGGATGATCCTTCGTGTTAGTCCCTTCGTCAGGAATACCCCGAAGGGCTTAGGGCTTCGATTGGCGGATTCCCACATGGTAACCATTAGCAGGCGAATGGTTTTACGCCAATGAAACGTATTAGAAGGTTAACCTGGGCCTCCGAAGGGAGGGCTTTCTACAGGCTCGAAGGGGAGTCCTTCGACCCGTTAGGAGGGTACATCATCACTTCCGAAGAGTTACAAAGGTTTCTCCTATGTCTCTTAACATCTTCGTCTCCGAGTGACTCTTGATGACCAAGTCGTCTATATATACCTCCAGGTTCCTTCCAATCTGTTTTTCAAAAGCTTTGTCTACCAGCCGCTGGTATGTGGCTTCCGCATTTTTCAGGCCGAAGGGAATTTTCTTGTAGCAAAAAATCCCTTGGTTTGTGTGGAACGCGGTTTTTTCCTCGTCTTCTACGGCCATCTGAATCTGGTGGTACCCTTTATATGCATCCAAGAAACATTTGAAGGTGTATCCGCAAAGGGATTCGACTTTCCAGTCAATCTCCGGAAGAGGGTAGCAGTCCTTCGGACAAGCCTTGTTCAAGTCTTTGAAATTCACACACATCCGCCAACTTCCATCACTCTTTTTGACTAGGACCGGGTTTGATAGCCAGTCGTGATAGTGGACTTCCCTCATGATACCGGCTTCTACTAATTTTGCTACGTCCTCATTAATTGCCTTGTTCCGTTCCGGGGCTTGCCCACGTTTCTTTTGTCTTACCGGGGCATACCCCTCCCGGATGTTCAACTTGTGTTCCGCTACATTCCGCGGCACCCCATTCATGTCTGACGGTTGCCAGGAAAAGATATCTAGGTTACTCTTCAGTAATTCACATAAATCCTTCTTTCCTTGTTCCGTTAGGCTTCCTCCCACAGTGACAGTTTGGTCCGGGAATTCTGGATGTATTGCCACTTTAACTCCTTCTTTTTCCGGGGTTTCCTCAGAACTCTGCTGTGATGGTGGCTCCGCGACCATTTGGTATTCTACAGGGATGACTTTGTCACTATGCAAGGTGACTACTCCGCCCTAGGTGGGGAATTTAATCATACCATGGTTCATGGAAGGGATAATTTTGAGTTGTCTTATCCCCGGCCGACCAATTATACCATTGTATTGAGAGGGTGATCTGACCACCATGAAGTTCATCCAAGCACTAGCAGAGTTTTCTTCATCACTTAATGTAACCTCTAGCAGAATTTGCCCCAAAGGCCATGATAACTCGCCACTGAAACCGAGAAGAGGTGCCGTAGCAGGGATCATCCTCTTCCTGATTTTCGGGCTCAGTCGGTTAAAACAATGTTCGTAAAGGACCTCCGAGGCGCTTCCGTTGTCTACGTACATCCGATGCACGTGGTGACCGCCTACTTCGGCCTTTATCACCAAGGGATGGTCATCCCAATCGTCTTCCTTTATGGGAGGGAAGGATATTTCCAAATTTGGTTCGGTATTAGAGGATACCTTCTGTTTCACGCTCCGTTTCCAAGTTTGTACCATGAATATGGCCGGAGCCTTATCCTTGGTTGTGGTTTCTTTCTTACCGCCTTTAGCGGTTCCGCCCTTCTGACTCCCGTTCTTGATCTCCTTTACCAAGTGTGCTAACTGGCTGGATCTGACCGCCTCCTCAATCTGTTTTTTTAGCTGGAAACACTCGTCCGTGTGGTGTCCCCTTTCTCTGTGAAAGTCACAGTACTTGTCCTTATTCCTTGATTCGGCCGGACTTGACATGGGTGGCGGGGCTGTGAACTTGACTGAGTCCATTGCCAAAATCTCCTTAGGTCTTTTCGTGAGGGGCGTGAATCTGTCATTCCTCTTCCGGTCTCCTCTGGAGCGCCCTTTGAACTCCGTCTTTCTTTCAAAAGCTTGACTGTTGGATGCTCGGGATCCCCCTTCATGAGATTTTCACGAAGGGCGGTCTTGCTTTTTTCTTGACAAGTTTGCCGCGGCTGTTTCACCTCGAATGAAAGCCATGGTTACTTTTCATATTTCGTCAATGGTCTTTGGGATTTTGTCATTGAGCCTTCTGATCAACTCCGGATTATTAATCCCATGTATAAAGCCTGAAACCTTCATACATTCCGGGGCCCCTTTCACTTGCATGCTCTCCGCCTTGAAGCGGTCAACGAATGTCGTCGTCGTCTCTCCTTCCCTTTGCTTGATAAGGTGGAGTTCCACCGGATCCTTGGTATATTTCTTTTGCTGGAGGAAGTAGGACAAGAAGCTTTTTCGGAGATCTTCGAAACTGTCTACGCTTTCGGCCGGCAATTCATCGAACCACATCCGTGCATGGCGCATGAGAGTGGAGTTGAACATATGGCACCAGGTGGGCATGGCCCACCGTTCCACCTTGGCCGCGGTGCAAAAGTTCTTCATGTGGTCCTTCGGATCCCCGGTTCCGTCATAGGTTTTGACATTTGTGGGCATCCGGGTCCCTTTTGGGAATTCAAAATTCCTGATTCGCCGGGTGAAGGAGTCTGTGTCTTCAATATCATACGGATGATAAAGATCATCCGTGCCCTCTTTGTTCTTTCCGGATCTGGCTTTCCAATACCCCCCAGCACTATCTTCGCTTTCTACGGGTGTCCGTTCCCTTTGCCTTCCGGAGCCAGAGTAGGCATCTCTGTTTCCGGTGCCTTTCTCCCTAGAGCGGCGGGGCGTGGCTATAGGTTGGGCTTTTCTCCCTAGAGGCGGTTCTCCTTCTTGGTCTATCCGGACTTTCCTCTGTGCAAGGTTGTCCGTCCCGCCAGTTACGTTTGGCTTCAATTCTTCGCTCTCTTCGAGCGCGACTTTTTGTCCTGAGCCGAGAGAACACGTCCGGCCTTTTCTCCCCCAAGCGTGATTTGACATCTCCCCGTTTTTCCCCTAGACGGGTGAAAACGGTGGACCGAGGGAGCTTAGTCCCTCCACCTCCGTCTTCGAGTTCCTTGCTGAGTCTAAAAAAGACACTTCGAGAGTGGAAACCTTCGGAAGGTCCGGATCTATAATTGGGACTAGTATTTCGCTTTCTTTCAGCCTTTCTTTCCCACAAAGATCTTGACTCGGAGTTTCGAGATTGTTCTCGAGAGTGTGAGTTCCCTCGTGACTTAACATCGAAATCGAGACGGGTCTTTACTTGATTCAACTTTTCCGCATGGACTTTCTCAGACATTAAGGGCAATAGTGCTTGTCGCAAAATTCCCTTATCGCCTCTTCCGAAACAGAGCCTGAAGGGGGCTCTTCTCCTTCACGACTTTTTCCTTTCCCAAGAGTGTTCCGTACTGTCGAACGCTCTTGGGCTGGGGAAGAGTCATTCACCTGATTACTCATGGCAAAGTTCTTTAGAGACGCAGTTATGTAACTGGTCCCACGGATGGCGCCAACTTGTTAGTACAAATCTTGGGCTCAATGCAAGACCTAGGTTAGACTAGCTCTTAGCAGGGGCTGATCTTGTGCTAAGTACTTTGTGAGCTGCTAAGAAAAAGCACCACCGTTAGTCTTACCGCGGAAGGGGGATTCCGCGGTTGGCCTCCGGTGTGAGAGTAAGTATATGTTTAGGGAGAGAAAGTATATGTGCGGACTACGTGAGTGTAAATGCTATTAGTTGAGAGTAATAAATGAGATGGGGGTATTTATACTACCACATTCATCCACTGTAGCTACCTCGGGACTCTGCGAGCCGAATTGCACCTCCTTTGACTAATAGATGTCTGATCACGTGGGAGACATGATCCCACGAGATCTGGCTTTTGGCTGCGTGGCGGCCTGCGGCGGCCGGTGATTTGTTCCGGCCCGGCCTGGAGAGACTGGGCCTACTTCTTGTCCGTCTTGGTGAGACTGGAGTCTATGATGTATGCTTCTTGTCCGTCTGAGCTCTGCCGCGGTTGGTTATGAAACATGCCCGGCCCAGTATGTTGGGTCCGGGGGTACTATACACGATCACCCATGAAGGTTCTTCTTCGATCATGCATGATTGTGTGTAAGTCGTGGAAAAGTTTAATCGTAGACCCTGGTTTTATAAAAGCTTATGCGGAAAAAGAGGGATGGATATAGACTATATATAGAGGTAAGTACTCATTGATGATTGATCTTATTTCGCATGCATGTGCATGGTATTTGATCTTCTTTAACTTCTTTTCGTGTTATATCTTTGTATATATATTTACTCGTTTCCCTTTTTTGATTTATCAGTTAATCGAAGAACGTCTTCCAGCTCCTAGACCAAGTGCCAGAGTTTGATGCCGATGACACGTTAACCCTGCTGTTCTAATCTATCTAATAATATTAGTTCTTAGTATATGATGGTTTCTAGACGTTTTCCAAATTGTTATTTGGTTGTTTTAATATAGATGCTAGTTTAATTATAGCAAATTTTTTATGCATTCCCTCAACTTGACTTTACGACATTGCGACAATCTCAAATCTCAAATCTTTTTCGGTATACGTATAACGCTAATGAAACACAAAAAATAGACTTGTTGAGGGCCTCAAATAGTACTATCAAAGTTCTACTTATGACTATAACAATATAGTAAAACAACAGAAAACTTGTATCCTTGAACAAATTGAATAATGCCCCGCATAAGTAACATGAATCAAAATAAAATCAGCTATTGATCGAACAAGCACTTCTGTTGGTGTCACGGTCACTTGCTGCGCGATACATATAAACATATTCTTTATGTGTGTCTTCAAGGCCAACGATGTTGACATCATAGAGAACCAATCCGTTTTTAAGGTTCAAAACAAACAATCAGTCCCCTCCACAGGTTGTTTTCACTAATATGTATTCGTCTTCGTTCAAACGACCCAAAATCTTTGTAGTGCCGAAATAACATGGTCCTTGATCAAACCGAAAGCCTCGTCCATTCTTTCTGCTTCAATACCCAAACATCTATACCATTGTTGATAATGTAGTTACATATATATCCAACTTCGCCGTTTAAATCAACTAACTGAGTGTCGTCTATCCAACCACCTCCTATTTTCTTAGGAGGATTAATCGACCCGAATTCCTCATTCTTAACATCAAAGTAGACTACTTTTCTTACCTCATTGGTGGCTTTTGATTGTGACCTATTGTCATAATCGTTAGCGAACCAATGTAAGCATCCATTAGCGTATACACATTTATCGACTATGGGACAAGGTGGGACTTGCGGTATCTCTCGCCATGTATTAGTTCCCAATACATGCACCATAGTGCATAGACTATTCTTGACTTTTTCACATTCATCAACTTGTTTTTTTGGCAAAACACACACCATCTTGAAAGTATTGGTGGAAGCATCAAAACCAAGGCCACATGACTCTAGTCTCGTCAAATGTAACTCCAAATTCATGGATGGCAACTCGTAACATTCTTTTCTTAGAGGATGAATAACAACTAAAGAGATGGTATCCGAAACATGGCCTTGTGATAAATAAACCAAGCCATTGCAAGAACCTCGAACGATAGCTCCTAAAGATTTTTCGAACGATTTCTTGCACTTAAATTCCAAAAGTGGATCCTTTTTCACCTCCAAGACATTAGTACTACCTTGTTTAGGCTCAAGCATGTTGAAACTTACTACACGTTGTGGTTTCGGATAACAAGGGGGTTGAAGGAACTTAATGGACATGGATTCGTTGTTCTTGACAATGAAGCTAATTCGACCATGTTGCACGATTTGGAAGATTATTGATCGCGCCCGAAAGGTCAACTAATATTGACGAAGTAAATGGTCAACTAAAGTCAAACAATCGAGGGCACAATACAATTTACCAAAGGAGTTTAGTGTTTCCCCGGGTCGTTAAGTCCCAACGAGGTGTGAACACTGTAATAGAACGAATTTGTGATCGGGTGAAATTGAATAGGAAAAGGGTGGAGAAATTTAAACTAAGAAATTTTAAAAGAAAATAACTTAAACAAGTTATAAAAACGATTATGTAAAAGAAAATGACTTAGAAACGTTTAAAACTTAAAAACGTACGTTTAAATAAAAATTACGTAAACGTACAAAATAAAACGTGAATTCTGACCAATATAAATCCCACGGATGTGAAAATTATATTTTTGGAATCCTAAAGATAAAAGAAAATTATATTTCACACTATTTAATTAATTATTATAAATTAAAAACTATTTTAAACTATTAAATAATAACCTAAAAAATAAGAAAATGTAGAATAAGCTTAGAAAAATCTAAAATATTATAAAACAAATTTTAAAATCGAAAATATATTTATTACACTTTTTATCTAATTATTATTAATTAATTACTAATTAATTATTATTTAAACTATTTTGATTTTTAATAAATACTAAATAAACAAAGAAAAATCTGAAACTTTTTCTATAAATACTCTAAGGTGACAGGAAGATAAGAAAAATATAAAAATGAAAAGTGCTTAATGAAAAAAACTGAAAATAAGCCAAATGGCTTAAATAGAAGCTATCACTTATTTTTATGTTGTTGATTTTCTGATTTTCTTTTACAAAACTATTTAACTACTGATAATAACTAACTTTAATGAAGACAAAAATTGTAGAACTTAAAAATAAGCAGATTTAGAGCTTACGAGCTTATCAGTTGAGCTTTTTGGCTCAAAATGGATAACAAGCTATCAAATAAGCTAAACAAAAGGAAACAAAAGTTGAAATAAGATAAAAATAAGTAAAAGGTACTGGAAATAAGCTAGATGGACAAGAAACAAGCACTGATAAGCTTGGAATAAGCAAGTAAGCAAGGTACTGCTGATGAAAGCAAGGTACTGCTAGTGTACCAACCTGCTGCTAGCTTTGGAGGCAAAATAAGCTTATGAAATAAGCTATAAAGCACAAAGTGAATATTGGAGTAGCAAGATGGGTTGGTGAGGTTTCCAAAAAGTCCAAGCTCAACCTGTAGGACCCACTGGTGAGCTTTTGAGGAGCTTATGAAAAAGCTAGAATATACTGATTACTCAGTATACTCAGCAAAATGGGACAAGCAAAAAGCTACTAGCAGGCTTATCAAATAAGCTAGAAAATGCACAATAAGCCCTGAACCTTTGAGATTGGTGGATTAGCTTTAGAAAAAGCCAAAGCACACAAGCTTAAGCTTACTGATGAGCTTTTGATTAGCTTATGAAATTGGCTCACCTATACTGATGACTCAATATAGGGAGTGATTTTGAGAAAACATTATGAGCATGATAAGCAGTCACAATAAGCTATAAATGGAAAATAAGCAGTCACAATAACAAGCAAGCCAGAAGGGCTTATGAAAACAACAATTTTCACTCACTTACATGCACAGAGGATCAAGATGTGAGCTTTTGAAAAAGCTAATATGATCCTGGAGCAGGGCAAGTTTGTGAAAAAGGTTTAACAAAAAGCTAACAATTAAGCAGTTAAACTTGAGTGATAAAAGTAACTAAAAATAGTCTAATTAAGATTAGCAGCTAAATATTAATATCCTAAAAGCACAAATACTGAAACTCAATATTAAGACCTATAGAAAATTAACTAGTTTGATCAAAAACTAACAACTATGAATTTTGACTTTTTAAGGAAATGAGCTAAGTTGACTTTAACCAATTTCTAATGATCACTACTGACTAATTATGTTATATTATGATATATTAAGATGATATTAAGCTAGATTACCAAGTAATGAACAACTGTGATGAAATTTGCAATCCAAAATCCTAACAGTGAACTAGCAATTTGAGATTAAAAGCTATTTTGACTATTTCACAAATGAGGCCTGAATTTTATGACTTAACTGAGATAATGGACCCTATTGTGACATATATCAGACAAGAACAATTCCACAAACAAAATCCACCACAGTTAATGCAGCAAATCTAAACAACCCTTTTAAACACTAAATTTGTGATTTCAAAAGCAAATGAATGATTTGGACCTCAACACTGATTTCAAACTTCATATTATCATAATACAAGACCATATGAGCATAAAACAACAAAAATACTAGCATGAAACCCAAAATTAGCAACTATGCAATTTTAACTGTGAAAATGAGATTTTTAGCAACTATAAATTCCAAAGAACAAACAAGCTATTTTAATCAATGAATCTACTTAACCATAACAAAGAAACATGAAAACACAAAGATTCAAGCAATAGACTACTTATACAGTAAAATGCAAAAATTTAGTAAAAAGCTTACAAGTTGAATCAAACTGAGAACTGAGAACTGAGAACCAAGGACACTCTTAATAGCTTACCAATAAGCTTCTAAACCCAAGAGCAATCCAAAATTTACTCTGCTCCAAGCTTCTTCTTTATATAAACTGATTTTTTATTTTCTTTTCTATTTTCTTGATTTCTTTTTGGTGTTTTTCTTTTTTTTTAGTAATATTGATAATTAAGGTCTCTAAAAGCTTCTATGAGCTTTGTCAGGAGCTTATATGAGTTTTTGAGTCCAATAACAACAATATTATTCAACAATAATTAAAATGACATGAAAATTAAAGACGAATTAAGCATAACTGGAAACTGTAAAGATAGATTGAAAAGGGTACTGTAAATAGGTTTATTACAATTTGTCAAAGAGTAATAAGATCCTGAAAGCATTTAAATGACATGTAATAAAGATAGACAATAAAAACGATTAATGAAAATTAACTACTGCCTTTTTAGGCTTACAAAGAGGTCCTATATATACAAAACTAAGATGGGATATCTCTCCTATCTTCTTCTGATCATTCTTGTACCCTTGGATTAGCTTCAAACGATCTCAGCCCTTCAATAGCATTTTGGCGCCAAAAATGAGATAGTGGAAAAATCCACTATCTCTGGTTGAGTGTACTCGAGAAGAAGCATTTAATGTATTTTGGTTTGTTAGGTGAAGTGGGATAGGTGGAAGGTGGTGGGTGTGTCAGGGATAAGGCGGTGGAATGGTGGTTTCTGGTATTGGTTTTGGCGGGTCAAGGTTTGGAAGGGGATGAGTTTGACTGAAGTCAAACTTCTGGTTTAACTAAAAGGGAGTCGGGTTTGGGTTATTTATTTAGTGTGTGGGTTGGGCTGATGGGTTATAAAAGTTGGGCTGGGTTAGGTTTATTTGTAGCTGGGATTAGTTTAGTAAATGGGTTTGGGTTATTGATTGATCCGGATTTAACCTTAGGGACCATTTGTGTAATTTCCTGAAATATCCAAGGACCAATGCTGCCAAAACTCAAAACTATTTCCAAGGGTTATTCATGCCAAGTTTCAATAGTACAAGAACCATAAAAGATAATTTTCCATTTTTGAAAACCGGGGGACTTGTTTTGCCATTTTTGAAACTTCAGGGACTAATTTTGCCAATTGTGCAAACTTTGCTCATTTTTCAATTGTTTTCAAACCTTTTGCATATGAAACAGATAAAAACACAATCAAATGATATTTTCTGTATTTTGAAGCATATCTGCATGTTTTTAAATGTTTTTGCAGTCTAAATGTGACAAAAATGATGAGTATTTAGACACTCATCAATCCCCCACACTAAACTATTACTAGTCCCTAGCAATCTTTTATGAAAATTTAATGGATTTTATCTCTTTACCAAAAGCCATTACTTCTGGAGTAGCCAATGTTTTAGTATGTGATACTTTGGTACAATGATAACCAAATGATTTTGAGCAAACCATAAGCTGTCAACGGATTTGATTTGTCTTTACCAAAAGCCGTTTGCTTCTGGACTAGCCAACTCTTAGATAAAATACAGTTATTATCTTTGGTGAGCTGATTACCAAATATGGTTTTCCACTGCCTTTACCACAAGCCATAACCTTGCGGGCTAGCCAACTCTTCACTCATAAAGATATGGGGAGTTGAATACCATAGAATTTTAGGGCAAATTGTTAGCCATAAACGGATTTGATATATCTTTACCAAGAGCCGTTTGCTCTCGGATTAGCCAATCCTTATGTGGGTTAGACATGGCGGACTGATAACCATTTATTGTGTTCTAAGTGAGAGAAAGAAAAAAAAATTAAAATTTTGGCCAAAATGGGGGTACTAGATGGTACATATGATCAAATTCGCTAGAATTCCCCCCCCCCCACACTTAGAACTGAATATTGCCCTCAATATTCAAAGTACCGGTTGTTAAACCAACACTTAGAACGTGAAAAGGAAATACTAATAGCCATATTTTTTTATTTTTTATTTATTTATTTATTATTATTATTTTTTTTTTTTGAATATGTACATATATACAACATGTGGGGCATCTCCCCCACACTTAGGTGAGACATGGGTGAAAACCCATGTTTTACTACTGTTTTTATTAACCGAGTCGCTAGCTTGACTCGACCCCGAATTCATTGGTTCATGGGGAAGTAACATGTGGAAGAAACAATCTACATTGGACTTTCATTCAAGATGTATAGATAAACATTGAAGTATATGAAAGGTCCACACCGATGAGATATATCCGGCATTTAAACCAATGTTAGATGGAAAATGCCGGGGTCAAAGGTAATATCCTCACTCCTGAATGAGTGAAGGATAGGGGAAATCACCAGGTAGGTGAAGGGAAGAAGAGAGATCTGAATAGCAATTAAGATAACAACTTCCTCCTCAAGAATTGCATAATCAAGTGGAGGAGGCAAGTCCTTAAACTTGATCTCAGGAAATTTATCAGTTTTCTCAGCTGACTTGATTTCCTCATTATGAAGTTTAACGGGAGGGAATGGAGGAGAATTGTCCTGATTCAACAATTTCTCAAGAAGAAGAATATCTCCCTCCAGATCAATCTCAGCGTTATCAATTCCTTCTAGAAATGAATCACACTTGAGAAAAGCCTCGATCTCTTCCAAAATGGAATCACTTCCCTCAAACGGAGTGAGAGAAGGGGAAGAGTCGGAAATGATAGGTAGAGAAGATGTGGTGGGAACCCCACTCACAGAATTATGAGAATAACCAAGAAACTCATGAGAGTACTCCTCTGAAGCAATATCAATGACATCGATTCGGTTAACCGATTCAGAATCATAATTTGAGGAGTACCTCGAAGTTTGATCATGGTTAAAGGTAACAGCTTCATTACCCACACGCAATGTGATCTCATGCTTAAATACATCAATAAGAGCATGGCCCGTTTTTAGGAATCCTCTTCCAAGAATGAGAGGAATGTCAAAATGTAATTCTTTAAAGATTTGAAAGAATTTGTCCATTTGTTGACTAGCCTTTTCACGGAGCTTTTGCTCATTTAAGCGCGATGGGTAAGGAATATAAGGTTTGGATTTAGGGGCAGCGACTTCAGGAGTCTCAACAGATTCAAAGACAACTCCTGGTTTGGATTTCTTTTTCGGGACAACCGGAGGATGGACTTGTGCTGTACTTTGTGGGCTTGGAATTTGCACTTCGTCCGTTGTAACCTCCGTCTCTTTTTCCATTTCATACAACGGAGGAGGAATAGGACCAGAGGGTCCCTCATAAGCAGCACCACTACGAGTGGTGATAGCTTTGATGAAATTGGTATTTTCATCATCATCACTGTCATCAAGCACACTGATAGGAGCAGCATTGAGCATATTGGAATAAGCTCTGGCTGTTCTTTGCTCACTAAGTTTGCTTGACAAACTTTTAATCGTAAATCGTGAAAGAGTAGAATCTATTCTTGACGGTTGAGGAGCAATTGTGGGTGTAGAATTTTGGATAACCGAAGGTTGGACGTATTTAGCACTTCCATTGTTAGAGGGAAGTACCGGGTCCTTTGTCACCTTGAGTCCATCATGAGCTTTACCACTACGTGTAGTGACAGCTTTTAGTTCACCCCTTGGGTTGACAACAGTGTTACTTGGGAGACCTCCCGAAGTAGAAGGTGGATTGAGATGGTCCATGAGACTGGCAAGCATATTCTTAACTTCGCTTTGAGAATGATCAATTTTGTTTGAAATTTCATTCTTAAGCTCAGTTCCTTGCTTGTGTATTGAAGATTGAAATTCATTCTTCAAATTAGAGATTTGATTTTGCATTGCCCTCATTTTGGTCTCATTAACCTTGATGTAGTTATCAAGTTCATTTGAGAGAGGTCCTTGGTGATTAGGAGCTGAATACCCTTGATTACCCCTTTGGGGTAGGTATTGATTGTTCGGGGCATGAAATTGATTTTGCGTGTTTTGCCCTCTTTGTTGATTAGGATTAATCCTATTTGGATTGTTGGGAGGAGGAAATCCGGGTGGTCCTATTTGGTTGCTAGCACGGTAGTTTGGTTCCACTTGAGGACGGTATTGATTACCTCCTTGATTGGAAGTTCCGGCTATAGCATTGACTTCAAATGCATTGCCATCGGTAGCAGTACAATTGTAGTAAGCGTGAGGACCACCACAAGTAACACAAACTTCTATCTTTTTTATTTCAGCAGTGTGAGAAGTTTGCGGAGCGGACTCTTTCTTTTGTGTGTTGAAAACCAAAGATTGAATAGCCTTCGTGAGTTCAGCAAGCTGAGTATCAGTATTAGACTGACTCACGGGAGATGAAGTAGAAGGACCAGCACTAGCCTGAGAATTATATGGTCTGGCTCGTGCAGTGCGGACCTTTGACTTATTTTCAATGAGTGCAATGGCTTCCTTAGTGGATTTACTCATAAAATTACCTCCAGCTGAGGCATTGAGAGAATCTTGGTCAGATGGGTTTAACCCATTGTAGAAAGTGTCCATTTGCATCAAATCGGTGAAACCGTGATGAGGACATTTGCGGAGCAATTCTTTGAAACGATCCCATGCCTCTCCAAATGGTTCATCAAACCTTTGAGAGAATTTCATGATTTCATTCTTGAGATACGTGGTTTTAGAAGGAGGAAAGAATTCATTTACGAACTTTTGAACCAAATCTTCCCATGTTTCAATCGATCGAGGGGGTTGTTTATCAAGCCAAATTCGGGCTGCCCCATCGATGGAAAACGGGAAAAGAAGAAGTTTGATTGATTCCTCAGGGACATTTTTTCATTTGATGGTGCAAGTGATTTTGTTAAACCATCTAATGTGATCATGAGGATCGTCCCTGTCAAAACCATAGAATTGCCGATGGGTTACCAGGTTTATCAACCCAGTCTTAAGCTCAAAATTCTCATCCACGATGGCTGGAACAATAATGGCATCTCCGTACCCCTCGGAGGGTGCGTGGAGAAGCTCATTCATAGGATGGTCTTCTGTCATGATGACAGGAGTTTTAGGATCAGTACGTATCTCGGGTACGACTGATGGAGCAGAACGTCTACGACGTCTTCGAGGTATGTTTGCAAGCTCACGAAAAGGGCTCGATGACCTAGAAGAACGAGTGCGCATGCACTAAGACGAATCTAAGAATCCTTTAGAGTGATGAAAACTTAGAAAAGGGGAAAGAAGATTCTTTTTGGATTTTATTTGTTTATGGAAACTTAAAATACGATATTTTTGGTTATCGATCAGTCAAACGAATTAACTTAACGATAATTTTGGTTTTATATATATATATATATATATATATATATATATATATATATATATATATATATATATATATATATATATATATATAAATAAGAGAAT
Source organism: Artemisia tridentata subsp. tridentata (assembly GCA_021014915.2). Classification (NCBI taxonomy): domain Eukaryota; kingdom Viridiplantae; phylum Streptophyta; class Magnoliopsida; order Asterales; family Asteraceae; genus Artemisia; species Artemisia tridentata. The sequence continues at coordinate 27,224,799 of CP139502.1, read as the reverse complement.
ATGAACAAGGATGGTAAATATACAATGGATGTATATTCAACAACACTAATACTGCAAATGCGTTCTACGCAGCACACCTCCCCGGCAGCAGCGCCAAAATTTGATCGCGCCCAAACGGTCAACTAATATTGACCAAGTAAATGGTCAACTAAAGTCAAACAATCGAGGGCACAATACAATTTACCAAAGGAGTTTAGTGTTTCCCCGGGTCGTTAAGTCCCAATGAGGTGTGAACACTGTAATAGAACGAATTTGTGATCGGGTGAAATTGAATAGGAAAAGGGTGGAGAAATTTAAACTAAGAAATTTTAAAAGAAAATAACTTAAACAAGTTATAAAAACGATTATGTAAAATAAAATGACTTAGAAACGTTTAAAACTTAAAAACGTTCGTTTAAATAAAAATTACGTAAACGTACAAAATAAAACGTGAATTCTGACCAATATAAATCCCACGGATGTGAAAATTATATTTTTGGAATCCTAAAGATAAAATAAAATTAATGGAAAAAGAAAATTATATTTCACACTATTTAATTAATTATTACTCCCTCCGTCCCATATTAAGTGTCCACTTTCCAAATGCACAAAGTTTTAGGAAAGTGGGGCCAACTACACTCTCCACCAATCAAATATCACTATTACCCACTAAAGTCTCTTCTCATTGGTTGAAAATATTCACTGGACACTTAATTTGGGACATCCCAAGATTCCATTATGGACACTTAATATGGGACGGAGGGAGTATAAATTAAAAACTATTTTAAACTATTAAATAATAACCTAAAAAATAAGAAAATGTAGAATAAGCTTAGAAAAATGAAATTAAGACTTAGAAAAATCTAAAATATTATAAACAAATTTTAAAACCGAAAATATATTTATTACACTTTTTATCTAATTATTATTAATTAATTACTAATTAATTATTATTTAATTTATTTTTATTTTTAATAAATACTAAATAAACAAAGAAAAATCTGAAACTTTTTCTATAAATACTCTAAGGTGACAGGAAGATAAGAAAAATATAAAAATGAAAAGTGCTTAATGAAAAAAACTGAAAATAAGCCAAATGGCTTAAATAGAAGCTATCACTTATTTTTATGTTGTTGATTTTCTGATTTTCTTTTACAAAACTATTTAACTACTGATAATAACTAACTTTAATGAAGACAAAAATTTTAGAACTTAAAAATAAGCAGATTTAGAGCCTATGAGCTTATCAGTTGAGCTTTTTAGCTCAAAATGGATAACAAGCTCCAACAAGCTATCAAATAAGCTAAACAAAAGGAAACAAAAGTTGAAATAAGATAAGAATAAGTAAAAGGTACTGGAAATAAGCTAGATGAACAAGAAACAAGCACTGATAAGCTTGGAATAAGCAAATAAGCAAGGTACTGCTGATGAAAGCAATGTACTGCTAGTGTACCAACCTGCTGCTAGCTTTGGAGGCAAAATAAGCTTATGAAATAAGCTATAAAGCACAAAGTGAATATTGGAGTAGCAAGATGGGTTGGTGAGGTTTCCAAAAAGTCCAAGCTCAACATGTGGGACCCACTGGTGAGCTTTTGAGGAGCTTATGAAAAAGCTAGAATATACTGATTACTCAGTATACTCAGCAAAATGGGACAAGCAAAAAGCTACTAGCAGGCTTATCAAATAAGCTAGAAAATGCACAAGAAGCCCTGAACCTTTGAGATTGGTGGATTAGCTTTAGAAAAAGCCAAAGCACACAAGCTTAAGCTTACTGATGAGCTTTTGATTAGCTTATGAAATTGGCTCACCTATACTGATGACTCAGTATAGGGAGTGATTTTGAGAAAACATTATGAGCATGATAAGCAGTCACAATAAGCTATAAATGGAAAATAAGCAGTCACAATAACAAGCAAGCCAGAAGGGCTTATGAAAACAACAAATTTCACTCACTTACATGCACAGAGGATCAAGATGTGAGCTTTTGAAAAAGCTAATATGATCCTGGAGCAGGGCAAGTTTGTGAAAAAGGTCTAACAAAAAGCTAACAATTAAGCAGTTAAACTTGAGTGATAAAAGTAACTAAAAATAGTCTAATTAAGATTAGCAGCTAAATATTAATATCCTAAAAGCACAAATACTGAAACTCAATATTAAGACCTATAGAAAATTAACTAGTTTGATAAAAAACTAACAACTATGAATTTTGACTTTTTAAGGAAATGAGCTAAGTTGACTTTAACCAATTTCTAATGATCACTACTGACTAATTATGTTATATTATGATATATTCAGATGATATTAAGCTAGATTACCAAGTAATGAACAACTGTGATGAAATTTGCAATCCAAAATCCTAACAGTGAACTAGCAATTTGAGATTAAAAGCTATTTTGACTATTTCACAAATGAGACCTGAATTTTATGACTTAACTGAGATAATGGACCCTATTGTGACATATATCAGACAAGAACAATTCCACAAACAAAATCCACCACAGTTAATGCAGCAAATCCAAACAACCCTTTTAAACACTGAATTTGTGATTTCAAAAGCAAATGAATGATTTGGACCTCAACACTGATTTCAAACTTCATATTATCATAATACAAGACCATATGAGCATAAAACAACAACAATACTAGCATGAAACCCAAAATTAGCAACTATGCAATTTTAACTGTGAAAATGAGATTTTTAGCAACTATAAATTCCAAAGAACAAACAAGCTATTTTAATCAATGAATCTACTTAACCATAACACAGAAACATGAAAACACAAAGATTCAAGCAATAGACTACTTATACAGTAAAATGCAAAAATTTAGTAAAAAGCTTACAAGTTGAATCAAACTGAGAACTGAGAACCAAGGACACTCTTAATAGCTTACCAATAAGCTTCTAAACCCAAGAGCAATCCAAAATTTACTCTGCTCCAAGCTTCTTCTTTATATAAACTGATTTTTTATTTTCTTTTCTATTTTCTTGATTTCTTTTTGGTGTTTTTCTTTTTTTTAGTAATATTGATAATTAAGGTCTCTAAAAGCTTCTATGAGCTTTGTCAGGAGCTTATATGAGTTTTTGAGTCCAATAACAACAATATTATTCAACAATAATTAAAATGACATGAAAATTAAAGACGAATTAAGCATAACTGGAAACTGTAAAGATAGATTGAAAAGGGTACTGTAAATAGGTTTATTACAATTTGTCAAAGAGTAATAAGATCCTGAAAGCATTTAAATGACATGTAATAAAGATAGACAATAAAAATGATTAATGAAAATTAACTACTGCCTTTTTAGGCTTACAAAGAGGTCCTATATATACAAAACTAAGATGGGATATCTCTCCTATCTTCTTCTGATCATTCTTGTACCCTTGGATTAGCTTCAAACGATCTCAGCCCTTCAATAGCATTTTGGCGCCAAAAATGAGATAGTGGAAAAATCCACTATCTCTGGTTGAGTGTACTCGAGAAGAAGCATTTAATGTATTTTGGTTTGTTAGGTGAAGTGGGATAGGTGGAAGGTGGTGGGTGTGTCAGGGATAAGGCGGTGGAATGGTGGTTTCTGGTATTGGTTTTGGCGGGTCAAGGTTTGGAAGGGGATGAGTTTGACCGAAGTCAAACTTCTGGTTTAACTAAAAGGGAGTCGGGTTTGGGTTATTTATTTAGTGTGTGGGTTGGGCTGATGGGTTATAAAAGTTGGGCTGGGTTAGGTTTATTTGTAGCTGGGATTAGTTTAGTAAATGGGTTTGGGTTATTGATTGATCCGGATTTAACCTTAGGGACCATTTGTGTAATTTCCTGAAATATCCAAGGACCAATGCTGCCAAAACTCAAAACTATTTCCAAGGGTTATTCATGCCAAGTTTCAATAGTACAAGAACCATAAAAGATAATTTTCTATTTTTGAAAACCGGGGGACTTGTTTTGCCATTTTTGAAACTTCAGGGACTAATTTTGCCAATTGTGCAAACTTTGCTCATTTTTCAATTGTTTTCAAACCTTTTGCATATGAAACAGATAAAAACACAATCAAATGATATTTTCTGTATTTTGAAGCATATCTGCATGCTTTTAAATGTTTTTGCAGTCTAAATGTGACAGAAATGATGAGTATTTAGACACTCATCAATTATCTATGTTCTTATGAACGTGATTTGTTACAATTGATGATCATATATATAGTTAGAGAGTAGATTAATCTAAGAGTTTGTATCTAACTAGGATACTAGTGGATCACCAAACATCGAGATAATAGGAAGTTCCAATTCACCTTATAACAGGGAATCTAGTTTAAATAGGAAATTTTCATTCATCGCTAACGATTACTTAAGGCCCAACTCATTCTAGCCCAACTCATTATTGGTGTCTAGTAACTATTAGAGGTGTGCAGAATTCGGGTTTCACCTACAAAACTCGAAAACCGAAACCGAAACCGAATCGAATCATAAAAGCCGAACCAAATTTGTAACCGAACCGAATTGGCCAAAACCCAGCTGAACCGAATTAAATATTCGGTTATTGTTTTGGCAAAGTGAAAACCGAACCGAGTTCACATAAATATATAAATTTTGTATATATTTATGTTTTAAAATAAATATTAAAACTCTGTATAAATATAACATTTTTTAAACTTAAAATTTTTTTTTGTTGTAAAAAATCTATATAATTAAATAAATGAATAATAAAAATTATGTAATTCGGTTATTCGGTTCGGTCTTGAGTATTCGGTTCGGTTTTTGGTTATTCGGTTCAGTTTATTCCAATTTGAATTCGGTTTGGTTCGGTTTTTGGTTTAACCAAAAAATTCTTTTTAGTCAGACTGACGGAACCAAATAAACCGAAAAACCCGATAACCGAACCGATAAACACCCCTAGTAGCATAACAGTTACCAAACTATCTTTTGTTTAGATAAATGTATAGACATCTATTAAGAACTTAAGATCCAATTCTCAATCTTAAAATAATATGAGTTTATGATTATGCTAAGCAAATACTAGTCAATTTTCATAAGCGTTTTGTAGACATAACCCATGATAAACTACAGAGCTTGTACTCATTCGGAAAAAGCTTCTGCAAGTCCAAGAAAGACTTAGCAAGAGATTCTAGTGTCAATATTCCCAACTGGATCTCGTCGCCTAACCGGTCCATCACACTAACAATCTCTTCCATACTATCAAGCTGCCTTTTTTGACGGGCAGCGTCGACTTTAAGCTTTTCTTTCTCTTTTTGCAGGGAGACTACAGTCTCCCTTTCGTTTCTCAAGTTCTGATCAATTTTCTGTATATCAACCTCAGCCAAATCAACAATTAACCATATATTATGGTGGAGCTCTGGCATGGGGATATCATTCTCCCTTAATTTTTCTTCGGCAGTCAAATTATACAAATTTGTCAGCACTCGTACTTGTAAATACACCCAAGAGCTATAATAAGCTATGGAATAGGTTTTTGTTTGAGCTTATTGATAATCTCGTAAGCTCACTTTTTATTGCATATGAGGTTATTATCAACTTGAGCTTATGTAAAACTTAAATGAACCTACAAGCTCTAGTTGATTAGCTTCTAAGCCGTTAAGAAAGAAATGTACATCAGACCCCCACATTAGCATTAGTGTTAGGTCTTAAAACCCATGTGCAAACAGGATGATGTACAGAAACAAGAGCATATATATTGCAATGTATCTATATCAGAAATATTCAACTAGTTTGTGAATTCCACAATCGACAATTAAATTGCTTTCCTAAGTAGTTAATTCATAATCAGAAATGTAAACTATGGTTTATACCAGTTTTTTGGTTCTCCAAGTTGACAAATTTGCAATGAACCTTTTCACCTACATCTTCGCTTTCATTTCTTTGTCACGAGTGACCATTGGGGTTAGTCTGAACCGCATGTAACTGAAAAATGAAGATTTTATAAACAATAGTATTATTTAAGTATTACCAGCCTATAACATATATGACAGGTTAGCAACTCTAGTATAAACTGAAAATAACCCACTGAGATGAAGCCTCAGAACCCGTTGTTGTAGACAAATCACAGAACTTGCAGACCCGAAAACACAAGGTACCCCACACAGCCTATTGATGCACTACAGACATTAAGAAAACAATACACCAGCCCAATCTCCAATCTGATAAAACAGACACAGCATTTCTTGAAAACACAAACATTAAAGCCGACATTTTGACGGATCAGTAAGCCAAAGCTGGCCAATCCATCACATTTTTCTTTTTCGACCTTCTCACTATCCACTAAAAACTCTTAAAGTTGAATATCTTGATGCTTGCCGCTTTACCTTTGGACACACACGTATTTCTATCTTTCCAAACGGGTTAACACTACTACACAGTGTGATGTAAAACGCAGGATAAGGTTACGACAAATGAAACAACTAAAGTGATATAGATGTGAAATTGATGAATACATATGTTGAGTGCAAAAAGATCACAAAAAGTTTAACGGGCATAAACATCAGCAACCCAGAAAAAAAAAAGGCAGGCGGCTTGGCAATGGGACAGGTTCCGACACTCTCATTCCATGTGGCTCAACATATGGGAATGCTCTTTGGAGTTAACCATCCTTCTTCATTCCAAGTGGCTCTAACACCTTTTTGTTCTGGTGCGGTTTCTCCTCCTGTTGTTCTTGCGGGGAATAACTTGTACTAGCTGGTCGTAAGAGTTAGCCAGCTGATGATCCTTCTTCATCCCAAGTGGCCGGTCAACATTTTCATCATTTTCGACGGTCTTTGTCTCCTCTAAAGAGCTTCGAGGCATGATTGGAGATCTGTAAATTACACACACAAATAAGCCAATGAGCACGTAGGCATGTAATAATAAATAATGAGTAAGGTATAATAATATAATAATAAATGAACCTTTTTAAATTTTCGCTGAGGGAAATGTGTGATCCAGATGGAGCATAAAGATAGCGACCATTGACAGCAGCAACAAATGCCATGAGAAGTCTGTTCTTCCTTCCGATGTGGTCTTGTATACCGAAGTTAACAACATCAACAGCTACGTTGAGTTCTCTAAAGCAAGTTGCAAAGTCTTCCAACTCAGGGATGGTCGTGTGGAGTTGACTGAACACGTACACAATTAAAATAAATAATCCGGAATTCAAATATATTATATAAACATAAATATAATTGAACATACCCTCCTGCAAACATAACAAGCCTTTTTTTTGGAAGACGGGTAGATTGAAGAGCATAGTTCGCCCAGATAAAACAACTAGTTGGTTGTAGAGAGCCGATCCAACCTACACCTGAGTAAAAAAAAACAACAAAAGTGATCTCGAGGACGATAGAATTAATGAATGATCATACACAAAGGGAAATACGTACATTTGAATTTAGACGAGATATCCTTAAGATCACGAGAAGGGTGACAGTAAAAAGAACTCGCTCCCATTGTCGTAAATCCCACCAAATTACCTGGATGAGCCTATAATTTTCGCATAAAATGAATGAATGAATATATACAAGTTAACATTATGCATAAATAATACACCTACTTTAATTTTTTCGCTACAATAGAGTTCAATAGCTTCAAGTTGAGCTGTCCTCAAACCCAGCCCCCCGAAGTCTCGGCACATAAAACTCGAACTGTCGATACAAATCATAGTAACCTGCATGCATGCACACAATTATTATTAGATATAATAATAATGATTAAAATATAGAAATTCAAATTAATCGATGAACCTCGGCCATTGATGAATCTGCAAATTAAATTTCAGAGATGGTTTCGTTTAGGGTTTCCTTCCTTCCTTTGAATTAACACGTTGAACTAATCGAATTCCTATAGAATCTAAAAGATATCGATCAGTTAATACTATATCATATTCTTTACCAAACTCATTCTAGCCCAACCCATTATCGGTGTCTAGTAACTATTTACCAAACTATCTTTTGTTTAAATAAATTGATATGAGTTTATGATTATGCTAAGCAAAAACTAGTCAATTATTCATAAGATTTTGGTAGACATAACACATAAAATTTTACGTAGGATCTCGACCTTATCATAGATCCATGAAATCTCAATCAAGTATAACTAACCAATAGATTATAAATGAATAAACTTTGTTCAAGTAGTTCAATAAAACAAGCACGGTTATTTAGTACAGTTAGTGTTTTACATCGGTAAAGTTTATTGACTTTTAGACTAACAATTTTAGCGTTCAAAAAATCTGAAGTCTTGATTAAATAGTCTTCTAGTATTTTGAACCCATATGAGTTATATTTGCCAACTATGTTAAAAGTTTTAAAACTTTTCTTTCTTCATAATTTGTTAAATGGAAAGATCTTGCTTAGATGTTTAAATGTTATAAATATAACCCATATGAGTTATATTTTAGCGTTCAAAAAATCTGAAGTCTTGATTAAATAGTCTTCTAGTAAGTCATAGCGATTAGTACCGGTCCAGATTTTTCAACCTAGGGACATAAAAAAATATCTTGTTACGCAACAAATTCATATTGGCTACTCCCTAATTAAAAGTTATGTAACCAACTATTATCATACACATGGATCGAGTCTACGTTGGTTCTCCTCATATGGTCGGGGTGTTTGATCACGAAAAGAGGAGAACATTTCTTATACGAAAAGAAGGTCTTCCTGAATCCTGATGCTGTACATACACTTAACTCATAATAAAAAATATGTAGAATTTCATTTAACAAGGACTGTAATTTGGTTAACAGTGGTTTGGAATCCCTGGGAGAAGAAAGCACGGGCAATTCAAGACATGGGCGATGAAGAGTATCGGCAAACTATATGTGTAGACGGGGCGGCAGTTGAGAAGCCAATTACATTGAAACCGGGAGAAGAGAATGGACGGGTCGGTTAGAGCTCTCAGCACTCCCATCACTCTGAAAACAATAAGATCGTAAGATCTAGTTGGAATTCTAGATACAAATTGGTGCTTCACTATAAGTCTCGTCGAGTAAGAAATTATTTGATGACTATTTAGACAGATGTTTGTCGTTTTTTTTTTTCTTGCTGAAAATATCATAGGTGTAAACTACTAAACTCAAATTAAACAAAACAAGATCTAGTTAGTTTATCATGTATAAGTTCCTTGCATACATGTCATTGAAGTTATATTTAGCAAAAGTATTACTCCAGTAAGATATCGAATCAAGCATTGCATACAGGAGTAAGTAGTTTTTAAACAAATTTGACTCCATTCCTCAGGAATATATCAGATGAAACAAGTAACCATATGTGTACAGAAAAGAAAAAGAAAAAAAAAAAAAAAAAAATTACGGAACCAAATCTTTGAATATCAAAGCCAGGTTTCGATCCTGGGACCTGTGGGTTATGGGCCCACCACGCTTCCGCTGCGCCACTTTGATTTGTTTGTTTATTCTTTGCGATTAATTATATATAACCTATGCTAACTAGTTTTCCTATTTCTCATATTCTTACAAGTCATTTAATTGTGTGTTGTGATGCCTAGAGAACAATGTTTTCATAATTAAATCAAAACTTTATACTACGATTTACAACACAGTAAATGAAAATCGTAACACTTATTAGGTACACTAATATATAAGCATAATTTTTTCTAAGTAATATACAATGATAACATATGTCGAGATGAGCAAAAACTAAATAATAAGTAATGTTAGACACGACCTAACATATGGTGTAAACATATATTTAGGATATTTAACCTTTAAACCATAACTATTTCTGTATTTGTGCTCATGCGGGAACTTGTTTAGATACAGATATGAATGCTAGTACTATTTTTTAATACTTGATTTACAACAACAATACCTAATCCCGTCAGAACGAGGTATAATAGCTAACAAAAAATGTGTTCCAATATGTGAACATTGAACATGCCTTATAGTATCACCTATAGTAGTTTTCATAATCTCGTATAGGCTTAAAAATATAGAATGTTTGCTGTTAATATCGATACATATATGATTTTTTTCATAAGGACTCACAACTAGTCGTCTAAATTTTTTGTCTATCAGGAATATTCATTTTGTTTTATGATCGTAGAAGGTGCAATCACCTTATCCAAACACTCTGATGGAAAGAAACAGAAACATTGTGCCAATACTTCAGCAAATCTTCTAAGGTGTTTTAGACTTGGTTTATCATGACTAGCTTTGCACTATTTGTTAAGGGAATTGATTTGCACACTCAGAATTTTGATTGGGACACTCTATCTTGTGCATAACTTAGTTATACAATATTTACAGTGTATTCTGTATATTTGTACAGTGAGTGTCCCAATCAAATTATAAAGTGTGCAAATCACCTCCCATTTGTTAATTATGATCTTGGTATACTTTTAATTATTTTATTATTTTATTATTTTATTTTCTTGCAAGGTTACATCATAAGAAAATTCTGAGAGTTAGCAAATGTGTTAAAAATCGGTTTCTTATTGATTCGGCAGAGTTCTTGGTTCACAATTCGACCGACATTTAAACCGGTTTTCAGTAACCATCACGCTTTCTGGTGTAACCAATTCAACCTACTGAGTCAACATGACCATTAAAACATTACTCGTGGCCACAAAACTATATTTCAAACTGAATGTAAATCTGTAATTATTCCCAACTATTTGCAACAATAATTACTCAACTATAACTCTATAAGAGGGATTAAACTTTTAATTTTAAAATATCACAATAACCGCATTTAGTTAGAATTTAATATGATTAGTTAGAATTTATAACATTTAAACATCTAAGCAAGATCTTTCGATTTAAATCTTACAAAAACAAATACGATTCAGTATAAACAAATTGTAACATAGCCCATTTTCAAGTGTGGCCCAAAACAGAAGCAAGAAAATCTTAAGCCCATAGTTTAATTAGGGCCAAAGCTGAGCAAACCCAACTCATAATTGGCGAATTCGTAGGTTCAATTCTTACGAATTGATGTGGTATATTCATATCATACTATATGAACAGTAAGATAGCTAAAATTAGTGTAAAGAAGCCCAAATTTAGTGTTACTAAAAATCTTATAACATTGTTAACAGTTATAAAAAAAGAGCATCAACCCAAATGTTAAACTCACCCGTATATTGTGAGCCTAGTCAAGTTAATTTAGAAAAGGGCTAGATCAAGCCAAGCTTTATCTTTGACTAAGGGTATATTCGGCAGCAAGCGTTTAGGTGTGTTTTGAAAAAACTAGCAACTAGAATTTAGTGTTTTGTACACAATGCTTGTTTGGCAACAAGCAAGAAGCATTCTTAATTTTTCTAAACGCTCCAAATCAAACTTGAAGGAGCATTTACTTGCAACTAGCGTTTAAATCTTAATAATTAAAAGCATACAGCTATGTTACCAAACGCTTTATCAAAACGAACAGCCACTGCTTTCTGCTACTGCTCCTAGTTACTGTTATCTGCTACTGCTTCATGTTAATGATATCCAACTCTAAGAAATGTTTAATCAATCATCAAACACTTTATTTTTATTTTATTTTTTTATTATTATTATTATTTTTTTTTTTTGCATATTTTTATAAAGAAATGATATTTCTTTTTATCATTTGTGCTAACTTATCTTTCTACTTTTATTTATTGTGAAAAAAAATAAAATAATAATAATTAAATTAAGAGAGAGTTATATTATTATTTTAATAAGATGAGTAGAATGTTAAAATAAGAAATTTTTCGTAGAGTATAGAAATTCTCATAGAGTAGAGAAAATTTTCACCCACTTTAAAGAAAAAATTAATCGAAATTGTCACCTACCTACGAAAGAAACTATCGGTAAAGTATGAACATAAATATTTTGAAATATAATGCTTTTGTGAATCCCAAAAAAAGGTACGGCCTTGAAGTTGATATGTCCAATGTATTGTCTTGCTTAACATGCCAACCTCTTTTCTCTTTTTTGTTCAGATGCAATAGAGCGGGAGGTAGGCTTGGCTGCTTAGACTGAAGGGAGTGAGGCTACCCAACTAAGGGGCGACTCGCGACACGTGGCGCTGAGTCAGCATGTTGGGTAGCCTCAAATAAAAGGGGGAGTGGGGCTACTCAGGAGGGTGGGGCGACTCGCGACACGTGGCACTTGTAATGATTGTTTTTTTTTTTTTTTTTTTTTTTTTTCACTATCTAACTTATTAATAATAACTAAAATACATTTTAATAGAAATACTAATCATAATTTCACACTTCGTTAATAATTCTTGAAATGCCTTTAAAAATATCATGACAATAATCACATGTCACATTATCACACTTTAAAATGAAACAAAATTATACCATCGTGTGTACTATGTAGGCCCACACATACACAGTCAAAAACACACACTCAAAAAAAAAACACACTCCTTCTTCTTTGTTCGTCTTCTCCACTGCAAACACACACACATACACAGTAAAAAAAAACACACACACATTAAAAAGGTTAAAAAAAAAAAAAAGGAGAAAGCCTGCACAACGGCTAAATTTTTCTCAAAGATTGAAATGAACCGGCGAGCCAAATAGGTCGCCTGGAGTGAAGATCGCCGGGGGGGGGGGTGTGGCCGGCGATCTTGGGGCGTTCCAAGGCCTAATCGCCTCCCAATCCGCCTCACTCCCTTCAGTCTAAGGTGGCGCGGAACCACTAGCCAAAGAAAACTTATGACGCACCGTATCGGGGTTGGCGTTATTGGTCCTCGCGCCGTGGTGATTAGCCACAGCTATAGCATTTATTTTTTATTTTTTATTTATTTATTATTATTATTATTCTTTTTTTTTTTTTTTTTTTTTTTTTTTTTTTTTTGTGATTTGTTTGTGTTTTTGATATGGTTGCTGCACAAAAGGAAGAAGACGACTTGTTTTGCAGGTATTGGGCCTTGGGTTTTAAAAGACTGTGTTAGGCCATAAAAAAAATAATGTAAAAGTTAAGATAAAACTAGTTCTTATACTTGAGTTTTAAAACACAAACAATTTTGTAAAAAAAAAAACACGAAAATAAAGTCACGTCGAGCATTTTCTATATGTGTTTGTGTATATTTATTTTATATAAATGAAAAAAAAAAATCCAACGGCACTACATTTTCTGATGGCACGAGTAACGGCTAGAATGTTTTGCCATATGTGGTTTTTCTGACGTGGCAGCACATTTTGGCTACGGCACCACCTCTATGGCACGAGAGTACCCATTGCTCTTATCCTACTTATAACTTTATGAGTCTATATTAGCAATATTAATAAAATCAACATTTGATTATACTACATAGTACTAGTAATATATAGATGAAGCTATATCCTTTAGTTGGAACAAGATTACATAAACAAAATCAAATAAAACAAGTTTTTTTGTTAACTATCTATCTTGAAGAAACCATATGTTATAATCACAAACTAGGTGTTACTTTTACTGTTATCGTTGCGTGTTAATACCTATATCACTAAATTATTGGTCCCAGATAAAAGACACAAGTTTAAGTGATCGTGTATAGTATCCCCGGACCTAGCACACTAGGCCGGGCACGCTCATAACTTGTACCGCGGAAGAGTCAAGATGGACGAATACACAATGTAGACTCCGGTCTTGCCAAGCCAGAACAAGAACATACCCCGGTCTCTCCAGACCGGGCTGGAACATATCATTGGCCGCAGCCGGATCACAACGATGCGGAAAGCCAGATCTTGTGGGATTGTGTCGCCCACTTGATCTGACATTTACCTACTAAGGTATGGCGCAACCTGACTCTGCTCTGACACCCACCTACCCGGTAAGGCGTTAGTCAGTACGCAGATTCCCGAGGCAGCTACAGTAAGTTTATGGGTAGTATAAATACCCCCATCTTATTTATTACACACAACTAACTGCATTTACTTTCACTTAGTCCACACTTACACCCTATATCTCAAACAATATACTTACTCTCACACCGGAGGCCAACCGCGGAAGCCCCCTTCCGCGGTAAGACTAACGGTGTTGCTTTTCTTAGCAGATAACGAAGTACTTAGTGCACGATCTGTACCCGCCAAAGAGCTAGTCTAACCTAGGTCTGGAGGTGTGCCCAAGATTTGTACTAACAAGTTGGCGCCATCCGTGGGACCAGTTACACAACTGCGTTTAAAAAAAAAAAAAAAAAAAAAAAAAAAAAAAAAAAAAAAAAAACCTTAACCATGAGCAATCAAACAAAGAACCCCTCCCCGTCCCAAGAGCCCTCCACAGTACGGAACACTCACGAGAAGGGGAAGGGAAAGAAGGAGAGGACCATTCAGGCTCTCTTCCAGACGAGGCAATAAGGGCGTTCTGTGACAAGCATTATCACCAACTATTGCCCTTAATGACTGAAAAGGTCCACGCGGAGAAGATGGGACAGTTAAAAACTCGTCTCAACTTCGAGGACGAGTCACAGGAGAATTCATACTCTCGGGAGCCATCCCGATATGTTGAATCAAGAGACAGGAGAAAGCGGAAGACAAGCCCCGGTGCGAGGCCTGAACCTTCCGAAAGTTCTTACTCACGGAGTGTTTTCTCCATACTTAGTAAAGAACCTGAAGATAACGAGGAAAGGGCCAAGCACCCCCGATCGGCCGTTTTCACTCGTTTGGGAGAAAGAAGAGAAGGTGTTAAGTCACGATTGGGGGAGAGAAAGCCGGACGTATTCTCTCGACTTAAAACCAAAAGCCGCCCTCGAAGGGAGCGTAGAGGTGAAGCTAGATGTTATAGACAAAACGGACGACCTCTTGTGGAAGGAAGTCCGGATAGCCCAAGAAGGGGCCCAAGCCCGACCTACAGCCGCACTCCCCGCTCAAGGGAGAAAGGCGGCAGGTCTAGATCCGCTTGCTCCGGTTCCAGAAGGCGAAGGGACCGGACACCGGAGGGAAACGGAGACTATGATGGGGGATATTGGGAAGCCGGGTCTGGGAAGAACAAAGGGAACGCGGACGATCTTTATCGCCCATACGACATCGATGACAAGGACCCTTTTACGCAAAGAGTCAGAAACTTCGAGTTCCCAAAGAGGACCCGAATGCCTTCCAAAGTCAAAACCTATGACGGAACAGGAGATCCGGAGGACCACTTGAAAAAATTTTGTACCGTGGCCAAGGTTGAGCGATGGGCTATGCCCACTTGGTGTCACATGTTTAACTCCACCCTGATGGGCCACGCTCGAATGTGGTTTGACGAATTGCCTGCGGAGAGCATAGATAGCTTCGAAGATCTCCGCAAAAGTTTCATGTCCTACTTCCTCTAATAGAAGAAATACACCAAAGATCCGGTGGAACTCCACCTTATCAAGCAGAAAGAAGGAGAACCACGACAGCATTTGTCGACCGCTTCAAAGCGGAAAGTATGCACGTGAAAGGCGCCCCTGAATGCATGAAGGTTTCGGGATTCATACACGGGATCAACAATCCAGAGCTAATCAGGAGGCTCAATGATAAAATCCCCAAGACGGTCGACGAAATGTGGAAGGTGACTACGGCCTTCATCCGTGGTGAAACGGCCGCGGCAAATGTGTCAAGGAAAAAGCAAGACCGCTCTTCGTGGAAATCTCACGAAGGGGGATCCCGGGCATCCCACAACCAGAGTTTTGAAAAGAAAACAGAATTCAAAGGACATCCAAGGGCGGACCGGAGAAAAAATGACCGCTTCACACCTTTAACAAAAACACCAAAGGAGATTCTTGCAATGGATGCGGTAAAATTCACAGCTCCGCCACCTATGACAAGCCCGGTGGAATCAAGAAACAAAGACAAGTATTGTGAATTCCACAGAGAAAAGGGACATCATACGGATGAATGTTTCCAATTGAAAAGGCAGATTGAGGACGCGGTCAGATCTGGCCAGTTGGCACACTTGGTAAAAGAGATCAAGAACGGAAGCCAGAAGGGCGGAACCGCTAAAGGTGGCAAGAAGGAAGCCGCAGCCAAGGACAAAGCCCCAGCCATATTCATGATACGAACCTGGCAACGAACTGTGAAACAGAAGGTATCCTCTGGTACCGAGCCTAATTTGGAAATATCCTTCCCTCCAATAAAGGAGGACGACTGGGAAGACCATCCATTGGTAATAAAGGCTGGAGTGGGCAGACACCACGTGCACCGGATGTACGTGGACAACGGAAGCGCCTCCGAAGTCCTTTACGAACATTGCTTCAACCGACTGAGTCCGGAAATCAAGAAAAGAATGATCCCCGCTACTGCCCCTCTTCTCGGTTTCAGTGACGAACTATTATGGCCCTTGGGGCAGATTCTGTTAGAAGTTACCTTAAGTGATGAAGAGAACTCAGCTAGTGCTTGGATGAATTTCATGGTGGTTAGGTCATCCTCTCAATACAATGGTATAATCGGCCGACCAGGGATAAGATAACTTAAAATGATCCCTTCCACGGCCCACGAAATGATTAAATTCCCCACCCAGGGTGGAGTAGTCACATTATATAGTGACAAAATCATTCCGGTAGAGTGCCAAATAGTCGCGAAACCCCAACCTCAGCAAGATCCTGAGGAAACCCCGACAAAAGATGGGATTCAAGTAGCGATACACCCAGAATTTCCTGACCAGACAGTCACCATCGGAGGAAGCTTGACAGATCCGGGGAAGCAGGATCTGTGTGAATTATTAAAGAGCAATCTGGATATCTTTGCCTGGCAGCCATCGGACATGACCGGAGTGCCGCGGAATGTGGCAGAACACAGACTCAACATCCGGGAAGGGTATGCCCCGGTAAGGGAAAAGAAACGTGGGCAGGCCCCGGAACGAAACAAAGCAATTAACGAGGATGTTGCAAAGTTAGTAGAAGCCGGTATAATGCGGGAGGTCCACTATCATGACTGGCTGTCAAACCCGGTTCTAGTCAAGAAGAGCGACGGAAGCTGGAGAATGTGTGTAGATTTCAAGGATCTGAACAAAGCATGTCCGAAGGATTGCTACCCCCTTCCGGAGATCGACTGGAAAGTCGAATCTCTCTGCGGATATACATTCAAATGTTTCTTGGACGCGTACAAAGGATACCACCAAATACAGATGGCAAAAGAAGATGACGAAAAAACCACGTTCCACACAAACCAAGGGATTTTTTGCTACAAAAAAATGCCCTTTGGATTGAAAAACGCAGGAGCCACATATCAGCGTCTGGTAGACAAGGCATTCGAAAAACAGATTGGAAGGAACCTCGAAGTATATGTTGATGATCTGGTAATTAAGAGCCATTCGAAGGCGGAAATGTTAAGGGACGTGGAAGAAACCTTCGTGACTCTCCGGAAGATAAACATGAAGTTAAACCCAAAAAAGTGTACCTTCGGAGCAGAAGAAGGAGTATTCTTGGGGCACGTGATCAGCAAGAAGGGAATCAGGGCTTGCCCGGAGAAATCCGAGGTCGTTGCCCGGCTACCCTCACCGCGGACTCTTAAAGAAGTGCAAAGCTTAAACGGAAAATTGGCTAGTCATAAGGGGACAAGTACTAGCTGATTTCATTGCGGAAATTCCAGAAGAAGAAACCCCGGCAACGGAAGCAACCGCGGAAGATTTGCCGTATGTTGAGCCATGGAACTTATATACCGATGGATCCTCTTGTCAAGAAGGATCCGGAGCAGGCCTAATCCTTACAAACCCTGAAGGTACAGAATTCACTTATGCTTTAAGATTTGAATTTGATGCATCTAATAATGAAGCAGAATACGAAGCATTATTGGCGGGTTTAAGGATAGCGGAACAGATGGGGGTGAAAGACCTATCTGCAAATGTGGATTCTAGGTTGGTCGCGAATCAGATCAACGGTGCATATGAAGCCAAGGAAAAGAGCATGGCACGGTATCTCGCAAAATCCAAGTCCTTGATTGAGAACTTTCGCACATTCTCCATAAAACAAATTCCGCGGAGTCAGAATAAGCAGGCGGACGCACTAAGCAAAATAGCCTCCACTAGCTTCGCCCACCTAACAAAGCAAGTTTTGGTTGAAGTCTTGAAAGATAAGTCAATAGAGGAAAAGGAAGTGATGGCCGTAGTAGAAGAAGAAGGGGACACTTGGATGACCCCGCTCCTCGAATATTTGAAAGATGGAGTGCTTCCTGCGGATCAGAAAAAAGCAAGAAAGCTAAAGATCAAAGCGAGACAATACTCCATCATCAACGGAGTCTTGTTCCGCAAATCATTTCTGGAGCCTTGGTTACGATGCGTCGGACCAACACAGGCAAACTACGTGATTAGGGAAATTCAAGAAGGTTCGTGCAGCATGCACTCTGAGCCCCGGGCTATTGTGGCAAAGGCAATCAGATCCGGATATTATTGGCCGACCATGCATAGAGACGCGAGAGAAGTGATCAACAAGTGCCAAGACTGCCAAGTTCACCGACCGGTTCCCAGGAATCCGCAACATAACTTAACTCCTATCACTTCCCCCTGGCCATTTTATAAATGGGGCATAGACATCTGCGGCCCCTTTCCAGAAGCTCCAGGAAGAATCAAGTATTTGGTTGTAGCAATAGATTACTTCACAAAGTGGATCGAAGCCAAGGCTCTCGCGACCATCACCGGTAATCAAGTCAAGAAGTTCGTATGGGATAATATTGTGTGCAGGTTCGGCCTGCCGGGGGAAATTGTGGCGGACAACGCCAAGCAGTTCAGAGACAACCCCTTCAAAGATTGGTGTGAAAAGCTTAACATCAAACAACGGTTTGCATCAGTAAAACATCCGCAGGCGAACGGGCTAGTCGAAAGAGCAAACAGAAGCCTGGGAGAAGGGATCAAAGCAAGGATAGACCAAGGAAGCCGGGATTGGCTAGAGGAGCTACCGCATGTGCTCTGGGCGCACAGAACAATAATCAAATCTAGTAACGGAGACACGTCGTTCTCCCTAACCTATGGGACGGAGGCCGTGATCCCCGTAGAGATAGGAATGCCATCTCTCAGGTGTGCTCTATTCGACCCAATAGCAAATGATGAAGCCTTACAGCTGAACCTAGATCTCGTGAAAGAAAGGAGAGAGGTCGCGGCTATTGAAGAGGCGCGAAGCAAGTCCAGAATGGAAAAAATACTATAATGCCAAAGTCCGCGAAACAAGCTTTAAACCGGGTGACTTTGTCTACCGCAACCACTATGCTAGCTTGGTAGGGAACACCGGGAAGCTGGGCCCCAAATGGGAAGGCCTATATGAAATTGTGGAAGCATTGGGAAAAGGAGCATACAAGCTCCGGAACCAAGATGGCTAAAATCTACCCCGGACATGGAATATCCGGAATCTAAAAAAATGTTACTTATGATTAAATGTAAGTATTCCCATCTTTTGTGGCTGACCGCGGTTCAATCCGGCAGCGGGAATTCATTTTTAGCACTAGTCATCTTTTATGTATATAGTTTCCTAATTAATGATATGTGGAGTCCGATCAACTCCACAAATTTTCTAAAAATTTACTTGTCGTTTTTTTAGTATTATTTGTCATATGCATACGTAAGCCGGAGAACAACTCCGTTGTTCTACAAATGCGTAAGAGGCATTGCAAGCCCGGCATGAGGACATTGCACCTCCCAATTATCAAAGGCATATAAGTGGTATTGCAAACCTATTGACCTGCCAAGTTATCCCCGAAAATCCTAAGTACGGACACACAGAGATAGTAAATTAAGTCCGGCTATATGAGCCCCGGCAAAAACAAATACATAACATAAACAACCAAGTGTTAATAAACATCAAAAATGGTTAAGTTATATTCATCAGCGATTACAAAATACGCGGATGCATTCATCCGGATTACATTTCCAAAGTCTAAAGGTTAAAAGCTTCACAAAGTCACGGCCGGGTAGATATAGTCAAAATATCCCCCAAACAACAGCCGCAGAAAACTAACTATCAGGATTTTGGGACTCGAGAACAGAGGTATCAAACATGTCATCATGTTTAACGCCATCATCTCCGGTTAAAGCAGTCTCCGGTCCGGAAGAAGCCACAACATTCACGGGCTCACTAGCCGCAGGATCAACACTGGAAGTAGGCCCACACTTGGTAGGAACAGGAAGAACAGCGGCAAGACCTTTATCGCTATAATCAAACTCTTTCCCATACTTCCTGTTCTTATGCTTCTTATAAGCTTCAAGGGCCCTAGGGCGGCGGGTGATCAGCCTGACCACGGACTCCGGAAGAACATGCTCTTCCGTAACTGGAGGTTTAAAACTAAACTCCGTAGACCCCGGGCGACGATCCTCCTCAAGCACCAGCTGCGACATAAGGAACTCCAAAGGGGCATCCTTACAGGCCTCAAGGGAGTCCAGCAGGGGAAACGACACATTGGCCAACCTTACCACGGACTCATCAAAGCACTTCTTAGCCTCAGGGTTATAAGCCTCCACCTGTTCGAGTTTTACCTCCTTTGCCCCGTGGACGACCCCGGCTTCCAATCCTGGGCGAACACCCTCCGCTATTGCCGCGGAAATACACCTCCCCAGCCTGGTCTTCAGTTCTTCGGACTCTTTAAATTTGCGGAAGGCATACCGAAAACCGTGACCGATGACCCAACGCCTCCCTTCAACAGCCATTAAGCACTGAGGAAAAAGATCCGTATCAAATTCTTCGTTGATAGCAATCAACTTCTTGTCCATCTCGGCCAGGTGTTCCTCAAAAGCAGCACGGGCGATGTTCACACTCTCCTCCACATGTTTCTCCATCTGCGTCTGAACTTGTTGCTGCAAGGTGCTACAAATTATCTCCAGCCCCGACACTTTTTGGCCCAGCACCTCATTCTTGCCGCGGAGCCCTATAATTTCCGAGGCCAACTCCGCATTCTTTTGACCCAGTGACCCAACCATGGACACCGACGGAGACAACTTCTCAAGCTCAGCCGGGAGTCTTCCCAGCTCCTCATCCTTAGCCTTCACGGCCGCTTCAAGAGTAGATACCCGGCCGCGGAGCTCAGAAGTCCCAACACATTCACTCTCCAACTTAGCCAACTTAGCCCTCAAATCAGAGATCAGCTTCTCCTTCCCCTCCAACCGTTTACCCAGTTTAGAATTCCGATACAGCTCGTTCTCCAACCGTAAGCGAACCTCAGAATTCACACACACTTGACGAGCGGTAAGAAGATTATGCTCATTCATTAGGTCTTCGTCAGACATGTCTGATGTAGTGCGTGTATTGCTCTAATTTTTATATCCACGGTGTGTCGTTGTGGTTTTAGCAGTATTCAAGTTTTAAATTTATATTTAGCCGACTTATCAATAACACACACTTTAACGAGCAGTGTACCCGATCAGTATGAATATAATGGTAAGTAGAGTGTCGATCACTAAGAGTGGAACGTATTATCTAGTTATTCTAATCAGTATTTTAATATCTTAAGTTAGCTATACAACCTAATCTAACGCAAGGGGGTTCAGCCTGAGAGACTGGCACGGTTTGGTTATGATTAAATATAAACTAAACTAATAGGCACGAATCAGCGATTAGCACACACGTACACAGATAAATACTTGAGACAATAAGAAGACCTATCCTGATAATTAAGTAGCTTGTCACTTGTTTTATTGCTAGTTTTATATGAAGTGTATAGTTCGATGCAACGCACCGAGATTTAACCCTTTCTCGTTGGCTCTAATCTTATCGGCGAGTAAACCCTTAATGATTACTTATGTCTATCCTTTTTATTAAAGACACGCTAAAATAAATAGGCGAGGAAGGGGCATGGCGACCCAAGCAATGCTCAGCTAGACACAGAGGTTATCAATGCGCTAATAAAAGTCACCAAAGACATCAACATATAAACTTTAATTAATGGGAAAGCAATTTTAAGGGGTGCCCATGGTTTTCCGTAGTCACATGGAATCAGCCCATCAATCCTGATGAATTAAAGTGTACTAATACAATAAAACAAAACTACTTAATGAATTGAATACATGCAGGACCTTCTTACAACTCTTGTATCTTCGTTCAAGGTGTGTCTTGTGCAGCTAACACGTCTGACTTCGTCCTAGGGTTTCTTCTGTCTTCTCGTACTCCGTATATTGCACTGTCCAACCTCTGAAATTCGTCTGACCTTGGGGTATTTATAGTTTCTGTCTGAGGGTTAGATGTGGCACATTGAATAAGTAGATGCGGCGCATTGACTTAACTTCGCGTGGGGTCCAAGATTAATATATTCAGGAATATTCGTACACCGCCAGAAGATGCGGCGTAACTCCATTTATCTATGCGGCGCATGTCCTTTGCTGTCTTGGATTATAACTTGTGAAATCTTGATAGTGATGCGCCGTATGTAAGAAGTAGGATGCGGCGTATCTGGAGCAGAATCATCTTGATCTTGTACATTTCAATAGACTCTTAACTTCATGCTTGTTTTGCTCCATAATTAGTCCAAAATCGCCAAGTTTCACACAATACCTGTTTTTACCTGAGAATTACAAAAGTAAACATTAACGTATCAATTCTGACAGTAAATATAGTAAAACAAGTCAAATAAATAGGATAAATGATGGTAATAAAATGTACTTATTTGAGTTCATCAAATATCCCCCCACTTGAACTTTACTTGTCCCCAAGTAAACCTTAGAATTAATCTTATGAAAATGTATCCTAAAAGATGTTAGGATTTATTTTTATATTTAAGTATGTATTCGTTTTGTCATAATCACACAACCAAACACTTAACGAATTAGAAGTAAAATAAAATATTTTGATAAAAGCAAATCTAATCGTTTAACTGTCCAGTCGTGACGAATATTCTATCATAAGCTTGGCAAGTATACGCATCTCCTCCACTAAAGGTAAGGAATAACACGACTAAAGCGGTGAAAAGGGTTTATTGGTTAAGGGTTAATCATTCTTCTTAATCTCTATCGATCTCAAATTCCAGAAAAGGCGACAAAATCACAAATACATGATCGAATCCACGACCACGATACTTGCAATTGCTCAAATCCTTAACTCGAATAGGCTAAAGATAGGACCAAGTAATCTTTACCAATAATATTATATCAAAAAGGGCGACAAAATCATAAATACATAGCCGAATCCACGACTACGATACTTAAGATTGCTCAAATCCCTAATCTCAATAAATCAAAGGTTTGGATAAAGAATAATGTAGGGTATGGATAATATTTGGGATACAAATTGGTGTAAAATGAAAAATAAACAAAACAGATAAATTAAAATCCTAAGTGTGGTAAATTACTTTCCCAACCATCCCATGAATAAGACTCATATCATTGAATAACTCACGCTTTAACACTTGAAACACACGCTTTAGGTGGACACAAATTATACTCAACAAGATCTCAATCAAAGAATAACCTTAGTTGGCGTTCCCATAACGGCCAACTTTCATTCAATCCATAAATATAATATATAACAAGTAGTGGTGATATCGACCACTTAATAAAAAACTTTACATAAGTTGGTTAAAACAAACTTCCAACTTTTCCTTTTTTTTTTTTTTTTTTTTTTTTTTTTTTTTTTTTTAACTTTAAACATAAACATAGATGTGTAAAATTTCACCACATCACTATAACGATAACTCTGGATAATTTTTCCATACTTTTCATGACTTCAGAAATAACGGTAATAGTGAAAGTTGTAAACACACGAAAAATAAACTCAAAGATATACAATATCTACTTTCACTCCAATTGCATTGTGCAATTTCCTGACTCAACCAAAGATAATGAATTACGCACGCGAACACAGGTAATGTAAGGAAACACACTTTGCCTAAAGCAATTAACCAACCACGGATTTTAATCTACAGGGTAGGCTAAGGTGTAAGGGTGTAACGAAACATTATAACAAAGGTGTAAGAAACGAAAGGAATGGTTCTGAGGGTTTTTCTAGGGGTATCTTACTCTAAAAGTGAGAGTAACAAAAGGGTTATACGGGGGTTTAACTAACCAGTGTAGTTAGTTAATATCACATAACATATAAAGGCTATTTGGGTGTAATCCTAGAAATTTACCAATTTAGACAAGTCATTCCAATTATATAAATAATACTTATTATGGTGGTCTCGAATAGTATTCAAGCCAAGTTCTAAAGTTTACAAGTCACCGGCACACACATAGATTTGTGAATTTTGAAAAGTTCACAATTTTTGGAAATAATGTTATGTGTGCAGCTATGTAATTTAGACTTTAAACAAAAACATGCTAAAAATTTTAAATTTTGATATATTAAGTGCATATTAAGCATATTTTGAAAAATTTTAGGACAAGTAAGTGTTCTAATTCTCCAATCCCCCCACTTAAGTTAAACAACGTCCTCGTTGTTTGTATCAAAGATTAAAAACTGGAAAATAAAAGAATTAGAACAGAAAAACTCCCCTGAGATTTGCTCGGTATGATCCTCCATTTTTTGTATAAGAGCAAAAATCAACTTTCTTGTGGATGAGAACGTTTAAGCTTCATATTTGATGTATCCACAGGAATGCAGGAATCTATAATACCATCAAGACTTAAACACACCTGAGTTAAGAAGGTTCAAACTTGCATAATACATTAGTAGTTAGTAAAAATAAAACTTAAAAAATTAAAATGAAAATCATCAGGTCAGTCGATACGCCGTATCTTATGGAAGAAGATACGCCGTATCGAGCCTGGAATAAAATACGAATCAGAATAAAAGATGCGTCGCATCCTTAACCAGGGATGCGCCGCATTAAAATACTGACAGAAAGTTTTAAAGTCAAAAATAAAAATGCAGAAAATTAAATAAGATATGACCATTGCAGGAGATGCGTCGCATCTTAGGATTGAGATGCGCCGTATCTTCTGCGGGCCTGACTGACTCGACACATAACAGAATAGTAAAAATTTTCTCCGGGTTGTCTCCCGGTCACCACTTGTCTTTATTCCAGAGTCTTCAAGTTAGACTCACGTTCAGCTCTTTATTTTGTTCTATTAATCCCCACATGTCCATGCACGATGTAGTTGCGAATTACTTCGTCACGAACATATTCCGGCCCCAATTCAAGTACACCTTTGTAGAATCCTTCCATCTTTTGGTACGGATATTCGATCCCTTTCTCAGCGTCATTTTCATCTACAAAAAGAAACGGTGTATATTTGTAACAAAATTTGTTAGGGGCATGTTTAAACCTTGGGTGAGCACGAGGCATCATGTAAGTGATAACGTTGCTTCCACTTTTAAAGGTGATCATTCCTTCAAATCTTTTAGCGTTAATTTCGACCTCCCTACAAAATGGTTTCCCAACGATCACGTCACCCATCTCAACATCACGATAAGCATCCATGTTTTCCACCACGGTGAAATCTGTAATAATAGTTAAATTCCCAACAAAAATAGGTACATTCATGAACATTCCAACTATGTTTTTCCCTCTATACTCAATTTTGTTTTTCATTATAGAATTATAGAAATCTTTTGACATTACATTAATTGGTAAAATAGGGAAAAAGTTGGCACTAACTTGTTTAAATCCTATCATGCAAGGAAATTGTAAATTATAAGCACAATCTACATGGATCTTTCTACCGTAATCACAAAAACTAGGATATCCTTCAAATTCATCATAATTCTTAGTGTTGATCATATTGATTCTAGGTATATCCATAATTTCTCCTTCTTCAATTTCGGGTTCTAAATCCTCCATAAATTGATCATTGATTCCTAATGGTAAATTAAGATCATTTAATTCAATGTAGTCTCCACTATAGGTCTCAAGTGATTCATTATTTACCAAGGTTTCTCCCATAAACCTAGCTTCTAGATCGAGGTCCATACGTTCTCTTAATCCTAGCACATAGACGCCTCTAATTATGCTTTTAACAGGATTTTGGCACTTATAGACTAGTTTATTAT
Source organism: Artemisia tridentata subsp. tridentata (assembly GCA_021014915.2). Taxonomy (NCBI): domain Eukaryota; kingdom Viridiplantae; phylum Streptophyta; class Magnoliopsida; order Asterales; family Asteraceae; genus Artemisia; species Artemisia tridentata. Next base: position 27,199,071 of record CP139502.1, on the reverse strand, counting down.
TCCCTACCTTTAATGAGATTTTTCTCTTAAATACATCAATCTTAGCATGGGCGGTAGACAAGAAAGGTCTTCCAAGGATTAAAGGAATCTTAACATCCTCGGGCATATCTAATATAACAAAGTCTACAGGGAAAACAAACTTCTCAATCTTAACTAGCACATTTTTAGCAATCCCTTCAGGTCGTTTTACCGTTTTATCAGCCAATTCAATAAGCAACTTAGTTGGTGCTAATTTTTCTAGTCCTAGGGTAGTGAATGTCTTAAGGGGCATAACACTAACGCTAGCTCCTAAGTCAGATAACACATTATTGAAAGATATATCATTAATTGAACAAGGTAAAGTAAAACTTCCTGGGTCCTTTTCTTTATGAGGCAAGGCATGTAAGTCGGTTGCAGAGCTCTCTTCTTTCATTGTAGCCTTGATCTCTTCTTCAATCTGTGTCTTTTCTTTGAGTAGCCTCCTTAAACTGATTGAAGAATTAAAGAAAAATTCGGGCTTTGCAGCATCATTACCATTCATCAACCTTCTAGGTATGTTAGGCGTGACTTCTTCAGTGGTGCTTATGGCCTTGACATGATCTCTTGGGTTGGTTTCAGTTGAGCTAGGTAAACTTCCGTATCCGCTTTCTTGAAGAACTTTGCTCATTTGTCCTACTTGTTGTTCCAATGCTTTGAACGAAGCTCCTTGATTTCTTGTAATAGTATCCGTTGAAGCTCGGATTTCTTTGATCATAGCAGTGTTCTCTTCATGTCTTTTAGCAGCATCGGCCATAATTTGCTTAAGAGTGTCATCCAAAGTCTGCCTCCTTTCTTGATAAGTGGGATTGAAGTTATTCTTTTGATAGTATCCCGGAGTAGCTTCCCTAAATCTTCCTGAAGGTCGGAATGGTTGTCCAAATTGTGTGTAGTATGCTTCTTCAAACGTCTCACTTTCATTCGTATTAGGGCAATGTTTAGTGTAGTAAGGTCCTTCGCATTTTTCACATCCAACTTGGGCAGCATAAACTTTTTCATCACGCTTCTTCATCTCTCTACTAATTTTATCCAATTGAGCTTGAATTGCAGCAAACCCGTCAAAATTAGTGCTGCTCTTAGATCTAGTAGAGGTTCCATCGTGCCATTTTTGAGAATGATCAACAGCTTCTTGGATAGCTTTCCTAGCATTTGCTGCACTCATTTGAGGCACAGCTCCCTTAGCATCCAAGATTTGTCTAGTAGGCACGTCCAATCCTTGATAGAACAATATTATCTCCTGCATTTCACTTAGATAATGTTGAGGGCATTTCATCAATAGGTCTTTAAATCGTTCCCAAGCTTGATAAAGAGTTTCATCAGGCTCTTGTTTGAAACTGTTGATAGCCTCCATCTTTTTAGCGGTTTTAGCAGGTGGACAATATCTTTTCAGGAATTTGCTCTTCAAATCTTCCCATGTTGTGATTGAACTAGCAGGTTCATTCCTTAGCCACTTATTAGCAGCTCCTTTAAGCGAAATTGGAAAGATCCTAAGCATAAGTTGATCGTCAGAGACTCCTTCTGTAGTAAACAAATCTACAATCTCGAGGACCTTTTCAACATGTTCATTAGCATCTTCATGTTCTGTTCCACTGAAAGCATTTTCTCTTAGCTCCTTGAGAAACTGACCCTTCAACTCAAACTTTGACTTTTCATCAAACTTTGGTCTAGCAACTCCTGAAATGTAATCAGCACGGGTTTTGTTCATGTATTCCTCCATAGTAGTGTTTTCCGTCATTGTTTCTGTTTCTTCTTCCTCTTTTTCTTCAGAAAAGTAATCAAGCTCGAATGAACTTGAAATATCAAAGCTTTTTGTGTTGAAAAGCCTTTTAAGCGAATGAAAGGCTCGTTCAGGATCTTCGAAAGGTTGAATCAAGTTCTTAGTAGAACTCCTGGTCATGCACTTCCTGAAACTATCACAAAAGCATCAGTAGGGTATGTTCAAGAAAGTAATATATCAGAAAATTAACAACGAAAACGGAATACGAAAAATAAAAGTTACTGATATCTGCAGACGATGCGCCGTATCCAAAAAGTTGGATACGCCGTATCTTATAATCGTTAAAATTTAATCAGACTTTTATTCAGAAAGCAGATACGCCGCTTAGAATTAGAATGCGCCGTATCAGTTTTAATTATCAAAAATCAACGTATCTAATTTTAGCAAATATAACCGATTTTTGATTTAGAAGATGCGTCGTATCTGTTTAATAATTTCGAAAACTGTTTTTTTAATTTAAATAGACAATACGCCGTATCTGTTAAAACAGATGCGTCGTATGGCGTTAGGGTTTAGAAAAATTTCTTATTAAAAACAGAATACGCCGTATCTTGGGGAAAGATGCGTCGTATCGAATTTATTAAACGCGTTGTATTTTATAAAAATTAAACGCAATACGCCGTATCTGTGAAAACAGATGCGCCGTATCGTTTGTATTAGCTCAGTACAACGATAGCAGAATGCAGAAAATAGAAAAATAAAAACAAAAATAAAAACAAACAAAAAGAAACAAAAATTAAAGAAAATAAAAAACACACAAAAAACAGAAAATATGCAAAATAATACAATGAATGCAATTTAACTAATATACAACGGGGTTAGTGGTTAGAATAAAAATTAAAAAGAAAAACCTAATTAAAATACTAATCAAATTAACAGATAATAACAATTCACTCCCCGGCAACGGCGCCAAAAACTTGATGTGGTGCGTGTATTGCTCTAATTTTTATATCCACGGTGTGTCGTTGTGGTTTTAGCAGTATTCAAGTTTTAAATTTATATTTAGCCGACTTATCAATAACACACACTTTAACGAACAGTGTATCCGATCAGTATGAATATAATAGTAAGTAGAGTGTCGATCACTAAGAGTGGAACGTATTATCTAGTTATTCTAATCAGTATTTTAATATCTTAAGATAGCTATACAACCTAATCTAACGCAAGGGGGTTCAGCCTGAGAGACTGGCACGGTTTGGTTATGATTAAATATAAACTAAACTAATAGGCACGAATCAGCGATTAGCACACACGTACACAGATAAATACTTGAGACAATAAGAAGACCTGTCCTGATAATTAAGTAGCTTGTCACTTGTTTTATTGCTAGTTTTATATGAAGTGTATAGTTCGATGCAACGCACCGAGATTTAACCCTTTCTCGTTGGCTCTAATCTTATCGGCGAGTAAACCCTTAATGATTACTTATGTCTATCCTTTTTATTAAAGACACGCTAAAATAAATAGGCGAGGAAGGGGCATGGCGACCCAAGCAATGCTCAGCTAGACACAGAGGTTATCAATGCACTAATAAAAGTCACCAAAGACATCAACATATAAACTTTAATTAATGGGAAAGCAATTTTAAGGGGTGCCCATGGTTTTCCGTAGTCACATGGAATCGGCCCATCAATCCTGATGTATTAAAGTGTACTAATACAATAAAACAAAACTACTTAATGAATTGAATACATGCAGGACCTTCTTACAGCTCTTGTATCTTCGTTCAAGGTGTGTCTTGTGCAGCTAACACGTTTGACTTCGTCCTAGGGTTTCTTCTGTCTTCTCGTACTCCGTATGCTGCACTATCCAACCTCTGAAATTCGTCTGACCTTGGGGTATTTATAGTTTCTGTCTGAGGGTTAGATGCCGCGCATTGAATAAGTAGATGCGGCGCATTGACTTAACTTCGCGTGGGGTCCAAGATTAATATATTCAGGAATATTCGTACACCGCCAGAAGATGCGGCGTAACTCCATTTATCTATGCGGCGCATGTCCTTTGCCGTCTTGGATTATAACTTGTGAAATCTTGATAGTGATGCGCCGTATGTAAGAAGTAGGATGCGGCGTATCTGGAGCAGAATCATCTTGATCTAGTACATCTTAAACCCATTAGTGGGTAACCATTTGGGGACATAGGTGGAAGATGTCTCAACGGTGTCGACCGAGACAGACCGATAGAAATCCCCGGAATCACTCAAATGTTCTTCATCGGCCTCAGCATGACCGGACGTACCCTCCTCATGACCTAGGCCCGACATCTCAAGAAAGGGGCCCGAAGACTCTAAATGCACGGACTCAGCCTGGTCCGTGTCAGGTACCTCAGAACCCTTACCCGCATAATGTTCTTGAGAAAGGGTCTTGGAGGAAGAAGTGAGAACGGTAACATTCTTCATGATATTCTCATTTGTGTGAGGTCTAGAACGCTCCAAATCAGACCCCGACTCATCATGGAGCTCAAACATAAGAGGGTCTTCCGCGGGAGGATCACCTAAAAAACAAAAAACAAGACGTATGTCAGTACAGACAACATACGCGGCAAAAAAAAAAAAAAAAAAAAAAAAAAAAAAAAAAAAAAAAAAAAAAAAAAAAAAAAACAACAACAACACTCATACCTGATCCTGCCGCAGCATCCTTGTGAGCAAGTTTCTTCTTCTTTTTGGACTTCTCGGGCGCATCAAACACCACCCATTTCTTTCTAGTTTTCTTCTCAGCCTTAGCCGCTTCTATTTCATCTACAATAGTGTGTTATACCACCTTCAATACATCCTCGGACGGCTCAATAACACGTCCAGCCGTCTCCGCCCTCAATGTTTGCTCACCCTCCTTCAAGGTGCGCTCCCCGATCGTCACCTTGAATACATTCAGCTGATTGATATAAGCAAACAAATCCATCTATGCAAAAACCAGAAAATAAAGTTAGACGCGGAAACAAAAGAATAGAAAGCAGCGATAAGACAAAACTGACAACCCACCCGTATCATTCGGCCTTAAAAAGGTCGGGCGGCAACTATCATCATCCCAGGTTTGGCTTAAACCTATGACATTCAGAAAGGTCTCCGGATATTTTTTGAAAGCGGCCCTATTGGTGTCAAGGCGCCGCAACAACTCTAGATCCAAACCCGCGTCAGAAGGAGGAGGGTCGCGGTCTATTGATACCTTCTCATACCATGGAATAGAGAGGGGAAAAATGGTCTTCTTCACAAAAAGGAAACGGTCCTTCCAGTTTTTTACCGAATCAAGCGCGGCAGTGTAACAGACGGGGACAGCTAAGGACTTAGGACCTTTTCTCTTCTCTAAGGTCATCCAACCATGGTTAATGCCGGCATAATAAAACTTCCTAAATAAGATAACAGTAGGACTACCACCGTGTACGCGGCAAAGAATCTCAAAATGGCAAATCCTACATGCCGCTAACACTGACAACTGTGAAAGATGAATCTGGAAATACTCCAGCACACGAAGCAAGAACAGTGAGAGGGGAATCCTAAAATTTCCTAACTCAAAAAACCTAGTATATACACTGATGCGCGTGATGTGTCGTTGCGGTTTAGCAGTATTAATGCCTACTCAAGTTTTAAATTTATATTTAGCCGACTTATCAATAACACACACACTTAACGAGCAGTGTACCCGGTCAGTATGAATATAATGGTAAGTAGAGTGTCGATCACTAAGAGTAGAAGGTATTATCTAGTTATTCTAATCAGTATTTTAATATCCTAAGTTAGCTATACAACCTAATCTAACGCAAGGGGGTTCAGCCTGAGAGACTGGCACGGTTTGGTTATGATTAAATAGTAAACTAAACTAATGAGCACGAATCAGCGATTAGCTTACACTTACACAGATAGATACTCGAGACAATAAGAAGACCTGTCCTGATAATTAAGTAGCTTGTCACTTGTTTTATTGCTAGTTTTATATGAAGTGTATGTAATTAAACCATTCTCGTTGGCTCTAATTTTATCGGCGAGTAAACCCTTAATGATTACTTATGTCTATCCTATTTATTCAAGAGACGCTAAAACAAATAGGCGAGGAAGGGGCATGGCGACCCAAGCAATGCTCAGCTGGACACAGAGGTTATCAATGCACTAATAAAAGTCACCAAAGACATCAACATATAAACTTTAATTAATGGGAAAGCAATATTAAGGGGAGTGCATGATTTTCCGTAGTCACATGACACAAGCCCATCAATCCTGATGAATTAAAGTGTACTAAAACAATAAAACAAAACTACTTAATGAATTAAATACATGCAGGACCTTCTTACAGCTCTTGTATCTTCGTTTAGGTGTGTCTTGTGCTGCTTGGTCGTCTGAATTCGGCTCTAGGGTTTTGTGGTCTTCGGTCTTTTTATAAAACTAAGCTCTCGAAATTCGTCTGGCCTTGGGGTATTTATAGTTTCTGTCTGAGGGATAGATGCGGCGCATAGAGTTGATAGATGCGGCGCATTGACTTAACTTCGCGTGGGGTCCAAGATTAATATATTCAGGAATATTCGTACACCGTCTTCAGATGCGGCGTATCTTGATCTTTGTATGCGGCGCATGTACTTGGATTGTAACTAGTGAAATCTTGATAGTGATACGCCGTATGTTAGAAGTATATTGCGGCGTATCTGGAGTAGAACGAGCTTGATCTTCTGGATTTCAGTAGGCTTTTGACATCTTGCTTGTTTTGCTCCATAATTAGTCCAAAATCGCCAAGTTTCACATAATGCTTGTTTTTACCTGAGAATTACTAAAGTAAACATTAATGTATCGATTCTCATAGATAATATAATAAAACAAGTCAAATAAATAGGATAAATGATGATAATAAAATGTACTTATTTGAGTTCATCAAATATCCCCCCACTTGAACTTTACTTGTCCCCAAGTAAACCTTTGAATTAATCAAATGAAAATGTATCCTAAAAGATATTAGGATTTATTTTTATATTTAAGCATGTATTCGTTTTGTCATAATCACACAACCAAACACTTAACGAAGTAGAAACCAAAATAATTTTTAATGTAAAACAATTCTAAATCGTTTAGTTGCTTAGTTGTGACGAATATTCTATCATAGGCTTGGCAAGTATACGCATCTCCCCCACTAAAGCCAAGGAATAACAAGTCTAAAGCGGTAAAAAGGGTTTTGAGGCTTAAGGGTTGATCATCCTTTTTAATCTCTATCGATCTCATATTCCAGAAAAGGCGACAAAATTACAAATACATGATCGAATCCACGACCACGATACTTGAAATTGCTCAATCCTTAACTCGAATAGGCTAAAGATAGGACCAAGTAATCTTCACCAATAATATTATATCAAAAAGGGCGACAAAATCATAAATACATAGCCGAATCCACGACTACGATACTTAAGATTGCTCAAATCCCTAATCTCAATAAATCAAAGGTTTGGATGAAGAATGATATAGGGTATGGATAATATTTGGGATACAAATTGGTGTAAAATGAAAAATAAACAAAACAGATAAATTAAAATCTTAAGTGTGGTTAATCACTTTCCCAACCATCCCATGAATAAGACTCATATCATTGAATAACTCACGCTTTAACACTTGAAACACACGCTTTAGGTAGACACGAATTATACTCAACAAAATCTCAATCAAAGAATAACCTTAGTTGGCGTTCCCATAACGGCCAACTCCCATTCAATCCATAAATATAATATACAACAAATAGTGGTGATATCTCCCACTTAATACAAAACTTTACATAAGTTGGTTAAAACAAACTTCCAACTTTTCCTTTTTCTTTTTCTTTTCTATTTTTTTTTATTTATTTTTTTTTTTTTTGGGACATATATGTGTAAAATTTCACAACTTTTCTATCACTATTTTTCCGGATAATTTTTCCATACTCTTCATACATTCAGAAATAACTGTAATAGCGAAAGTAGCAAACACACGAAGAATAAACTAAAAGTTATACAATATTTACTTTCATACCAATTGCATTGTGCAATTTCCTGACCTAACCAAAGATAATGAATTACGCACGCGAACACAGGTAATGTAAGGAAACACACTTTGCCTAAAGCAATTAACCACGGATTTTAATCTACAGGGTAGGCTAAGGTGTAAGGGTGTATCGAAACATTATAACAAAGGTGTAAGAAATGAAAGGAATGGCTCTGAGGGTTTTTATAGGGGTATCTTACTCTAAAAGTGAGAGTAACAAAGGGTTTATACGGGGGTTAACTAACCAGTGTAGTTAGTTAATATCACATAACATATAAAGGCTATTTGGGTGTAATCCTAGAAATTTACCAATTTAGACAAGTCACTCCAATTATATAGATAATACTTATTATGGTGGTCTCGAATAGTATACAAGCCAAGTTCTAAAGTTTACAAGTCACCAGCACACTAAAGTTTTAATGTTTTTGAAAGAATAGAGTTATGTGTGCGGCTATGTAATTTAGACTTTAAAGAAAAACATGCTAAAAAATTTTAAATTTTGATATATTAAGCGCATTTTAAGCATATTTTGAAAAAGTTTAGGACAAGTAAGTGTTCTAATTCTCCAATCCCCCCACTTAAGTTAAACAACGTCCTCGTTGTTTGTGTCAAAGGTTAAAAACTGGAAAATAAAAGAATTAGAACAGAAAAACTCCCCTGAGATTTGCTCGGTATGATCCTCCATTATTTGTATAAGAGCAAAAATCAACTTTCTTGTGGATGAGAACGTTTAAACTTCATAAATGATGTATCCACAAAAAATTGCAGGAATCTATAATACCATTTAGACTTTAACACCCCTGAGTTAAGAAGGTTCAAACTTGCATAATACATTAGTAGTTAGTAAAAATAAAACCTAAAAAATTAAAACTGTAAATCATTAGGTCAGTCGATACGCCGTATCTTATGGAAAAAGATACGCCGTATCGAGCCTGGAATAAGTACGAATTAGAATAAAAGATGCGTCGCATCCTTAACCAGGGATGCGCCGCATTAAATATACTGACGGAAAGTTTTAAAGTTAAAAGTAAAAATGCAGAAAATGAAATAAGATATGACCAGTGCAAGTGATGCGTCGCATCTTATGATGGAGATGCGCCGCATCTTCTGCAGGTCTGACAGACTCGACACAGAACAGAAAAGTAAAAATTTTTCTTCCGGGTTGTCTCCCGGTCAGCACTTGTCTTTATTCCAGAGTCTTCAAGTTAGACTCACGTTCAGCTCCTTAATACCGATCACTAAAAGAGTCGGAAGCATCGCGCTCCCTCATCGCCAGTCCAGTAATATTGAACACTCCTTGCTCGTCCTTAATATCCACGCCATTCTTCTTTAATATCTGTATAAACAAAGTTTTGTCCCTTTCGGGCAGAGATGACAAAATGATAGACGGGAAATTCTTATTATTATATAGGCATAAATATGCAAGGTGGGGTGGTAGTTCAATAAACATATCATTATTCAAATTTGTATTCTCAACTATTCTCCTACGTTTGTTAATTACTTCGCAATCGTACCACTCATCATCAGAATCATTAACAATATCGCGCATAAGTTCGGTAGGTACAATAAGGTCAATAAATTCCTCGAGGTTCTCATGATTAGGATTAGTTGAGTTGTTTTGAATCAATATTTCTCCCATAAACCTAGCTTCTAGATCGAGGTCCATACGTTCTCTTAATCCTAGCACATAGACGCCTCTAATTATGCTTTTAGCAGGATTTAGGCACTTATAGACTAGTTTATTGTTCCCTACCTTTAATGAGATTTTTCTTTTAAACACATTTATCTTAGCATGGGCGGTAGACAAGAAAGGTCTTCCAAAGATTAAAGGAATCTTAACATCCTCGGGCATATCTAATATAACAAAGTCTACTGGGAAAACAAACTTCCCAATCTTAACTAGCACATTTTCAGCAATCCCTTCATGTCGTTTTACCGTTTTATCAGCCAATTCAATAAGCAGCTTAGTTGGTGCTAATTTTCCTAGTCCTAGGGTAGTGAATGTCTTAAGAGGCATAACACTAACGCTAGTTCCTAAGTCAGCTAATACATTATTGAAAGATATGTCATTAATTGAACAAGGTAAAGTAAAACTTCCTGGGTCCTTTTCTTTATGAGGCAAGGCACGTAAGTCGGTTGCAGAGCTCTCTTCTTTCATTGTAGCCTTGATCTCCTCTTCAATCTTTGCTTTCTCTTTGAGTAACCTCCTTAAACTGATTGAAGAATTAAAGAAAAATTTGGGCTTTGCAGCATCATTACCATTCATCAATCTTCTAGGAAAAGGTATGTTAGGCGTGACTTCTTCAGCAGTGCATATGGCCTTGACATGATCTCTTGGGTTAGTTTCAGTTAAGCTAGGTAAACTTTCGTATCCCCTTTCTTGAAGAACTTTGCTCATTTGTCCGATTTGTTGTTCCAATGCTTTGATCGAAGCTCCTTGATTTCTTGTTATAGTATCCGTTGAGGCTTGGATTTCTTTGATCATAGCAGTGTTCTCTTCATGTCTTTTAGCAGCATCGGCCATAATTTGCTTTAAAGTGTCATCCAAAGTTTGCCTCCTTTCTTGATAAGTGGGATTATAGTTGTTCTTTTGATAGTATCCCGGAGCAGCTTCCCTAAATCTTCCTGAAGGTCGGAATGGTTGTCCAAATTGTGTGTAGTATGCTTCTTCAAAAGTCTCACTTTCATTCTTATTAGGGCAATCTTTAGTGTAGTGAGGTCCTTCGCACTTTTCACATCCAACTTGGGCAGCATAAACTTTCTCATCACGCTTCTTCATCTCTCTACTAATTTTATCCAATTGAGCTTGAATTGCAGCAAACCCGTCAAAATTAGTGCTGCTCTTAGATCTAGTAGAGGTTCCGTCGTGCCATTTTTGAGAGTGATCAGCAGCTTCTTGGATAGCTTTTCTAGCATCGGCTGCACTCATTTGAGGCACAGCTCCCTTAGCATCCAAGATTTGTCTAGTAGGCACGTCCAATCCTTGATAGAACAATATTATCTCCTGCATTGGACTTAGATAATGTTGAGGGCATTAAATCAATAAGTCTTTAAATCGTTCCCAAGCTTGATAAAGAGTTTCATCAGGTTCTTGCTTGAAACTGTTGATAGCCTCCATCTTTTTAGCAGTTTTAGCAGGTGGACAATATCTTTTCAGGAATTTGCTCTTCAAATCTTCCTATGTTGTGATTGAACTAGCAGGTTCATTCCTTAGCCACTTATTAGCAGCTCCTTTAAGCGAAATTGGAAAGATTCTTAGCATAAGTTGATTGTCAGAGACTCCTTCTGTAGTAAACAAATCTGCAATCTCAAGGACTTTTTCAACATGTTCATTGGCATCTTCATGTTCTGTTCCACTGAAAGCATTTTCTCTTAGCTCCTTGAGAAACTGACCCTTCAACTCAAACTTTGACTTTTCATCAAACTTCGGTCTAGCAACTCCTGAAATGTAATCAGCACGGGTTTTGTTCATGTATTCCTCCATAGTAGTGTTTTCTGCCATTGTTTCTGTTTCTTCATCCTCCTTCTCTTCAGAAAAGTAATCAAGCTCGAACGAACTTGAAATTTCAAAGCTTTTTGTGTTGAAAAGGCTTTTAAGCGAATGTAAGGCTCGTTCAGGATCTTCGAAAGGTTTAATCAGGTTCTTAGTTGAACTCCTGGTCATGCACTTCCTGAAACCATCACAAAAGCATCAGTAGGGTATGTTCAAGAAAGTAGTATATCAGAAAATTAACAACGAAAACGGGATACGAAAAATAAAAGTTACTGATATCTGCCAACGATGCGCTGTATCCAAAAAGTTGGATACGCCGTATCTTATTTCGTTAAAATTTAATTAGACTTTTATTCAGAAAACAGATACGCCTCTTATAATTTTAGAATGCGCCGTATCAGGTTTAAATTATCAAAAATCGATTATATTTATTAAAATTAAATGCGTCGTATTAACAAAAGCTAATGCGCCGTATTTTCGTTACGTTTCAAAATACAAGATTTTTGATTTAGTAGATGCGCCGTATCGATAAAAATCGATGCGTCGCTTTTGTTTAATAATTCGAAAAACTGTTTTTAATTTAAATAGAAGATACGCCGTATCTGTTAAAACAGATGCGTCGTATGGCGTTAGGGTTTAGAAAAATTTCTTATTAAAAACAGAATACGCCGTATCTTGGGGAAAGATGCGTCGTACTCGAATTTATTAAACGCGTTGTATTTTATAAAAATTAAACGCAATACGCCGTATCTATGAAAACAGATGCGCCGTATCGTTTGTATCAGCACAGTACAACGATAGCAGAATGCAGAAAAATACAGAAAAGAAAAACAAAAATAAAATCAAACAAAAAGAAACAAAAATTACAGAAACAAAAACACACAAAAACAGAAAATATGCAAACTATACAATGAATGCAATCTATCTAATATATAACAGGGTTAGTGGTTAGAATCTAATAAAAAAAACTAAAAAGAAAAACCTAATTAAAATACTAATTACCAGATAATAACAATTCACTCCCCGGCAACGGCGCCAAAAACTTGATGCGCGTGATGTGTCGTTGCGGTTTAGCAGTATTAATGCCTACTCAAGTTTTAAATTTATATTTAGCCGACTTATCAATAACACACACACTTAACGAGCAGTGTACCCGGTCAGTATGAATATAATGGTAAGTAGAGTGTCGATCACTAAGAGTGGAACGTATAATCTAGTTATTCTAATCAGTATTTTAATATCCTAAGTTAGCTATACAACCTAATCTAACGCAAGGGGGTTCAGCCTGAGAGACTGGCACGGTTTGGTTATGATTAAATAGTAAACTAAACTAATGAGCACGAATCAGCGATTAGCTTACACGTACACAGATAGATACTCAAGACAATAAGAAAACCTGTCCTGATAATTAAGTAGCTTGTCACTTGTTTTATTGCTAGTTTTATATGAAGTGTATGTAATTAAACCTTTCTCGTTGGCTCTAATCTTATCGGCGAGTAAACCCTTAATGATTACTTATGTCTATCTTATTTATTCAAGAGACGCTAAAACAAATAGGCGAGGAAGAGGCATGGCGACCCAAGCAATGCTCAGCTAGACACAGAGGTTATCAATGCACTAATAAAAGTCATCAAAGACATCAACATATAAACTTTAATTAATGGGAAAGCAATATTATGGGGAGTGCATGATTTTCCGTAGTCACATGACACAAGCCCATCAATCCTGATGAATTAAAGTGTACTAAAACAATAAAACAAAACTACTTAATGAATTGAATACATGCAGGACCTTCTTACAGCTCTTGTATCTTCGTTTAGGTGTGTCTTGTGCTGCTTGGTCGTCTGAATTCGGCTCTAGGGTTTTGTGGTCTTCGGTCTTTTTATAAAACTAAGCTCTCGAAATTCGTCTGGCCTTGGGGTATTTATAGTTTCTGTCTGAGGGATAGATGCGGCGCATAGAGTTGATAGATGCGGCGCATTGACTTAACTTCGCGTGGGGTCCAAGATTAATATATTCAGGAATATTCGTACACCGTCTTCAGATGCGGCGTATCTTGATCTTTGTATGCGGTGCATGTACTTGGATTGTAACTAGTGAAATCTTGATAGTGATACGCCGTATGTTAGAAGTATATTGCGGCGTATCTGGAGTAGAACGAGCTTGATCTTCTGGATTTCAGTAGGCTTTTGACATCTTGCTTGTTTTGCTCCATAATTAGTCCAAAATTGCCAAGTTTCACATAATGCTTGTTTTTACCTGAGAATTACTAAAGTAAACATTAATGTATCGATCTCATAGATAATATAATAAAACAAGTCAAATAAATAGGATAAATGCTGATAATAAAATGTACTTATTTGAGTTCATCATACACCTATTTTCCCCTTCGGGCATCTCTAATAGTATCTAGGGGTCCGGGCGCCTGAGGCAAAAGATGGCCCGGAATGTTATACTTCTCACAAAAACTATCTACATCCGCCTGAGATAGCTTAGAGGTCACGGTACTTAAATGTTCAGGAGCCATTCTAAATAATCAAAAGACGAATTGGAAAGAAACCTAACCTGAGTATCTAAAATCCGGGAATAAAAGATAGCAAAAGTAGCGAAGGCGGAAGATGTTCTTTTCTAGAGAGAAGGAAAATTAATTACTGTGTGTGAAAAAAGATTAACAGTGGTGTAAATCTTGGTATTTATAGCCACACACGCACGTGCTATCACTTCTATCGGACGGCCACAAAATGGCAACATCCCCGGATACTTATTGAACGGTTAAAGATCTACCCAGATGGACCGCCACGATTGTCGCAGAAAACGAACGGTCGGGCCGCCATAGACGTCACATCAGTCAGTAAATGCGTGGGTGAAAAACATTTCGCGATTACCCATGACAGGCTGTCACCACCAACCACGCGGAAAGTGGAATATCTAGTCAGCAACACGAGACACGTGGCAATATCAACCGCGAGTGATAAAAAGTCTACTCAATAAAGCCGCGGCTTCTTAAGCCGCAGAACCTCTGAACAAGTCTAGAACACTTGCCCTTAATCCAAACAAGTATACTAGACTGGGGGGACTTGATCGTGTATAGTATCCCCGGACCTAGCACACTAGGCCGGGCACGCTTATAACTTGTACCACGGCAGAGTCAAGACGGACGAATACACAATGTAGACTCCGGTCTTGCCAAGCCAGAACAAGAAAATGCCCCGGTCTATCCAGACCGGGCTGGAACACATCGTTGGCCGCAGCCGGATCACAACGATGCGGAAAGCCAGATCTTGTGGGATTGTGTCGCCCACTTGATCTGACATTTACCTACTAAGGTATGGCGCAACCTGACTCTGCTCTGACACCCACCTACCCGGTAAGGCGTTAGTCAGTACGCAGATTCCAGAGGCAGCTACAGTAAGTATATGGGTAGTATAAATACCCCCATCTCATTTATTACACACAACTAACTGCATTTACTTTCACTTAGTCCGCACTTACACCCTATATCTCAAACAATATACTTACTCTCACACCGGAGGCCAACCGCGGAAGCCCCCTTCCGCGGTAAGACAAACGGTGTTGCTTTTCTTAGCAGATAACGAAGTACTTAGTGCACGATCTGTACCCGCCAAAGAACTAGTCTAACCTAGGTCTGGAGGTGTGCCCAAGATTTGTACTAACATTAAGAAAAGTAGGACCATTACACTCCTTGACCAATCAAATATCATACTCATTAGGGCATGTTTGGTAGAGGGAATTAAAGGAGGAGAAATGGAATTAATATCATTATCTATATATACTAAAACCCGGGATTTGGTGTGCTTAAAATGGTTGTGCGTAACAGTGTTTCGCACAGTAACAGGCTCCAAAAGATTGTACACACTGCTTGAAATGGTTGTGCAAAACAGTGTTTCAAACAGTGTTTGAAACAGTAATCTGCTCCAAAGAGTTGTACACAAGAGTTATTATATTACTTTAGTTTCCTCAACACCTTAGCTCAGCTCAATAAAATCTTCCATGGCAGCACAAAAATCTCTCAATCCTTCCAGATTTATCGATCCATTCTAAAAAAAATGCGCACAATTTTCCCTCACAATCAAACCCCAAATTCATAACCAAATCTCAATAAAATCTTCCAAAAATTTAAACCCACGTTCGAAAAAAAAAACCCTTGAACCAATTTCAATACCCACAAATATCTAGGGTTTCAAAACCGTAAGGCACCATGTTTACAACTCAACAAAGAGTAACAAGGTCCTCATTGTCAATTACTCCAAGAAACGATGGAAATACGACTACACACGTGTCAGGGAAGGGTAAGGCGGTGGCGTTTTACGACGGCCCACCACCACCACTGTAACACCTAAAAATCCAAAACGTGTAAAATGACCAAATTGCCCCTACAAGTTTATTTATGTATTTAAAAGCTTATAAAGTACCGAATCGATCCCAAACTTCTGGAAAGGAACAAGTTATGATACCAAATAATTTTGACAACTTCGATTAATATTTGTACAAGTTACAAAATGACCAAAATACCCTCCTATGAACCGAATGAATAAAAACCATAATATTATGTTTTAAAAAGGGTAACAAAAATACATTTAAATGAGGAAATCAATCAAATTAATTTCCCTAACTATATTTCCATGATTTTGGGCAATCACCCTCCCCTATGACTCGGCAATCTATTGCTTATAATAGATCTCATCTCAAAACCCTAAAAACCTAAATACCGAATAGAATAAAACACACACAAAAATACTTTGCGACTTCATACGAATTTCTGGAGCTTGGAGGATAATTTTCTGGTGTTGTTCTTGATCTAAGGAAGCCTAGAAAATTAGGCTAGGTCGTGGGTCTCGCTCTCTTGATCGATATCCATTTTCTTTGTCATTCGATAAGTAAAAATCTATACGACCCATACGTACCTCCTAAAATTTTTTTAGCATTTTTCTCATACTCCTTATAACGTATATACTCTGTGAAAAATGGCTACAAGGTGGTTGGATCATTCGTGTGCTCGTGGTGAATTTTGTGGTGTCGCGTGGTTAACCGAGGAGTAATAATTCGTACGACCATCCTACACGTTCATTCTTTGAATTGGTATTTTTCCTATGATCTATCAATCTCATATAACTCAGATAAAATGTGAAAATCGACCCATGCAATCTAAAATAAATCGTATGAATTAAAGTGGTTAAAATACGTATAAAACACAATATATGTTATGCGAATTTTCCAGGTGTTGTAATCATTTTTCTTGGACCTTATACGACTTATGTGACCTGGGAAAATTAATGTTTCGAATATTAGAAGCTTGGTTGAATCGTGGTTAATTTTTGTACATATCGTATATATTAGAAGGGTTTGATCGAATGAGTTTAAAACCCTAGCTGCGATTAGGGTTAAGGTTGGGATATTTTCTGAGGTAATTAATGCAGTAAAATGATAGTCTAATGATGAGAAAATGATTGGGGCATGATGGTTAAAGTTGGATTAGGGTTTCGAATGATATGTATATACGAATTGGACTTTTAAAAAAAAAGGGGGGGGGCGTTTGTAATTTGTAAAACTTGTGAGTCATTTTTGTCATACCCTATAAATCGTGACTAAAGTGAATAAAGTATAACATGTGGGTTGTTAGTGTAAAATATGGAACATGTTGAATTAAATTGGAAATTGTAATTATAATTATGTCGAATTGGAAAATAAATAATTAGAGGGGCCTGTTTTGTAATTTTGGAATACTTGTGGGTGCTTCGTATAAATGGTATTATGAGGGACTAATATGTAAAATTGGATATTAAATGGACTAAAGTGTAAATAGGTTAGAATAATAACGATTTGTAGATTTATTTAAGTTAGGGGACTAAATGTGCAATTTATGAAAAGATGAGGACTATTTCGTACAACATCTAAGATATGGGTTATATTCTGTAATTTTGAAATGTTGAGGGCTTGTTGTGTTAATATAGATATATAAAGGATTAAAATGAGATTTAAGGAAACTATGGGGTTTAATTTAGAAACTTATAAACTAGAGGATATAAAATGTAAAATGGGTATAATTGAGGTGTTTAATTCGTACACATGCTTAAAATATGAATTGAATGTATAATTTGGGATAATTACATTTTAGACCCTTAACTTTGGTTTAATTACATCTAAAACCCTAATTTATAAAGAGTTGACATAATTAACCCTAAACTATTGAAACTTGTCAAAACACACCCTATATCCATAATATGATTATTTAATGACTTAACCTAATCCCTAATGTCTTAATCTTTATAATTAAGGAGACTTACTAAATTTGGAAACCTGCTAAAAAAGGAAAGTTACTTAAAATGGAAAGTCAGTTAAAATCTATTGTAACACTCTTCTACTCTCTTAGGTGTGAAGAAGGAGAGGACCTGATCCGTTCCTATTTTGCTATCTTGTGTCTTTGTTTGCATTTCGAAATAAGGTACAGATATTCTGCTCTTTTGATAAGGAGCCTTCGGTCTCTATTCTGATTTGTATTAGGGATTCCTAAGCCATTGCTATGTTCCCTACATTGTGATAAGAACCTTTGATATTTGAACCTGTGACATAAGAACCTTTGATATTTGAACCTGTGACATATGAACCTTTGATGTGAACCTGGAGATTTGAGCTGTGATTATGACCATGTGAACCTTTGTTTTGATATGAACCTTTGACCCTTAACCCCAGTTTGATACCCGAGCCAAATGTGTTCCCTAGCCATGAAGGTAACATGGCCGTGTCTGTGATGCACCACTGGCATGACTAGTGTGTAGCCCTAGTGATTTGGTTACACCGTCCCCATTGTGATTGTGATATGCGCGCTTTATATTATTATGACTAATGTGATTTGTGTGGGGGGCGAATGGATGCATCCTAGTTTCGTTTGTGATATGTGATATGTGGTGACTGAGGATGGGTGCAATCCACTTCTTTCACAAAATGTGGGAGCTGATCACTCCAATGTGATACATGAGGACACCCCTCATATTATCTGGTTACTAAAGAGGTATCCCCTCTAGATTGCTACAGGATTGTGATATGTGATGTGATGTGTGGGCTCGTGGTGGATTACTGTCCTAAAACCTTTACTCTTTATACCTTTTCTTATATCTTGCTCATTATGATGTACCTGTTCATTTCCATTTGTTTTCGTTTCCGTTTAATATTATATATCTGTTCACTGGGCTTTTTAAGCTCAGCCGCATTTCTTTTCCCTGCGGCAGGTATCTAAGCTAGGAGCTGGGTTTTAGCTTTGGGATGAGAGCAACTTGTGTGAAGCTTAGACTTTAGACATTTTAGTCTTACCATTTGGATTTTGATTCTGTTATGCCATTGTTTGGGCATTTTGGATTTATGTACTTCAGTTATTTCTGTTTTCACTTCGGGCATGAGATATGTTGGCTTATTTTCCCTTTTATCAGTAATGTTACAGACTTGTGATGTTTTGTTTTGAATGCTTGTTATCTGATGTGAAACCATTGTTGTGATATCTTTACCCCTGTCGGGTTGGGGTGTTACAATTTATGGTATCAGAGACAGGTTATCCGAAACCCTTAGAGCTTAGGCTCGTGACCTGTGAGGATTGGGTAGAAATTAGGTTTCCTTTTGCGCACTCTTTTCCTGTTTTGCTCTGTCATATATTCTTGATCTGCTCTGTCATATTCTATCTGAGTTGCTAATCCTTTTGTGATCGTTCAGATGGTGAACACGCGCTTTAACGAGTATGATGCTCCAAATTTCGAGGCCATGATTGCTGAGGCTTTGAAAAACGTCCTCCCTAACCTTTCTGCTCAGGTGGTGACCGAGGTCACCAACAACATCCGCAATGGTGTTGGATCTTCTGGTAGTGGTGGTGGTGGTGGTGGTGCTCCACCTGTTGTTAACCCACCTGTTGGCATTCATGTGTGGATCGAGAGGTTCAACAAGCTTAAGCCTCTCTCTTTCAAGTCCGCTGCCACTCCCCATGAGGCAGAGGACTGGATCACCCATGTCGAGAAGTTGTTTAGGGTTCTCGGATGTGCTGACGAGTTTAAAACTCGTTTGGCTACATTCAAGCTGGAGGGTGACGCTCTTAATTGGTGGACTGCTCTTGTTCAGGCAAAGGGAGATGGTTATGCTGAGACCTGTTCTTGGGCGGATTTCATTGAGGTGTTTTATAGGCAGTATATTCCATTATCGGAGCAGCAGAAGTATGAGAGGGAGTATGGGACGATTCGTCAGGGGGATCGTGAGTCGTCGGGTGAGTTTATGCAGAGGTTCTTACGTTTGGCCAGCTTTGTTGGGCCAGAGGTTGCTGGGGATGCTCATCGTCAGGCACGTCATTTTAAGTGGGCGTTGAAGACATGGGTATTAGATCGTATAGTGAACTTTGAGCACGAGGATGTGGCTGCTGTTGCGGATGCTGCCCGTAACATTGAGTTGTTGCATGCGAACGGGGGTTCTAATAAGCGGGACAGGGACGGTAACCGTGTGGATTTTCGGGGACAGGGTCGACAAGACCAGAGACAGGATTTTCGGGGTCGTCAGGACCATGGGTCTGATCAGAGGGTTCGCCAGGACCGAGGGTATGATCATAGATGTCAGGATTACAGGAACCAGGATCGGCGGGATTCTGGTAGGTATGGTAGTGATCGACAGGGTCAGAGTGGGGGCAACCAGCGTAGGGGTTCTCAGCAGATTCAGTCATCGGGTTCGTCTGGTCAGAGGGGGTCTGGTGAGGTTCTACCTCCTCCACCTCTTTGCTCTACTTGTGGAAAACCTCATCCGGGGGTTTGCCGCAAGGCTACTGGGGGATGTTTTGCTTGTGGGTCTACTACTCATAGGGTGAAGGACTGTCCGAATGATAAGCGGGTTGCACCAGTGAACTCGGGTAGGCCTGCTCCTATGGCAGGTCGAGTTTATTCTCTTACGCGTGATCAGGCGGCGAGCACATCAGGTACCATTACGGGCTTTCTTTATATTGGTGATCGTGTTGTATTTGCATTATTTGACACCGGTGCTACGCATTCTATAATATCTAATTCGCTTGCCAAGAAAATTAATGTAACCCCAACACCATTAAATAATCTCATAGCCATCTCTACCCCTATGAAAACCCAAGTCATCATTGATCATGAATATGTGAATTGTCCTCTACGTTTTGATGATTGTGTACGTCCCGCAAATTTGCTTCCGATCGACATGATCGATTTCGATGTGATTCTGGGCATGGACTGGTTGGCTACTCATAAAGCAACCATTGATTGCCATGCTAGAAATGTGATCTTCGGAAATATTCATCATCCCGACTATGTATATCATGGTTCTCAGCCTTTTAAATCTGTTAAGATTATCTCGGCTATGAAAGCCAGAACATTGATTTCTCATGGTTGCCTTGGCTATTTGGCATCCATTAAAGATACCTCTGTGGATGTTCCGAGCATTGATAGTATTCCGATTGTGAGCGATTTTGCTGATGTATTTCCGGATGAACTTCCTGGCATTCCTCCTGCTAGGGAAGTCGAGTTTAGCATTGATCTGATTCCTAAGACTGCTTTTCGCACTCGGTATGGTCATTATGAATTTCTGGTTATGCCTTTCGGTTTGACCAACGCTCCTGCTGTATTTATGGACCTTATGAATCGGGTGTTCCATGAGTATCTTGATAAGTTCGTTATTGTCTTCATTGATGATATTCTTGTGTATTCTAAATCCGAGGAGGAGCACGAGCAGCACCTTCGTATTGTTCTGGAGATTCTTAGACAGCAGAGGTTGTATGCGAAGTTTTCTAAGTGCGAGTTCTGGTTGAATCAGGTGGCTTTCCTTGGTCACATTGTTTCTGCTGACGGCATCACTATGGATCCAGCAAAGGTTGAGGCTATCACAAAATGGCCGAGACCTACCACAGTGACAGAAGTCAGGAGTTTTCTGGGGCTCGCTGGCTATTATAGACGGTTTGTTGAGGGATTTTCGCGTTTGGCCTTGCCATTAACGCAATTGATGAGGAAAGGGGAGAAGTTCGTTTGGACTGAGGAGCGGGAAAATAGTTTTGAGGAGCTGAAGAAGCGGTTGGTGTCTGCGCCCATTTTGACTCTTCCGTCTGGTTCAGGTGGTTTTCAGATCTATAGCGATGCGTCTAAGAAAGGTTTGGGTTGCGTTCTCATGCAGCACGGAAAGGTTATTGCTTATGCTTCGAGGCAATTGAAACCTTATTGATGAAGCGAAAAGTGTACCGCTTTTAAGGGGTCATTTAAGCCCTAAATCGTATTTATTTGATCAAATATTGCCCTAAATCGTTCCTTTTGTCATTTTAGGTACTTTTGAGGAGAAATCTGGAAAAGGAAGCATTTTGGACGTTTTTGGAGCATAAAAGTGAAGAAAACGACAAAGTCTCAAAATCTTGCTTGAAGTTACCTTTGACGGCGTCAGGATTAACCCTGGACGGAGTCATGGCTTGGCAAAAGTGGTGGATGTGAAATTTACTCATGATAAGCCAGTGAAAATTGCATGGGAATTCTGACGGCGTCACGCTTTAATCTGATCAAGGTCGTCACGTTATAATTTAAAGAGGGACGGCGTCACGTTCATAGTCTGAGGGCGTCAAGCCTTGATAAGCCAGAACGGATTTTTGAGAGCTAAAGAGGGACGGCGTCAAGAAGGTCATCCGGGAACCCTAAAAGCGGCGAGGTGACGGCGTCACACTCCATAACGTGACGCCGTCAGATCCAAAAATCTATATATAGTTTTGCAATTCTTTGTCATTAGTGTGGAACTTATTGGGGAACTTTTTGTGTGAAAACCCTAGGACGAATTTGGCAGCTCTTTCAAGGCTTTTTGCCTTGAGATCTTCCATGTTACATTGAAGATAAGTTATCAATTAATCATTCAATATGTCTATGTGTTGTTTGATTCTATCTTATTCTTGTCTTTTGTTTAACATGTTAGGCTAGATTTATCTTGTGTTTGCTTAGATCTAATGAAACCTAGCTATTGATTATTGGTTATTAGTGTGTTGTTAGTTGTATTGGATGATTGTTCATCTATGTTAGGCTTAAGAAAACTGGCTAACTTCCTATTCGGTAACTTGCTTGAACGTCTTAAGAAACATGAACCAATGCGTACTAAAGGTTTTTATGGTTGTATTTAATGCACAAGCGAATTCTAGTGATCCCATGTTAGGAGCTTCCTAGCCGGCTCGACATAGGAGTGAAGTAGGAGCTTGTAGAGTTGGGGAAGTACGTACGCCACCCCACGAATGGTATTAAGGAATACACCTGTCATCCACGCAACTAATACACACTAATCAACCGGTAAAAGATAGTTAGGGAGTAAGGAAATCTAAGTAAACACATTTCCCTCCACATAAGTTTTCACCAACATTTTCATTTTCTGTTATTTTATTTTATTTGCATTCGTAGTAATTTAGGTTAGTTGACTAGCAACTAATTCCGCCCACTCTTTCAAACCCGAGATTTTACTTGCTTTCCAAAAAAATATAAAAACATAAAAAGAATCTTCTCTCACCCTTAGACCTATTAAAGTAATTTTTCATACCTAACGAACACTATTCCCTGTGGAGAACGATCAATCCCCCGGACTTACCACTACACTATACTACATCGGTCAGGTACACTGCCTGGTGGGGTTGTAAGCCTCTTGAGATCCCTCGAGAGGTAAAACCTGTTGTAAGGTCGCAAAACCACGCATCAAGTTTTTGGCGCCGCTGCCGGGGAATAGTTATTGTTTAGGTTGAATTTTTATTTTATAGGTCTACTCACTAGATTCCTTTCTAGTGAGATTTTTATTTTATTTTTCTAGGTTTTCTTTAGTCTATCTATTTTTCTTCGTTTCTTTGTTCGTAACCATTACCATTAGACATCATGGAAGATGGTAATATCCTTGATCCCAACATCCCACCACCACAACAACAACCACCACCTCCTAGAGCCCGTACTTTAGGAGAGTACTCCCGTCCTAGCCACCATGGCTATCGAAACACCATTGAGCTCACTCAAGGAGCCAATGTCACACCCTTGCGATCCGACACCATCCGGTTGGTGCAAAGCGGATGCGCATTCCATGGACTTCGTTCCGAAGATCCTAATCAACATCTCAAGGACTTTCTCAAAATTGTTGATTCTATAGACCTTGATGTTGCCACTCGAGAGACGACCCGATTGCGTCTCTTTCAATTCTCTCTGCGGGACCAAGCTAGTCAATGGCTAGAACGTCAACCCGCAGGATCCATCACCTCTTGGGATGATCTCACCACTCGTTTCCTTGCTCAGTTTTTCCCACCAGGAAGAACTACCAAGCTAAGGAAGGATATCTTGATGTTTGAACAACGTTGAGGCGAAACCCTCTACGGGGCATGGATTCGATTCAAGGACTTACTCCAAAAAGTCCCTCATCATGGCATAAATCTATGGCTTCAAATCCAAATCTTCTATGACCATGTTGATTACCACACCAAGCGTGCCATCGATCGAGCCGCCGGGGGCAGATTGCGCGACAAAAGCGCCGAGGAATCATGGGAGATCATTGATGAGCTTGCATCCGACGATGATGAATTGTGGCAAGTTTCCCACGATGTACGCTCGGCGGTCAAGACATATTCGTCACCCGATACAGCCAATCAAATTACTGAGGAAAGCGTAAGTGAACTTGAGAAAAGGGTTGCATATCTTATGGAAAAGCAAAAGAGACCCTTAAGTCCACAAAAAGCAACAATTAACTCGGTCTCAAGCGTTAAGCAAATACCATTGTCCGAATCACCCCGTAGGGAAAATACTAAACCTTTCCATAAGCACGCTCCACCCAACCCACCACCTCAGGAACTTAGTCCAACATTCGAAGCTCGAATGAGAGAATACATGTCAAAACACTCCGAACGGTTGGCGAAATTTGAGGAAGCCGTCTACAAACAGAAGGAGGAAATGGAAGAGAAGATGGCGGAGATGACGAACCTTTTGAAAGAATACGCAAATACAAAGGCTCCTAAAAATGTGCTAGTGCGGAAAGATGTTGAAGTTCCCAACACTAAATGTGTTAATGCCGTCTCCGTCGTCCAAGAGGGCGAAAATGATGGAAGAGGAAAGTTGATAACTATGGAAGTTAACAAAATTGACCTCGTCCCACTTAAAGACGGAAACACCAATGCCTACATATGTGATTCCGACAAGGAAAGGAGGCGCCCTCTGAGGAGCGCCAATTGGTAGAACCACCAAAGTCACAACAAGTGAGGCATTACTTGAAGCACGAAATAAACAAGGAAACCATAAACGATTGGGTGGGAAACTATCGACGTACTCATCTACCCAACAAGGAGTCCAAGAGGATGGAACCGGATGATGAATCCGACACATTACCCGGAGGGCAATTGTATGAGTGCCTCATAAGACAAAAGTTAGTGGAAAAGCAGGAATTCTACGGGGTCTTCGAAATACCATGCAGCATTGGAAAACTCAAGTATCTGGATGCGGTAGCTGACCAAGGTTCCGACGTAAATTTGATGCCTTTATCCGTTTATGTCCAGTTAACCGACGAACTGCCATCCATCACCCGTACTAAACTCTCCTTTGCAAAACATTCTTACGAGTACCCGTTAGGAATTGCGGAAGATGTGTTGGTCAACGTTGCCGGATTCCTATATCCGGTCGACTTCATGATTATTGAAAGAAATGACATGAATATGCCAATAATCCTTGGGGCACCCTTTCTCGCGACCACTAGGGCACAAATCAATTACGAAAAAAACACCATCCAAATGAAGAGGGGGAAGAAGACGATAAACTTCCCGACGATTCCACGTCATATACGAGATGTTGCTCTACAAAAGAAGATGGAGGCTAACCCCAATGTAATCCGTGGTAATGTTCGAGAGAAAATCCTTGCATGGGAGGCAAGGATTAAGAATTACAATGAAAATGAGATTAGAGAATGTAAGGGTGGAAATAACGATTATATTGAGGCTGGTGAGCAGCCTAATAACCCCGCTGAATTTACAAAAGGAGACTCAGTGCTTCTAAGGCATTCAGAAACAAAAGCACCTACCGATGAACCAAGTCCCTGGTGGTACGGACCATTCACAATTAAAAGTCTACACCATGATGGGGTGGTAAGCTTGACCAGCAAGGGAGGAGGTGATGTGACTGTGAATGTCAAGCGATTGAGACACCACCACCCTGATAACAAGGATTATATCTATTAGGGATACGTCATTATGAATGATGGAGTCACGTAATGTACGTGACTTTGAGTCTAGCTACAAGACTCGTTAATAAAGAAAAGCGCTTCTTGGGAGGCAACCCAAGCTTTATTTGCTTTGTGTGTTCATTTATTTGTTTGTTTGATTTTATTTGCTTCCGTATGTGTGTTTAAGTTTTATTATTATTGATTCATGTTCAAAAGTAATTTGTGAAAATGCTTTATCTTGTTTTTAACTTCGTCTTAACTACATATAAAGGTATTTTGCAAAAGTTAAGTGTAAGGGAAATCTAAATCGGTTTATTAGAACACAAATGAACATGAATCATAATAATAATAAATTAACATACATATTAGTATTTGTTTGAGTCAAATGCTTGTATCGAGTCATAATGAAGTTTTGCAGGAATTCCAGGAAGTAAGGTATAGGTTTTTCCAAAATTTTTCCGGAAACGTAACATGAGAATTCTGTCAGATCATTTCTGACGGCGTCAGGAGTTACAACCTGACGACGTCAGGTTTAATTTTCTGAAAATTTTTGAAAGTTTTGTTTTCATAAAAAGTTTTTATTAAATCTATAACTTATAATCTCCAGGAATCTGCAAAATTATCATTCCACAAGCATTATATCCTTATATATAGATTTATCCCGCCGATGTTATGCAGGTTTTCGTGTTTGTTTTCTCAGGTTTAACAGGTTATTTTGGACAAGGAAATGTTTTTGGATCAAGCTTATGGCGATGCATTAGTCATGGAGCTTCAACATTCTCTTTGGAAGAAGATCTAACCGTGTTACTTCATTATCCACCGACGAATCAGGGGAGTATTTGATTTCATTCTTTTACTTTATACTTTTACATCTTGTTATTTGAACATTGGGGACAATGTTCATCTTAAGTGTAAGGGGGGGTAAAAGTACGATTAGAGAATACAATTGCGCTTGATTTTTGTTTGTTTAATAGTGGATGTGTAATAAAACTGAGATAAATACCTGTTAGGGTAATTTTAGTGCCAAATTTAAAATTTTTTACAACATATAGGAGTGAAACTTTGATCTTAATGAGCGTCTCACGGATAGGAGTTATATGACTAGCACAAAAACGTACCACTAAAAAATTTTCCACCCCCAAATATGTGAGGTTCGCCCCTAGAATTGGTAGGAAAAGCAATTTGCTATGATGTGTGTACCGGTAGCACTTAGATTCTAGAACTTGCGTTAGGACCATTCCAAGGCCACAAGTGAGACTACATTCGTGTAGTTAGATTTACTACATGATAAGAGGCATTAGGATTCACCCATTGTTTTACACCTGTGTTTTTGTTATAATTACATTGGCTACATTGGTCAAGTAATTCTCCCACACCCTTTGCGTTGTACTCATTTTTAGTACACGATACCCCTAGTACACCTCTCAGAGCCTATCTTTTCGTTTCGACCTTTAAGCATTTTACTTAAAGGAAGAATTTGTTACACCCCACTAAAATGTACACCCAAATCGCCTTAGCCTACCTTGTATGCACTCATTTTTAGTGCATTATTGTGACAACATTTGTTTAAACCCAAGTTAATTATCTAGTTGATTACATGGTTGCTAAGTCGAGTCATATCCTTGTACATATTGTTTTGGGACGATTGGGACTCATGGGTAAAGTACTAGTGTAATGGAGTAATGGGGAAGATCATCATTTATTACCCCCATATGTGCTAAATATTTTAAAAGTACTCCAAGTTTTTCAATTATCTTAATTCGAGTCATTAGAATAGTTATTTGTAAAGTTATGTAAAAGTTCAAGTGTAAGGGGAATGCAATGCCCCTATGATGTATTATTTTGGATGGTAGGGCAAAAGTGTATGCAAAAAAAAAAAAAAAAAAAAAAAAAATCGAAAAAATCAAGAAAAATACAAAAAAATGAGAAAAAGAAAAGTAGAAAAAACATACGGACTACCATCCCGTTTTATTTTATGTTTATTTTATGTTTTTGTTATTTTCTTTCATTAGCTTAAGATTGAGTCGAGTCTTGGCTTAGCAACATTGTATAGTACATGTAATTGATCAAGATCTTTAACTCGCCACCAGTAAAATATCCTTTATCCAACAAAACCGTGTTTTCCTTTTCCCTACACCTAACGTTATAACCCATTTAAAAGCCCTCTTTGATAGTTTATCTTAGGTGCTTACGCCGAGTGGAGGAGGTTTTTGATCCTTTCCCAAGCCTATGGTAATCTATTTGCTATGACAGGTAGTGAGAGATATTATCCGTTTTCATTTATGAGATTTATTTTGATGACACTTGAGAGATGTGAGTATCTAAACACTACTTGTGAGGTGCTAGTTTATAATCTCCGTGCTTATTATGATTAAAGTGGAACGAATATTTGTTGTAATTACTTTTATGTTAACATTAAATGACCCCTAACTTGTATTTTGATTAGAATAAAAGCGCATTTGCTTGAGGACAAGCAAATCTCAAGTGTAAGGGTATTTGATGAAGCGAAAAGTGTACCGCTTTTAAGGGGTCATTTAAGCCCTAAATCGTATTTATTTGATCAAATATTGCCCTAAATCGTTCCTTTTGTCATTTTAGGTACATTTGAGGAGAAATCTGGAAAAGGAAGCATTTTGGACGTTTTTGGAGCATAAAAGTGAAGAAAACGACAAAGTCTCAAAATCTTGCTTGAAGTTACCTTTGACGGCGTCAGGATTAACCCTGGACGGCGTCATGGCTTGGCAAAAGTGGTGGATGTGAAATTTACTCATGATAAGCCAGTGAAAATTGCATGGGAATTCTGACGGCGTCACGCTTTAATCTGATCAAGGTCGTCACGTTATAATTTAAAGAGAGACGGCGTCACGTTCATAGTCTGAGGGCGTCAAGCCTTGATAAGCCAGAACGGATTTTTGAGAGCTAAAGAGGGACGGCGTCAAGAAGGTCATCCGGGAACCCTAAAAGCGGCGAGGTGACGGCGTCACACTCCATAACGTGACGCCGTCAGATCCAAAAATCTATATATAGTTTTGCAATTCTTTGTCATTAGTGTGGAACTTATTGGGGAACTTTTTGTGTGAAAACCCTAGGACGAATTTGGCAGCTCTTTCAAGGCTTTTTTCCTTGAGATCTTCCATGTTACATTGAAGATAAGTTATCAATTAATCATTCAATATGTCTATGTGTTGTTTGATTCTATCTTATTCTTGTCTTTTGTTTAACATGTTAGGCTAGATTTATCTTGTGTTTGCTTAGATCTAATGAAACCTAGCTATTGATTATTGGTTATTAGTGTGTTGTTAGTTGTATTGGATGATTGTTCATCTATGTTAGGCTTAAGAAAACTGGCTAACTTCCTATTCGGTAACTTGCTTGAACGTCTTAAGAAACATGAACCAATGCGTACTAAAGGTTTTTATGGTTGTATTTAATGCACAAGCGAATTCTAGTGATCCCATGTTAGGAGCTTCCTAGCCGGCTCGATATAGGAGTGAAGTAGGAGCTTGTAGAGTTGGGGAAGTACGTACGCCACCCCACGAATGGTATTAAGGAATACACCCGTCATCCACGCAACTAATACACACTAATCAACCGGTAAAAGATAGTTAGGGAGTAAGGAAATCTAAGTAAACACATTTCCCTCCACATAAGTTTTCACCAACATTTTCATTTTCTGTTATTTTATTTTATTTGCATTCGTAGTAATTTGGGTTAGTTGACTAGCAACTAATTCCGCCCACTCTTTCAAACCCGAGATTTTACTTGCTTTCCAAAAAAATATAAAAACATAAAAAGAATCTTCTCTCACCCTTAGACCTATTAAAGTAATTTTTCATACCTAACGAACACTATTCCCTGTGGAGAACGATCAATCCCCCGTACTTACCACTACACTATACTACATCGGTCAGGTACACTGCCTGGTGGGGTTGTAAGCCTCTTGAGATCCCTCGAGAGGTAAAACCTGTTGTAAGGTCGCAAAACCACGCATCACTTATGAGGAGAACTATCCGACTCATGATTTAGAGTTGGCGGCTGTTGTTTTCGCATTAAAAATCTGGCGGCATTATTTGTATGGAGAGTCGTGTGATATCTTCACTGACCACAAGAGTCTCAAGTATATCTTCACTCAGAAGGAACTTAATATGAGACAGAGACGGTGGTTCGAACTTCTGAAAGATTATGACACGAACATTCAGTATCATCCGGGTAAAGCCAATGTGGTGGCTGATGCTCTTAGTCGGAAGTCCGGCATGATAGCAAGTCTTAATTTTGAGCCTTGGATTCTTAACGATTTGGAGATCCTTGATGTTGAGTTTTGTATTCGGGGTTGTGACGGATATTGGGCTAGCCTTAAGGTTGAGTCCAATCTCATCCTACGGATTAAGGAAGCTCAGAAGGATGATGGCGAGCTTTGGGCTGTGGTTCAGAATGTTGGAGAGGGTAAGCAGACAGAGTTCACTGTAGACGATTTTGGTGTGGTATGGTTTGAGGGTCGGCTTTGTGTTCCTAATGATTCCGAACTTCGTGAGGCTGTTCTATCTGAGGCTCATAGTTCCCCATTCACTATTCATCCTGGTTCCACCAAGATGTATCGGGACATTAAGCAACATTTCTGGTGGAGTGGTATGAAGCATGATGTAGCTTCTTTCGTATCTAAGTGTTTGACTTGTCAGCAAGTCAAGATCGAGCATCAGAGGGCTAGTGGTTTGTTGCAGCCCTTAGAGATTCCGACATGGAAATGGGATGAGATTTCTATGGATTTTGTGACAGGGTTACCTCTTACCAGAAGGAAGCATGATGCGATCTGGGTAGTCGTTGACCGGTTAACCAAGTCTGCTCATTTCCTACCCATTCGTGTAGACTATAGTGTCAGTAAGTTGGCGGAGTTGTTTCAGCAGGAGATCGTTAGACTGCATGGTATGCCGTCATCTATTGTTTCTGATAGGGATCCTCGATTCACTTCACGTTTCTGGAAAGGACTTAATAAATCTTGGGGTGCTCATCTTAAGTTTAGCACAGCTTTTCATCCGCAGACAGATGGTCAGTCGGAGAGGACCATTCAGACGTTGGAGGATATGTTACGGTCTTGTGCTTTGGAATGGACGGGTAGTTGGGACGAGTATTTATGCTTAGTAGAGTTTGCGTATAATAACAGTTGGCATGCTAGTATTCGGATGGCTCCTTTCGAGATGTTGTATGGGCGCAGGTGTAGAGCGCCGGTTTGTTGGAACGAGGTAGGTGAGCGTGTTATTGAGGGTCCCGAGTTAGTACAGATTGCTAATGAGAATGTGGAGATTGCTAGGGAAAAGTTGAAGGAAGCTCGTGCTCGTCAGAAGAGTTATGCCGATAAGCATCGTCGGGATTTGGAGTTTCGTGTTGGTGATCGTGTGTTCCTTAAGGTTTCGCCATTTCGTAGGGTTAAACGTTTTGGGATCAAGGGCAAGCTTAGTCCTCGATTCATCGGACCATTTGAGATTCTTGATCGTATTGGCGAGGTTTCTTACCGTTTGGCTCTTCCGCCTCAGTTATCACATGTTCATAATGTTTTCCATGTATCTCTTTTGAGGGGATACAATTATCATCCTTTGCATGTGGTATCTTATCCACTTGATCAGATTCAGCCGGACATGTCTTTATCCGAAGAGCCGGAGGCTATTTTGGACCGGCAAGAGCGGGTCATGAGGAATAAAGTCATTCCATTCGTAAAGGTTCTTTGGAAGAATCACCCAAAGCGCGAGGCTACCTGGGAAACTGAAGAATTGATACGTGCTAGTTATCCTCACTTTGTATTCTGATCTGGTATGTCTTTGTTTTGCTTTCCGTTTCATTTCATCTGTACTTCTTTGCAAATTTCGGGGACGAAATTTTTCTGTTAGAGGGGAAGAAGTTGTAACACCTAAAAATCTAAAACGTGTAAAATGACCAAATTGCCCCTACAAGTTTATTTATGTATTTAAAAGCTTATAAAGTACCGAATCGATCCCAAACTTCTGGAAAGGAACAAGTTATGATACCAAATAATTTTGACAACTTCGATTAATATTTGTACAAGTTACAAAATGACCAAAATACCCTCCTATGAACCGAATGAATAAAAACCATAATATTATGTTTTAAAAAGGGTAACAAAAATACATTTAAGTGAGGAAATCAATCAAATTAATTCCCCTAACTATATTTCTGTGATTTTGGGCAATCACCCTCCCCTATGACTCGGCAATCTATTGCTTATAATAGATCTCATCTCAAAACCCTAAAAACCTAAATACCGAATAGAATAAAACAAACACAAAAATACTTTGCGACTTCATACGAATTTCTGGAGCTTGGAGGATAATTTTTTGGTGTTGTTCTTGATCTAAGGAAGCCTAGAAAATTGGGCTAGGTCGTGGGTCTCGCTCTCTTGATCGCTATCCATTTTCTTTGTCATTCGATAGGTAAAAATCTATACGACCCATACGTACCTCCTAAAATTCGTTTAGCATTTTTCTCATACTCCTTATAACGTATATACTCTGTGAAAAATGGCTACAAGGTGGTTGGATCATTCGTGTGCTCGTGGTGAATTTTGTGGTGTCGCGTGGTGAACCGAGGAGTAATAGTTCGTACGACCATCCTACACGTTCATTCTTCGAATTGGTATTTTTCCTATGATCTATCAATCTCATATAACTCAGATAAAATGTGAAAATTGACCCATGAAATCTAAAATAAATCGTATGAATTAAAGTGGTTAAAATACGTATAAAACACAATATATGTTATGCGAATTTTCCAGGTGTTGTAATCATTTTTCTTGGACCTTATACGACTTATGTGACTTGGGAAAATTAATGTTTCGAATATTAGAAGCTTGGTTGAATCGTGGTTAATTTTTGTACATATCGTATATATTAGAAGGGTTTGATCGAATGAGTTTAAAACCCTAGCTGCGATTAGGGTTAAGGTTGGGATATTTTATGAGGTAATTAATGCAGTAAAATGATAGTCTAATGATGAGAAAATGATTGGGGCATGATGGTTAAAGTTGGATTAGGGTTTCGAATGATATGTATATACGAATTGGACTTTTAAAAAAAAAGGGGGGCGTTTGTAATTTGTAAAACTTGTGGGTCATTTTTGTCATACCCTATAAATCGTGACTAAAGTGAATAAAGTATAACATGTGGGTTGTTAGTGTAAAATATGGAACATGTTGAATTAAATTGGAAATTGTAATTATAATTATGTCGAATTGGAAAATAAATAATTAGAGGGGCCTGTTTTGTAATTTTGGAATACTTTTAGGTGCTTCGTATAAATGGTATTATGAGGGACTAATATGTAAAATTGGATATTAAATGGACTAAAGTGTAAATAGGTTAGAATAATAACGATTTGTAGATTTATTTAAGTTAGGGGACTAAATGTGCAATTTATGAAAAGATGAGGACTATTTCGTACAACATCTAAGATATGGGTTATATTCTATAATTTTGAAATGTTGAGGGCTTGTTCTGTTAATATAGATATATAAAGGATTAAAATGAGATTTAAGGAAACTATGGGGTTTAATTTAGAAACTTATAAACTAGAGGGTATAAAATGTAAAATGGGTATAATTGAGGTGTTTAATTCGTACACATGCTTAAAATATGAATTGAATGTATAATTTGGGATAATTACATTTTAGACCCTTAACTTTGGTTTAATTACATCTAAAACCCTAATTTATAAAGAGTTGACATAATTAACCCTAAACTATTGAAACTTGTCAAAACACACCCTATATCCATAATATGATTATTTAATGACTTAACCTAATCCCTAATGTCTTAATCTTTCTAATTAAGGAAACTTACTAAATTTGGAAACCTGCTAAAAAAGGAAAGCTACTTAAAATGGAAAGTCAGTTAAAGCCTATTGTAACACTCTTCTACTCTCTTAGGTGTGAAGAAGGAGAGGACCTGATCCGTTCCTATTTTGCTATCTTGTGTCTTTGTTTGCATTTCGAAATAAGGTACAAATATTCTGCTCTTTTGATAAGGAGCCTTCGGTCTCTATTCTGATTTGTATTAGGGATTCCTAAGCCATTGCTATGTTCCCTACATTGTGATAAGAACCTTTGATATTTGAACCTGTGACATAAGAACCTTTGATATTTGAACCTGTGACATATGAACCTTTGATGTGAACCTGGAGATTTGAGCTGTGATTATGACCATGTGAACCTTTGTTTTGATATGAACCTTTGACCCTTAACCCCAGTTTGATACCCGAGCCAAATGTGTTCCCTAGCCATGAAGGTAACATGGCCGTGTCTGTGATGCACCACTGGCATGACTAGTGTGTAGCCCTAGTGATTTGGTTACACCGTCCCCATTGTGATTGTGATATGCGCGCTTTATATTATTATGACTAATGTGATTTGTGTGGGGGGCGAATGGATGCATCCTAGTTTCGTTTGTGATATGTGATGTGATATGTGATATGTGGTGACTGAGGATGGGTGCAATCCACTTCTTTCACAAAATGTGGGAGCTGATCACTCCAATATGATACATGAGGACACCCCTCATATTATCTGGTTACTAAAGAGGTATCCCCTCTAGATTGCTACAGGATTGTGATATGTGATGTGATGTGTGGGCTCGTGGTGGATTACTGTCCTAAAACCTTTACTCTTTATACCTTTTCTTATATCTTGCTCATTATGATGTACCTGTTCATTTCTATTTGTTTTCGTTTCTGTTTAATATTATATATCTGTTCACTGGGCTTTTTAAGCTCAGCCGCATTTCTTTTCCCTGCGGCAGGTATCTAAGCTAGGAGCTGGGTTTTAGCTTTGGGATGAGAGCAACTTGTGTGAAGCTTAGACTTTAGACATTTTAGTCTTACCATTTGGATTTTGATTCTGTTATGCCATTGTTTGGGCATTTTGGATTTATGTACTTCAGTTATTTTTGTTTTCATTTCTGGTATAAGTCATGTTGACTTATTTTCCCTTTTATCAGTAATGTTATAGACTTGTGATGTTTTGTTTTGAATGCTTGTTATCTGATGTGAAACCATTGTTGTGATATCTTTACCCTTGTCGGGTTGGGGTGTTACAACCACCACCGTTAGGGTTGTTGAATGACGATGGAGAGAAGGTGGGTGAAGATGGAGGTCATTTGAATGATTGGGTTAGGTTTAGAGAAGCTGGATACAAAACTAATAAATTTCCCAGATTCAATAGCCAAGCATGAATCCACCTACTTTCATGAATCAATAATTTTTTTTAAAGGTAATAATAAACCTTTTTTTAATCCTTGCTTAATTTATGTTTCATTTTACTAAAGTTCATGATATAGGTTTGTTGTAAATTGTGATTTGTCCCCTATTTACCGGTGGGTCAGGTTACATTCAAGGATAATGAGGCTGTTATCAAGGACCTGCTGAACCAATTTTATGTTATGGTATGTTATAGTATACATCTCTAATATCAAATTTCCCTCACTTTATTTGTTGTAAGTATGATTGTTACATCATCTACACTTCTAAGTTATTTGGTGGCAAGTTGGAGGATGCCCATAAAGTGTTTGATTAAATGCTACTGTAGGATGAAATTGAATTTACGGTTGTGACGAGGCCATAATCACATAATCAGGTATACCACGTGTTTATCATGACAATTTTGTTAGATGACCATTTTCAATGGTGTTTGGATTGCTTATTTGCCTTTTGTGTTTTGTAAAAGGAAATAAGCACTTTTAATGAGAAAATACTGAGGATTTGTCACATGTCTCTGGAAATCGCAGCCTAAAAAAAACCCAAAAAACAAAAAGATTAAAACATGTTCCATGTGGCAAATCCTCAGTATTTTCACTTGAATGGAAACGGCCAAATGGGTCAAAAATTTCAGTAGTGTACATTTATTGTATTTTCACTTGAATGGAAACGAGCCAAATGGGTCTAAAATTTCAAGAGTACATTTATTGTTATGGATATAGGTTTTTATCGATGTATGAGGATAACTTCATTCCATGCTATGGATTTGGAGACGGTATACTTTTATAAATTACTTTTTATTCTTTATAGTGATTCTACAAGCCTGCATTTATAATAAGTACAAATTTAGAAAGATTTAATTAATTGTTTGGCATTACTGTGCAGCGACTATACAAGATCAGCATGTTTTCAGCTTTTATCCGGAAGATAGATCATGTAATGGATTTGAAGATGTGATGGGCAAATAAAGAGAAATCATTCCTCAGTTAACGCTTGCAGGTTTTGTATCCACTTCCAGAATGTCTATTTTGAACTCAACGATATCATCATGCTCATTGTTGAACTAATGTTTGACTCATCCTGCAGGACCAACATCTTTCGCCCCAGTCATTGAACAAGCTATAACAATTGTTAAAAAAAGTGGGGGCCATCAGCAATGACTAATAAAACATGATACTGGCCATCAGCAATGATTACCGAAACAATTGACGATTGAACATGAAGAAGTAGTGGAACCAGTGAGTGTAGATCCACATGTTAAGGTATGAATTACAGTTTTATTTTGCGTTTTTAGGTGATTGTGATTCAATTAAAGTTTGGTAATGATGATGATTGCATGTTGTTTAGGTGGTTGAGAGGATTACACCGAATAATTGTAATGAGAAAGGCGGTGATTATAATGTTAGGAAAGTGTCAGATGATTTGGTGTCAGTTGGTGACAGGAAGTTCATGTTGGATGCGGTGCTTAACGCAAAATCTACTCAGGTATGGAGAACTATTGTTGTTTCGTGTTTATTTGTTAATTATGTTTGATAAGGATATCTGTTTATTATATACGTGATCGTGTTTACCTGTTGATTAATGATGGTATGAGTAGTATCACATTTAGTAAGAGCGTAAGACGGAAAACGTAAAATGTTGTTGAGTGTGTTTTTTTTCTTAAATCAACGATAAGAACTAAAACATTTATAATGAGTCTGGATTTGTAATAGGTGCGGTTCAGGTAGTCAGCTTTATAGAATTACAAATCTTCTAACGGGAATAGGTGGTCCCTAGGAATGGCAGAAATTATGATGCATAACAGGCTCAGGTTGAACTGGATTAATTTTATCAATTACTTTTACTAAATGATTTACGATGTCTGATGGCCAATCATAACCCCAATGTGGCTCCGTCAATGTGACAGTCATAAACCTGGATACAATTGAATTTTTCTAGATGGTTAGTTAAATGGGTTGTGTGTGGGTTGGTGACTACAAACTGATTATCTTTGACTTGAAAATGCAGTAATTTGATAATCCATAATCGCTTTCAAAACTCAATGCTTTTTGTTTTGGGATTTTGGTTAAATTAATAAGTTATGAATATATCTGCAGGTTACTGAAGGACTTTCACGTGCAGGGCTCGAGTCTTCCAACCTTATTGTTGGTATCGACTTTACTAACAGCAATGAGTGGTTAGTTTTTTCTATCCTTCCATTCTTGATAAATTATATCGTCCAACTTATTGGAATTAACGGTTTACATGTACGTAATTTTGTCGTTGGTATCCTTATTGTTGAAATACTTTAATACAAATTATTGTTTAGTCTTCATGTTCGCAATTCTAATCAGGTAGGATTGAATTCTGTTTTCTTTGTAATGATTATGTTGATCCATTTAATTGAAGCCCAAATTACAAAGTATGATTTGTAGTCAACATCACGTGTTACCATTAATATGTCATAATTTACCTGACTTCCCTCAACTGCTCTCTTTTAGGCTCAATTATACATCAGTTTGGAACTTTGACATGCATTTCACAGAATATTTCAGTAACATCTATATGGGGGGTAAGCGTCGTCCCTTTTTAGGTTTTGAGCGGGAGTGCAAATGGGTCATTTTGGATTATAGTTAGTTCATATAGTGCAAATTGCGTATATCATTGGTATGTGAATTTATTCTCCTGGTAAAAATTGCCCGTAACCAGTTAAGCATAAATCAGCTATTTTACACTCTTAGTGGTAAAAGTTTCATAATTGATGCTATGGATGAGAATTACATGAAAAAGACTATAGGAAAACAATGGCGGATATGCTATTTTTGCTTAACTGAAGCTCTAATGTTTCATTGTATTGATATAATATGTTTTACCACTGGAAAAAGGAAACGCAGTTGTGATTTCGCATCTAATGTTTTTTGTTGTATAATGTTTTTTACCAGTTTGCCAGTTTTTATTAATGATTGTTTGATTGGTGCTTTCTTGCACAAAAAAAAAAGAAGAGAAAATAGTGAATGAATGGGACTTGAGGTTTGAGTACATTAAGGGATGACATACTAGCTTCATTAATGGCTGAATATGAATTCAGCCCTACAGCAACTTGATGGTATATACATGTGACGAATCCTCAGTATTTTCACTTGAATGGAAACGGCCAAATGGGTCTAAAATTTCAATAGTGTACATTTAAGTAAAGAAAGGCATATGCATGTGGGATTGTGAACACAATATAATCAAAGCATAGAGAGGAGGGAGGATGCCTAAAGTGACGGATATTCCTGTTACATCAAATGGAGAAAAGTTAATCAGTATTTTATCAGATAGGGATATTCGGATACTGAATGTGGACACAAATACTGAGCGAGTCATATCTGAAGAGCACCCAATCACCTCTCTTTCTGTTTCAGATGATAACAAGTATTTGATTGTTAATCTCAACAACCAAGAGATCCATATGTGGGATGTTGAAGGGTCGTGGGAAAAGTCGTTGAGGTACAAGGGCCATAGACAAGAGCAGTATGTGATACATTCTTGCTTTGGTGGGGTCAATGGCACATTTATTGCTAGTGGCAGTGAGAATTTTCAGGTATATACTGCATTCGTACTTAAGTCTGATTTGAGGGAGTGTTTGGCTTATTGTTCATTTGTTTGGCTAAATTCATTATGATCATCATTATTTACTCGGTTTAACTCTATCTGACTTGACCAGTACTAAAAATGACCCATATCCATTTTGACCCTTTATTTACCCGCCCATCTTGCCATCTTTAACATTCTCGGATGAAATCACATAAGACACCTTCTAGCAATTGCATCAATCATCCTCCTTTGTCCAAGCAGGTGTATATTTGGAATTGACGCAGTCCTGACCCAATAGAGGTGCTCTCTGGCCATAAAAAGACTGCTGACGTTCGTCAAGCAGGCCACGTGGATTCCCATCTATTTCACTGTATGAATTCCAAGCTGTTATTTTCATATGGTAACAAACCGTGTGACTCATTTACGTCTTTAAATTTTAAATGCAAATTTTTATAGTATCGTTGCTCACTATACCAAAGTAAAGTAGTTTCATGACGTGTTATAGTTTAACGGCAACAAATAGAACAACAAGTTGGCTACTTTCCAAGTTCCATCAGAATTAATGTATCTTCTTTTTGCCCCACTATTTGACAAAGTAACATTTACATGCACTAAGCAACTGCCAAGCAGTTTTTTGCATCACTATCTTGGTTAATGAGTTCTGATTTTTGGTATATAGGGGATAAACAGCCTTTGCCATGGGAAATGCGTGTTAGCGTTGCTTACCATATTGCACAAGCACTCGAGCATTCCAACGCGGAGAATCGGAAAATATATCAACGATGTGGTCACTCCCTCCGGTAAAGCTTATGATTTCAACTTCTTTGTTTTACATATATATATTTTTTGTTTAATTAATATTATCGTTTGTTTTCAGAAATCAGAAGTATCAGGTTATAACAAGAAAGAAAGATGTGTGAGGTAAGTAATATTAATCTTATGTTTCATGTTAGCGTTATGTGTTGTGACACACTGGATGTGGAGAACAACACAAGAAGAGTAACAGACCAATTATGCTTCGGTTTTTGATATAGATGGTGCAATAATCCCAAATACGACTGCTGTTAATAATAGTAGTATTCCTGATGTTAATGTTCATATTGATAGTACGGAGACCTAATTATTTGATCATTAAAAATGAATTGGGGTTTAATACTTTGGCTTTAAATTAATTCCCTTTCGAACTTTTATATAAAAGATTGAAAGTTTTCGATTTGTGGGGTTTTCATTTTCCATGTGCGGATTTTTTCGAGGTTTGGAGCTGCGACGGTGAATAAGTTTAATGCGGAGGATAAGCTTCACGCAATTCAACCTGTGGTTTTGGGTAACTTTTTAGTATTTAGTCTAATATACTTTCTGTTTACATTATATGCTATAGGATAGTTTTTTTTAAGTCTAATATGGAGTACCTTTTAATATGCATTTTAACATGTACAATTAATTCTACAAGGATAAGGTCGGTTTCACTGAGGGTTAGGAAGTTTGGATTTCAAGGTAGTGATGCAAAAATTAACCATGTAATCCATAAATGCTGAACACGGTTAATTTTTGGATTACATAGTAATGTGAAACATGAAATACTGTTATAGTATATGATTTGTTAATTTTTATTTGACCGGTACTAATACACTGACCATTATTGTTTTAGGAATGGCCGGACAACTACAGCCTGTAGCAGTTCACATGCAAATGATAGACGTCAACGTGCAGCCGGTCGAGGTCTTTCAACAAATTAATTTTTTTGTAGTCTGGATGTTCTGCTGCAATTAATACTTTTAAGAATTATAAAGGTTTGGAAATACTTTGTTATCTGGCCATAAAGTTTAATAAAAAATAAATAAAATAAAAAATAAGAGCAAAACACTCCCGTGGCAACGCGCGGGTTTCCCAGCTCGTTTCTATTGTTTGGTTGTTGGAGAAAAAAAAGTGGAGAATTTGAATTCTTTAGGGAGTTGGGCCCTTTTTATTTTTCATTTCTTCATTTCCTTTCTAATCGGTGTTGAAATGGTTTCTCTATCATTTCGAGGTTTGGGTCCGTTTGGTTTGTTGGTATGAATCACAATGGGTATGGGTATTGGTATAAGGTGGAATGGTAATGAAAGGAATGAGGAAACCCCCCACACACATAAGATATGAGGAAACCCATACCCTTGGGTATCCTCATTCCCATTCCCCCCAACCAATAACCAACCAAACAACATGAATGACTTTCAAAGTCATAGATTCATTCTCATTCCCCCCAACCAAACTGGCCCTAAATATTGTAACCCCACGTGAGTGGCACATTCTTAGTCATCTTTCACACACATCTTTACAACCCAATCAAACCCTAACCCCAATATGGTTGCCAATCATTCTCAGGCCGTTTTTAATCCGTTTCGATCATCTTTTGCACCTTAATCTTGTCGTCATATAATTGAGTTTATTTGTTGTTTTCGTGTGTAGTCTTTCACCAAGTATGTTCTTGAGTTTTAATTGTATATTTTGTGCTTAGGTTCGATTTTGATTTTTGTGAAATTGTTTTCAACAAAAGTTTTAATTCTTTCAATAAAAAGTGGGGTTTTTTTTTTTTTTTTTTTTGGGTTCAATTATCGAGTTTATTTTTCATGTTATCAACCAATGGAATTGGACTTTAAATTTCTCTACTATTTCATTTCTCTAAATTCTATTCTCTACTTCATTTCGAATCTCTGAAATTTTCTCTACCAAACATGCCCTAAACTCTCATTTGATTGGTTGAAATAAGAAGGGAATGACACCCGAAGAAAAGAGTAATATTTTAGTTGAGCTTTTGTCATAATATCAAAAAATTAATAGTTTAAATACTATTGTATTTTTAAATATTCGGAATGAGTTTTTTTAACGAGCTGATAACAAAGAAGTAAGAACAAATCCATTCAAAGTTTCATTTATTTGCGTGGTCATGTATATTTAAAACCCCTTGATCATTCTTTGATTTCATATAACTAAACCAAGTTTCTTCCTTTTAGTACAATTTGGTTTGCTTCATGAAATTTGTTTTTTCCCTTCTTGCGTCAATTAGACTAGCAGGGTACCTGCGCGTTGCGGCGGCAGGTACCCTGAAATAAAATTTTCTGGTGAATCATGTATTTTAGTTTATTATGTTTTTTTTTACAATACATTTACGGATATCAAGAATTTCGTTTAGCTCGTGCCCGTTGACTCGTGTTCGTTCGTGCTCGAGTCCGTTTGGCCCATGCCCGTTCGGGCTCGAGCCCGTTTGGCCCGTGCCCGTTCGGGCTCGAGCCCATTTGGCCCGCTGCCCGTTCGGGCTTGAATATTTGTATCATGTGCTTTATTATTTGTATTAGTGACATTTAATTCAAGAATTGTGTTTAAGTTGGTTGTACAATATGCTTGATAATTTGTATTTCTTATGTAAGGGGTGTTTTAATTATTTAATAACTGCATTAATTGTATTTATTGACCCGTTAATTAATTGTATTTAATGTACATAATGATTTATTTATTGTATTTAATGTTAGTATTTCTATTTTAATTAGTTGTACTTTGAGCTTAAGAACTTGTAAATGTTAGAAAATGTGTTTTAATTACTTGTACTTTTAGCTTTATAACTTGTATTGCTTAATTTTAAGTATTTCTATTAATAGTAGGCCTTTGTGCATTATAAGATAGTTAGATAATACTCGTAAGGTTATCATACACTTTACGCTAGTACACCGTAGATCGGTAGATGTCACCGCAACTTACCACCAATACTGGCAATGAGTGTCACATTATTTGCTAATAAGGCCAATAAGCTCGACCCGTTTGTTTAGGTATTAGGTTTTATTGTTTCTTTTAAATAAACAATTGTAATATGTTTCTTATAATTGAATCTGATCTATAATATTTTTTATTTCCTTCTGATTTCTACAACATTAGCATAACTTCCCACCACTTTTACCTTCATGATGATCGATACCAAATCTTAGACTAACTATTGGTCCCTAACAAATGGAGACACAAATCTTAGACTAACTATTGGTCCCTAACATTAACATAGCTTGAACATCTTTGTTCTCACTTGAATCCAAACCAAATCTTAGACTAACTATTGGTCCTAACAAAAATGGGGACACAAGTCATGTTGGTCCAATTTAAGGGCTGTTTTTTACATAAGTCATTGTGTGGTGGGTCCAAATAATTCTAACATGCTCTTGCTTTTTTTCTTTTCTTAATAAAGTGTTACATTTTTATGTGTCACATATA
Organism: Artemisia tridentata subsp. tridentata; assembly: GCA_021014915.2. Taxonomy (NCBI): domain Eukaryota; kingdom Viridiplantae; phylum Streptophyta; class Magnoliopsida; order Asterales; family Asteraceae; genus Artemisia; species Artemisia tridentata. Next base: position 27,156,561 of record CP139502.1, on the reverse strand, counting down.
TGTGGTGGGACACTAGTTCTACTCTCACCCTTCATGTATTATTTTTGCCTTCACACGATAGTAAAATGGTAAATTGAATGTAAAAAAGCTTAGACTGTTCGTAATACAGTGCATGAGACCTTCTCACGCGTTAGCTGTGTTATGAGAGGTATTAGCCCACGAAGGTGTGAGTGATAGGTGAGTGAAAATGAAGCAAGATTATGTAGCATTGAGATGACAGCGGAAAAAGAAAAGAAAGGTAAACCACTACAAACAGGCTCACATAGTTTCACGTCAAAGATAGAGACGGGAGGGGGTAGGGTGGCCACATGCTCCCTAGTGAAAAAAATTGTAGTGTAACTTTTTAAAAATATCTCACTATTTTTGTAATGTGCTCCTCTAATTAACCAATTTGTAATGTAGTTTTTAAAAATTATCAAAGTTTGCCTTTGATCATAACTTTTTGACTCCGCCCCTATTTCAGGTAAGCTATACTTTATATCGATGATCAACAGTTTTGGATATGTGCACATGTTTGTGGGGAATTATGACAAGTAATTAATATAAAAACACCATAATTCGATATAATTGCATATATAAAACTCATTAAGCTAGAACTTCAAATGTACATGGTTCATGTCTTCCATTATTTCCTTCTCATCATTAAATTCATGATTAAGAAAATATATATTTTACTATTTGTTCCTTTATTTAGATATACTTAGGGGCTGTTTCTTTTTTTTTCCTGTTTCTAGTTATTGTCTGTGTGGATATATGTGTCCTGTTTCTAGTTAGTGTCTGTGTGGATATATGTTGTTTCTTTTTTATGCTTAATTGACCATCTTAATACGAGTTTTTTCCCGAACTAGTGTAGGTGGAAAAAATTTATAAAAATTCGAAAAATTTATGAAAATTCGAAAAAATTTATAAAAATTTTAAAAAAATTCGAAAAATTTTAAAAATTCAAAAAATTTATAAAAATTCAAAAAATTCGAAAATTTTATAAAAAATTATAAAAATTCGAAAAAACTTATTAAAATTTTTAAAAAATTCAAAAAATTTATAAAAATTTATAATTTTTTTAAAATTCAAAAAATTTGTAAAAATTTATAATTTTTTAAAAATTCAAAAAAATTATAAAAATTCGAAAAAAAATTTAAAAAATTCAAATTTTTTATAAGTTTTTTTGAATTTTTATAAATTTTTATAAAATTTTCGAATTTTTTGAATTTTTTAATAATTTTTTGAATTTTTATAAATTTTTTATAAAATTTTCGAATTTTTTGATTTTTTATCAATTTTTCGAATTTTTATAAATTTTTTTGAATTTTTATAAATTTTTTGTATTTTTATAAATTTTTGGAATTTTTATAAATTTTTTTCGAATTTTCATAAATTTTTCGAATTTTTATAAATTTTTATAAATTTTTCGAATTTTTAAATTTTTTTTGAATTTTTATAAATTTTTTCGAAGTTTTCTAAATTTTTCGAATTTATTTTTTCCACCTACACTAGTTCGGGAAAAAACTCGTATTAAGACGTCCTGGATAGAAACAGCATCAAATTTTGCCCCTTTCACATTAAGGATTCTCTTTTGCAATAAGTTAAAAAGAAACACCAAAGTTTCCTGTTTCCAGCCAGTTTTGTTACCAAACAGGATATTAAGCAGAAAGTAAACAGCCCCTTAGTGTTACATTACCTAACTTCTTTTTACCCGGTTCTTGACAATGGTTGCACTCCTTTTTTGATTTTAATAAATGTTCATTTTCGTAATGAGCAAAGTTTGAATAAAATATCATTAACTAAACTTTTCATAAATCAAATATCATAGTTATCCGTTAAATATTACTCGTATTTTATTTGATTGAAATATAAAGTAAATCCTTATTCTAAAAAATCTTAAAATAATAACGCAGACACTTATTGTGAGACAAATTGAGTTATTATTAAACTTCTTTGCAAAATAATAATGTCATATACAAAAGTAAGTCTTTCAAAAATACATGTACCCGCGTAATCTGACTTAACCCGAACCCGAATAAGTTTATTGGGGTCGGATTACACGGGTTGAAAAACCTTATCCGGGTTATTCATGTTAATCCGATTAACCCGAATTCTTATTAAGGTCAGGTTCGGGTGAGCGCTTTGAGCTTATTCAGGTTTCGGGTTAACTCGAATAACCCGCATAAGAGACTTTTAAACCTTTTTTCATATATTACTTTGGTTTTCTATAAAAATTTACCCACTTTTTCTTTTCTGTAAAAAAAATAATAATAATAAAATTCTTAAATTTGGCTTATTTGGGTTAACACAAAACCCAAATAACCCGGACCCAAATAACACGTATCTAGATAACCGAAACCGAAACAACCATAATTTTATTAGGGTCAGATTCAAGTAAGGATATGGGTCGTAGGATTCAAGTGAAAGAAAGAATCATGATGGCAAAAGCTAAAAACTAGAAGTTGTTATTTGGCTCATGATAGTACGAAGAACCCAGGCTACCGATAGTTTTAGAACTATTGTGCATTTTTTTTTTTTTCAATTAGGAAGGTGTTCTGAATTCGTTAATTGATATGGAAAAGGATGTGATTCGTATACCACCATAAAACGTGTGTTGTTTGTTTATTTTGTTCTTAAATGAGCGAAACAGAACACATTAAAGAGTTGAATCAGTTTAAAGGGAAATTGGTCATTAGTCATTGCACATGTTTTGGTGGTGTATGATGATTTTTGCACCTAAGTAAGCGTGAAGGTGATCTCTGGTGTCCGATTTCTGTTTCAAAATGGATGTTTTTTTTTCCTTATTTGGACGCACGGGTTTAGTTTTAGGGCTCAAAACCGTCTCAATAATAGCTGTATATTCACTACCGGTAGTTCAATACAATCATTTTATCATTGAAAGATTCGGCATTTTGTAATCTTAGTTAAAAGAACATAGTAATATAAAATATAAAAAGTATATAAAGCACGCTAAGTTTTATAAAAGGGTACTAACTTCTGTGATCTAGTGTTTGTATAAAGCTTTCGCTTACGATAAACCATTCCATATTGGTTTGTATTCTGGATCGGAAAAGGTGCTTACTGTTGTGACCATTTGTTACAGGTTTGTTTTCTGACGAACCATGGAAAGGGAGAGGTTTGGGATGGAGAACGATGATGAAGGCTGTCAGTGGATTGGTGGAGAATTTTTTTATGGAAAGCATAAGGATAAACGTCACTAGGCCAAAGATGATGTACTCTATGGTATCTTTGCTGACTCCGACAGTAACTATGAAGGTGGCTCTGGTAAGAAAAAACGGAGGAAAGATTTTTCCAAAAACAGGATCTTACGAAACCACTAAATTTCGTGTCTAGTGGCGTTGTGATGCCAAGTAAAGAAATTGACCAGAACTGAATTCCAAAGAGGAGAATGGAAGAGAGGATGAAGATATTCGAGATGATGGTGGTCGGCCTGGTTTAGGTCTCGGGTCACCTGGTTCAGCAACGGCTAGTCTTGGGCTTGGTTTAAATTCGAAGAACGCCAGTGGGGCTAAAGAAGAAAAGGCCAATGATGATGGTGTAGACTGATACGAACTGGATCGATAATGAGATAAAAGAACAATAAAGATAGAATAATCGACATTCGAGAGGTCGAATAAGCTCTACCAATTGACACGAAATCAATAAACCATTAATAATAATATGCATAAGTTGTTTTACAGCCCTAATGATCTTTAGATACTAAATAAATCCTATACTTGCCATAATACTATATTTTGTTTACCAAGATAATACAATAAAAGGAAATTACTAGAAAAGTAAACTAATTAATAATAAGGAAATATTAATTAATAATAGTAAGAAAATATCCTAATGATCAGGGTCGTATCATTACTCCCGCCTCCAAAAACACCTTGTCCTCAAGGTGTGGCTGCAAACATTCTTGATTCCGGGATCCTATGTTCTCCTTTGTGCAAAGAGATGTTCAAACCAGAAAACTTGTTCCAACCACCCAATGAAGATCATAGTTTGCTGCCATGAAAACCCTCTCTTGTACTTTCTTCCTAACACTTGGACTACCAAATCCAACACATGATCACATTTTAAGTTAGGCTCATACGAAGGCCAATAACTTGGTTTTAGTGCCTGACCTTCATGTGTCACATCCATGTGTGGTTTTAGATTACAATAATCAGGTGTGTCATGAATATTCTGCAAACCAGTTTCACTAGGAGGCTGCCAATCATCTTCTCCTTGTGCCCTCAAGGAATTTGTTCCATCTTTTTCCGACTTCTGTTCCACGGCCTCTGAACCTGACCCAAGACCAACACTTTCACCACATTTTTCTGTTGCCAAGGTCTAGGTTGGGACCGTAATGATTTTACTTTCTGAATTCTTATCAATCTCATCCTTCATCTCCTTTAACCTTAGTTTTATCTTGGCAATCTGTTATCGAATCCCCACCATATCCTTATAAGAGTTTGGTTCAGTAACCACCATTCTTTGCTCAGATGCGAGAAAAGCTCGTTGCTTTTCAAACTGGGCTTGGATTCGTCTTACCTTATCATTCAATTCTTCTTCAAAGGCGCTCATGTGTTCCATTGATTCAAGAAATCAAATAGGTATACTTTTTCGTGGCGAACAGTAATTCCTCCGCTCGGTGAACAGTGCTTCTGATGAACAGCATTCGGATGAACAGTAACTCGATGAACTTTTTATTTTTTTTATTTTTTTTGAAACCCTATAATCGAACAGCTCTGATGCTAATTGATACGAACTGGATCGATAATGAGATAAAAGAACAATAAAGATAGAATAATCGACGTTCTAGAGGTCGAATAAGCTATCCCAATTGACACGAAATCAATAAACCATTAATAATAATCTGCATAAGTCGTTTTACAGCCCTAATGATCTTTAAATACTAAATAAATCTTAGACTTGCCATAATACTATATATTGTTTACCAAGATAATACAATAAAAGGAAATTACTAGAAAAGTAAACTAATTAATAATAAGGAAATACTAAATAATAATAGAAAGAAAATATCCTAATGATCAGGGTCGTATCATAGACTTTCTTCCTACGGCATTTGGTAAAAAGATCAAAGAAGGTGCACTTCAGAGACGCGAGATGGAAAAAGAGAAATCGAAATTAAACAAAAAGTCTTCTCAATCAGGATCAGGAAAGAGAGATGCAAAAGAAGATGGAAATGTTGGTGTATTCTAGAAACACACAAAAGGGATTGGTATGAAATTGCTCGAGAAGATGGGGCATGGAAGCCGCTGATTGATGCGTGGGTTTTGCAACCTTACAACAGGTTTTACCTCTCGAGGGATCTCAAGAGGCTTACAACCCCACCAGGCAGTGTACCTGACCGATGTAGTATAGTGTAGTGGTAAGTACGGGGGATTGATCGTTCTCCACAGGGAATAGTGTTCGTTAGGTGTGAAAGACTACTCTAATTAGGTCTAAGGATTGAGGAAGATTCTTTTTTGTTTTTATATTTTTTTGAAAGCAAGTAAAATCTCGGTTTTGAAAGAGTGGGCGGAATTAGTTGCTAGTCAACTAACCCAAAATTACTACGGATGCAAATAAAATAAAATAACAAAAATGAAAATGTGGTGAGAAACTTATGTGTAGAGAAATGTGTTTACTTAGATTTCCTTACTCCCTAACTATCTTTTACCGGTTAATTAGTGTGTATTAGTCGCGTGGATGACGGGTGTATTCCTTAATACCATTCGTGGGGTGGCGTACTTACTTCCCCAACTCTACAAGCTCCTACTTCACTCCTATGTCGAGCCGGCTAGGAAGCTCCTAACATGGGATCACTAGAATTCGCTTGTGCATTAAATACAACCATAAAAACCTTTAGTACGCATTTGGTTCATGTTTCTTAAGACGTTCAAGCAAGTTACCGAATAGGAAGTTAGCCAGTTTTCTTAAGCCTAACATAGATAAACAATCATCCAATACAACTAACAACACACTAATAACCAATAATCAATAGCTAGGTTTCATTAGATCTAAGCAAACACAAGATAAATTTAGCCTAACATGTTAATCAAAAGACAAGAATAAGATAAAATCAAACAACACATAGACATATTGAATGATTAATTGATAACTTATCTTCAATGTAACATGGAAGATCTCAAGGCAAAAAGCCTTAAAAAAAGAAGCTGAATTCGTCTTAGGGTTTTCTCCCAAAATTCCACACACTAAGCTCTCCCTTCATGACAAAAAATTAGAAAACTATATATAGATTTTTGGATCTGACGGCGTCACGTTATGGAGTGTGACGCCGTCACCTCGCCGCTTTTAGGGTTCCTGGATGACCTTCTCGACGCCGTCCCTCTTTAGCTCTTCAAAAATCCATTCTGGCTTATCAAGGCTTGACGCCGTCTAACCTTGAACGTGACGCCGTCCCTCTTTGATTTAAGCCGTGACGCCCTTGATCAAGTTAAAGCATGACGCCGTCAGAATTCACATGGTATTTTCACTGGCTTATCATGAGTAAATTTCACGTCCACCTTTTCTTGCCAAGGCATGACGCCGTCTGGGGTTAAATGTGACGCCGTCAAAGGTAACTTTCAGCCGATTTTTGAGACTTTGCCGTTTTCTTCACTTTTATGCTCCAAAAACGTCCAAAATGCCTCCTTTTCCAGATTTCTCCTCAAAAGTACCTAAAATGACAAAAGGAACGATTTAGGGCAATATTTGATCAAATAAATACGATTTAAGGCTTAAATGACCCCTTAAAAGCGGTACATTTTTCGCTTCATCAAATACCCTTACACTTGAGATTTGCTTGTCCTCAAGCAAATGCGCTTTTATTCTAATCAAAATACAAGTTAGGGGTCATTTAATGCTAACATAAAAGTAATTACAACAAATAATCGTTCCACTTCAATCATAATAAGCACGGAGATTACAAACTAGCACCTCACAAGTAGTGTTTAGATACTCACATCTCTCAAGTGTCATCAAAATAAATCTCATAAATGAAAACGGATAATATCTCTCACTACCTGTCATAGCAAATAGATTACCATAGGCTTGGGAAAGGATCGAAAACCTCCTCCACTAGGCGTAAGCACCTAAGATAAACTATCAAAGAGGGCTTTTAAATGGGTTATAACGTTAGGTGTAGGGAAAAGGAAAACACGGTTTTGTTGGATAAAGGATGTTTTACTGGTGGCTAGTTAAAGATCTTGATCAATTACATGTACTATACAATGTTGCTAAGCCAAGACTAGACTCGATCTTAAGCTAGAAACGAAATAACAAAAAAAAAACAAACATAAAACAAACGTAAAATGAAACGGGATGGTAGTCCGTATGTTTTTTTCTATTTTTTCATTTTCTCATTTTTTTGTATTTTTCTTGATTTTTTTTTTTTTTTTTTTTTTTTTTTTTTTTTTTTTTTTTGCATACACTCTTGCCCTACCATCCAAAATAATACATCATAGGGGCATTGCATTCCCCTTACACTTGAACTTTTACATAACTTTACAAATAACTATTCTAATGACTCGAATTAAGATAATTGAAAAACTTGGAGTACTTTTAAAACATTTAGCACATATGGGGGTAATAAATGATGTTCTTCCCCATTACTCCATTACACTAGTACTTTACCCATGAGTCCCAATCGTCCCAAAACAATATGTACAAGGATATGACTCGACTTAGCAACCATGTAATCAACTAGATAATTAACTTGGGTTTAAACAAATGTTGTAACAATAATGCACTAAAAATGAGTGCATACAAGGTAGGCTAAGGCGATTTGGGTGTACATTTAAGTGGGGTGTAACAAATTCTTCCTTTAAGTAAAATGCTTAAAGGTCGAAACGAAAAGATAGGCTCTGAGGGGTGTACTAGGGGTATCGTGTACTAAAAATGAGTACAACGCAAAGGGTGTGGGAGAATTACTTGACCAATGTAGCCAAAGTAATTATAACAAAAACACAGGTGTAAAACAATGGGTTAATCCTAATGCCTCTTATCATGTAGTAAATCTAACTACACGAATGTAGTCTCACTTGTGGCCTTGGAATGGTCCTAACGCAAGTTCTAGAATCTAAGTGCTACCGGTACACACATCATAGCATAAATGCTTTTCCTACCAATTCTAGGGGCGAACCTCACATATTTGGGGGTGGAAAATTTTTTTAGTGGTACGGTTTTTGTGCTAGTCATATAACTCCTATCCGTGAGACGCTCATTAAGATCAAAGTTTCACTCCTAAGTGTTGTAAAAAATTTTAAATTTGGCACTAAAATTACCCTAACAGGTATTTATCTCAGTTTTATTACACATCTATTATTAAACAAACAAAAATCAAGCGCAATGGCATTCTCTAAAATCGTACTTTTACCCCCCCTTACACTTAAGATGAACATTGTCCCCAATGTTCAAATAACAAGATGTAAAAGTAAATAAGGTAAAAGAATGAAATCAAATACTCCCCTGATTCGCTCGGTGGATAATGAAATTACACGGTTAGATCTTCCTCCAAAGTAATGTAGAAGCTCCATGACTAATGCATCGCCACAAGCTTGATTCAAAACATTTCCTTGTCCAAAATAACCTGTTAAACCTGAGAAAACAAACACGAAAACCTGCATAACATCGGCGGGATAAAATCTATATATAAGGATATAATGCTTGTGGAATGATAACTTTGCAGATTCCTGGAGATTATAAGTTGGAGATTTTAATAAAAACTTTTTATGAAAACAAAACTTTCAAAAATTTCTGAAAATTAAATCTGACAAAAATTTTCATTTTAAGTTTCCGGAAAATTTCTGGAAAAACCTTTACCTTACTTCCTGGAAATCCTGCAAAACATCATTATGACTCGATACAAGCATTTGACTCAAACAAATACGAATATGTATGCTAATTTATTATTATTACGATTCATGTTCATTTGTGTTCTAATAAACCGATTTAGATTTCCCTTACACTTATCTTTTGCAAAATACCTTTATATGTAGTTAAGACGAAGTTAAAAACAAAATAAAGCATTTTCACAAATTACTTTTGAACATGAATCAATACTAATAAAAATTAAACACACATACGGAAAATAAAATCAAACAAGCAAATAAATAAACACACAAAGCAAATAAAACAAATAAAGCTTGGGTTGCCTCCCAAGAAGCGCTTTTCTTTATTAACGAGTCTTGTAGCTAGACTCAAAGTCACGTACATTACGTGATTCCATCATTCATAATGACGTATCCCTGATAGATATGATCCTTGTTATCAGGGTGGTGGTGTCTCAATCGCTCGACATTCGCAGTTACTTCACCTCCTCCTTTGCTGGTCAAGCTTACTATCCCATCTTGGTGTAAACTTTTAATTGTGAATGGTCCGTACCACCAGGGACTTAGTTCATTGGTAGGTGCTTCTGTTTCTGAATGCCTTAGGAGCACTGAGTCTCCTTTTGTAAATTCAACGGGGTTATTGGGTTGCTCATCAGCCTCAATATAATCGTTATTTCCATCCTTACATTCTCTAATCTCATTTTCCATATAACTCTTAATCCTTGCCTCCCATGCAAGAATTTTCTCTCGAACATTACCACGGACTACATTAGTGTTAGCCTCCATCTTCTTCTGCAGAGCAACATCTCGTATATGTCGTGGGATCGTTGGGAAGTTTATTGTTTTCTTCCCCTTCTTCATTTGGATGGTGCTATTTTCGTAATTGATTTGTGCTCTAGTGGTAGCGAGAAAGGGTGCCCCAAGGATTATTGGCATATTCATATCATTTCTCTCAATGATCATGAAGTCGACCGGATACAGGAATCCGGCAACGTTGACCAACACATCTTCTGCAATTCCTAACGGATACTCATAAGAATGTTTCGCAAAGGAGAGTTTAGTATGGGTGATGGATGGTGATGCGCGTGATGTGTCGTTGCGGTTTAGCAGTTTTAATGCCTACTCAAGTTTTAAATTTATATTTAGCCGACTTATCAATAACACACACACTTAACGAGCAGTGTACCCGGTCAGTATGAAGATAATGGTAAGTAGAGTGTCGATCACTAAGAGTGGAACGTATTATCTCGTTATTCTAATCAGTATTTTAATATCCTAACGCAAGGGGGTTTCAGCCTGAGAGACTGGCACAGTTTTGTTTGCAATTAAATAATAAAATAAACAAATAGGCACGAATCAGCAAGTAGCACACACGTACACAGATAGATACTAGAGACAATAAGAGGGCTGTCCTTATGATTAAGTAGATTGTCACTTGTTTTATTGATAGCTTTATATGAAGTGTATGTAATTAACCCTTTCTCGTTGGTCCTATTCTTATCGGCGAGTAAACCCTTAATGACGACTTATGTCTAAAAGTTATTCCTAAGTGATCAATTTAGAAACAACCGTGGGAGCCACACCTTGTCCCGCAGTCGGGTGCCCGCAAGCCACTAATAAACACAGAGGTGGTCAATGCACTAATAAGTAGTAACCAAAGACATCAACATATAAACTTTAATTGATGGGAAAGCAAGTATTAAAGGGAGTGCAATCTTTCCGTTGTCACATTACACAAGCCACCAATCCTGATGAATTAAAGTTTGCTAAAACAATAAAACAAAACTACTTAATGAATTAAATACATGCAGCACCTTCTTACAGCTCTTGTATCTTCGATTTGGGTGTGTCTTGTGCTGCCTCTTGACTGAAATCGTCCTTCTCTTCTGTTCGGTCTTTAGGTTTTCGAACTTCCGAATCTCTTTGATGCGTCTGGTCTACGGGGTATTTATAGTTTGTGTCTGAGGGAAGATGCGGCGCATCTACTTAAGTAGATGCGGCGCATGTACTTAACTTCGCGTGGGGTCCAAGATTATAATATTCAGGAATATTCGTACACCGCCAGAAGATGCGGCGTAACTCTTTATTAGATGCGGCGCATGTCCTCTTGTATCTTGGATCGTATCTGGTGATATCTTGATAGAGATGCGGCGCATGTTGATAGTGAGATGCGGCGCATCTGGAGCAGAATTGACTTGATCTTGTCCATGTCAGTAGACTTCCACTTTATGTACGTTTTGCTCCATTATTAGTCCATAATCGCTAAGTTTCACCAAATGCTTGTTTTTACCTGAGAATTACAAAAGTAAACAATTAAGTATCAATCCTCATACATAATATAGTAAAACAAGTCAAATTAATAGGATAAATGATAGTAATAAAATGTACTTATTTGAGTTCATCAAATATCCCCCCACTTGAACTTTACTTGTCCCCAAGTAAACCTTAGAATTTCATTTATGAAAAATGTATCCTAAAAGATGTTAGGATTTATTTTTATATTTAAGCATGTATTCGTTTATTTCATAATCACACAACTAAACACTTAACGAATTAGAAGTAAAATAAAATAAGTCGATAAAAGCAAATCTAATCGTTTAACTGTCCAGTCGCGACGAATATTCTATCATAAGCTTGGCAAGTATACACATCTCCACCACTAAAGCTAAGGAATAACAAGTCTAAAGCGGTAAAAAGGGTTTTTAGGCTTAAGGGTTAATTATTCTTATTTCACTATCGATCTCAAATTCCAGAAAAGGCGACAAAATCACAAATACATGATCGAATCCACGAACACGATACTTGCAATTGCTCAAATCCTTAACTCGAATAGGCTAAAGATAAGTCCAAACTTCACCAATAATAATATATCAAAAAGGGCGACAAAATCATAAATACATAGCCGAATCCACGACTACGATACTTAAGATTGCTCAAATCCCTAATCTCAATAAATCAAAGGTTTGGTTGGATAAAGAACAATACAGGGTATGGATAACATTTGGGATATAAATTGGTGTAAAAAATAAAAATAAACAAAACAAATAAATTAAAATCCTAAGTGTGGTTAATCACTATCCCAACCATCCCATGAATAAGACTCATATCATTGAATAACTCACGCTTTAACACTTGAAACACACGCTTTAGGTAGACACGAATTATACTCAACAAAATCTTAATCAAAGAATAATCCTTAATTGGCATTCCCATAACTGCCAATTCCCATTCAATCCATAGATATAGTACAACAAATAGTGGCCATATGAACCACTTACATAACTTTACATCGTTGGCTTAAAATAAACATCCAACTCTTTTTTTCTTTCTTTTTCTTTTCTCATTTTTTCTAATTTTTTTTTTTTTTTTTTTTTTTTTTTTTTTTTTTTTTTTTTTAAAACATAGATGTGTAAAATTTCACCACATCACTACAACTTTCTTTCCGGATAATTTTTTCATACTTTTCATAACTTCAGAAATAATGGTAATAGTGAAAGTAGTAAACACACGAAAAATAAACTCTAAAATATACAATATTTACTTTCACTCCAATTGCATTGTGCAATTTCCCGACCTAACCATATATAATGAATTACGCACGCGAACACAGGTAATGTAAGGAAACACACTCTGCCTATAGCAATTAACCAACCACGGACTTTAATCTACAGGGTAGGCTAAGGTGTAAGGGTGTAACGAAACATTTTAAACATTGGTGTAAGAAACGAAAGGAATGGCTCTGAGTGTTTTTCTAGGGGTATCTTACTCTAAAAATGAGAGTAACAAAAGGGTTTATACGGGGGTTAACTAACCAGTGTAGTTAGTTAATAACACATAACATATAATAGGCTATTTGGGTGTAATCCTAGAATTTTACCAAGTTAGACAAGTCATTCCAATTAAATAAATAATACTCATTATGGTGGTCTCGAATAGTATACAAGCCAAGTTCTAAAGTTTACAAGTCACCGGCACACTCATAGATTTGTGAATTTTGGAAAAAATCACAATTTTTGAAAATAACGTCATGTGTGCAGTTATGTAACTTAGATCTTAAACAAAAACATGCTAAAAATTTTTTAAGTTTGATATATTAAGCACATTTTAAGCATAATTTTTGAAAAAGTTTAGGACAAGTAAGTGTTAAGTGTTCTAATTCTCCTATCCCCCCACTTAAGTTAAACAACGTCCTCGTTGTTTGTATAAAAGGTTAAAAACTGGAAAATAAAAAGAATTAGAACAGAAAAACTCCCCTGAGATTTGCTCGGTATGATCCTCCATTAGTGTAAGAGCAAAAATCATCTTTCTTGTGGATTAGAACGTTAAAGCTTCATACTTGATGTATCCACAGAAAATTCAGAAAACTATAATACCACCAACACTTTAAAACACACCTAAGATAAGAAAGGTTCAACTTGCATAATACATTAGTAGTTAGGTAAAATAAAACTTAAAAAAAATCAAAACTGAAAATCATCAGGTCAGTCGATGCGCCGTATCTTATTGAAGAAGATACGCCGTATCGAGCCTGGAATAAATACGGATCAGAATAAAGATGCGCCGCATCCTTAACCAGGGATGCGCCGCATTAAAATAAACTGATAAATAGTTTTAGAGTCGAAAAATAAAAATGCAGAAAAATAAAATAAGATATGACCATTGCAGAGGATGCGTCGCATCTCAGGACTGAGATGCGCCGTATCTTCGTGCGGCCTGGACTGACTCGACTCAGAAAACAGAATAATAAAAGATAAATCCGGGTTGTCTCCCGGTAAGCACTTGTCTTTATTCCAGAGTCTTCAAGTTAGACTCACGTTCAGCACTTTACTCCAATACTTCAGGTTCAAACTCCACCACCTCGTTCTCATTATCCTCGATTTTATTATCAAAGTATTTCTTCACACGTTGCCCGTTCAAGAATTTTCAGGCATATCAAGGATAACAAAGTCGATAGGTAATTCAAATTTATCAACTTTTATTAATATATTTTCCGCTATTCCTAATGGGTATTGTATGGACCTATCAGCTAGTTCTAAGCACATCCTAGTAGGTTTTGGTTCACCAAGACCTAATTTATCATACATAGAAGAAGGCATAAGACTTATACTAGCTCCTAGGTCGGCTAAGGCATTTTCAATATGCAAATTTTTAATTTGACAAGGAATAGTGAAACTCCCTGGATCTTTTTCTTTAGATGGAAGTTTGTTGAGCAATGCTGCTGAGCTTCTTTTCCCCATTGTTATGGTGCAAGCCTCTTCGAGTTTAGACTTGTTTGTAAGCAAGCTTTTCAGATATTTAGCATATTTCGGCATTTGCACTAGGGCTTCCATAAATGGTATGCTTAGCTGCAGCTGCTTGAGATTCTCCAGGAACTTCTTTTGATAGGCATCTTCTTTCTCTTTCTTTACCCTATGTGGGAAGGGTGGTGTTGATCGTTTAGGTTCAACAGAAGGTTCTCTTCTAATTACAGGTTCTGGATCAGTCTCATTTGGTCGCTCTTGCTCAGGTGGTAAAGATTCAGGGGAAATTTTGTTTATACTGTTATCCTCGGGTGTTTCTCCGATTTGAAAGGTTGACTTTCCGCCTCTAGTTGTAATTCCTTTCAGATCGTGCCTTACCAAAAGAACCTTATTAAGTACTGTTGACAATTGGTGCACTTCAATTGCCAAACCATTGATCAAATTGTTTTGTTCCTTTAGTAATAGCTCATGACTGCCTTTGAATTCGGTGATAAGGTTCCTTGCCTCATGATATTCTTGTTCATTGGCTTGAGCGATTAGTAATGCAAACTCTTCCATAGTAAGGTTTCTTTGGGGTCTTCCGAACCAGTTTGGGAAAATATCGAACATTGATCCTGAAAATTATCAACAAGAATATTTCAAAGTAAAAGCTTCCAAGTATAAGGGTAAGTCAGAATATTTCCCGTTCGGAATTTAGAAAAGAATAAAAGTTGCTGATATCTGCAGATGATGCGCCGTATCCAAAAAGTTGGATACGCCGTATCTTATAATCGTTAAAATTAAATCAGACTTTATTCAGAAAATAGATACGCCGCTTAGAATTTATGAATGCGCCGTATCGAATTAATTAATCAAAAATCAATTTATCTAATTAAAATTAAATGCGTCGTATTAACGAAAGTTAATGCGCCGTATTTTCGTTACGTTTAAAAATAAAAGATTTTTGATTCAGTAAGATGCGCCGTATCGACGGAAATCGATACGCCGTATTTGTTTAATAATTCGCAAACTGTTTTTAATTAAAATAATAGATACGCCGTATCTGCGAAAGCAGATGCGTCGTATGGCGTTAACGTTTAGAAAAAATTTTTATCAAAACAGATACGCCGTATCTACAAAAGCAGATGCGTCGTATTACTTTATCGCTTAGAAAAATTTTCTTGTTAAAAACAGATACGCCGTATCTTGGGGAAAAGATGCGTCGTATCGAATTAATTAAACGCGTTGTATATAAAAATTAAACGCAATACGCCGTATCTGAGAGACCAGATGCGCCGTATCGTTTGATTTAGCACAGTACAACGATAGCAGAACAGAAAAATACGAAAAATAAAAATTAAAAATTAAACACACGAAACAAAAATAAAACACACAAAAATAAAAACAAAAGCAAACAAATAACACACAATACAACAAATATGCAAAATAGTACAATGATGCAATTTAATCTAATAAAAAGAAAAACCTAATTAAAATACTAATCAAATTAACAGATAATAACAATTCACTCCCCGGCAACGGCGCCAAAAACTTGATGCGCGTGATGTGTCGTTGCGGTTTAGCAGTTTTAATGCCTACTCAAGTTTTAAATTTATATTTAGCCGACTTATCAATAACACACACACTTAACGAGCAGTGTACCCGGTCAGTATGAAGATAATGGTAAGTAGAGTGTCGATCACTAAGAGTGGAACGTATTATCTCGTTATTCTAATCAGTATTTTAATATCCTAACGCAAGGGGGTTTCAGCCTGAGAGACTGGCACAGTTTTGTTTGCAATTAAATAATAAAATAAACAAATAGGCACGAATCAGCAAGTAGCACACACGTACACAGATAGATACTAGAGACAATAAGAGGGCTGTCCTTATGATTAAGTAGATTGTCACTTGTTTTATTGATAGCTTTATATGAAGTGTATGTAATTAACCCTTTCTCGTTGGTCCTATTCTTATCGGCGAGTAAACCCTTAATGACGACTTATGTCTAAAAGTTATTCCTAAGTGATCAATTTAGAAACAACCGTGGGAGCCACACCTTGTCCCGCAGTCGGGTGCCCGCAAGCCACTAATAAACACAGAGGTGGTCAATGCACTAATAAGTAGTAACCAAAGACATCAACATATAAACTTTAATTGATGGGAAAGCAAGTATTAAAGGGAGTGCAATCTTTCCGTTGTCACATTACACAAGCCACCAATCCTGATGAATTAAAGTTTGCTAAAACAATAAAACAAAACTACTTAATGAATTAAATACATGCAGCACCTTCTTACAGCTCTTGTATCTTCGATTTGGGTGTGTCTTGTGCTGCCTCTTGACTGAAATCGTCCTTCTCTTCTGTTCGGTCTTTAGGTTTTCGAACTTCCGAATCTCTTTGATGCGTCTGGTCTACGGGGTATTTATAGTTTGTGTCTGAGGGAAGATGCGGCGCATCTACTTAAGTAGATGCGGCGCATGTACTTAACTTCGCGTGGGGTCCAAGATTATAATATTCAGGAATATTCGTACACCGCCAGAAGATGCGGCGTAACTCTTTATTAGATGCGGCGCATGTCCTCTTGTATCTTGGATCGTATCTGGTGATATCTTGATAGAGATGCGGCGCATGTTGATAGTGAGATGCGGCGCATCTGGAGCAGAATTGACTTGATCTTGTCCATGTCAGTAGACTTCCACTTTATGTACGTTTTGCTCCATTATTAGTCCATAATCGCTAAGTTTCACCAAATGCTTGTTTTTACCTGAGAATTACAAAAGTAAACAATTAAGTATCAATCCTCATACATAATATAGTAAAACAAGTCAAATTAATAGGATAAATGATAGTAATAAAATGTACTTATTTGAGTTCATCAGATGGCAACTCATCGGTTAACTGAACATAAACGGATAAAGGCATCAAATTTACGTCGGAACCTTGGTCAGCTATCGCATCCAGATACTTGTGTTTTCCAATGCTGCATGGTATTTCAAAGACCCCGTAGAATTTCTGCTTTTCCACTAACTTTTGTCCTATGAGGCATTCATACAATTGCCCACCGGGTAATGTGTCAGATTTATCATCCGGTTCCATCTTCTTGGACTTCTTGTTGGGTAGATGAGTACGTCGATAGTTTCTCACCCAATCGTTTATGGTCTCCTTGTTTATTTCGTTCTTCAAGTAATGCTTCACTTGTTGTGACACTGGCGGTTCAACCAATTGGCGCTCCTCAGAGGGCGCCTCCTTTCCCTTGTCGGAATCGCATTTGTAGGCATTGGTGTCTCCATTATTAAATGGGATGAGGTCAATTTTGTTAACTTCCATAGTTATGGATTTCCCTCTTCCCTCATTTCCGCCCTCTTGGACGACGGAGGTGGCCTTGACAAATTTAGTGTTAGGAACATCAACGTCATTCCTCACCAACACTTTTTCAGGGGCTTTTGTATTTGTGTATTCTTTCAAAAGATTCATCATCTCCGCCATCTTCTCTTCCATTTCCTCCTTCTGTTTGTAGACAGCTTCCTCAAATTTTGCCAACCGTTCGGAGTGTTTCGACATGTACTCTCTCATTCGAGCTTCGAATGTTGGGCTAAGTTCCTGAGGTGGTGAGTTGGGTTGAGCGTGCTTATGGAAGGGTTTAGCATTTTCCCTAAGGGGTGATTCGGACAATGGTGTTTGCTTAACGCTTGAGACTGAGTTAATTGTCGCTTTTTGTGGACTTAAGGGTCTCTTTTGCTTTTCCATAAGATATGCAACCCTTTTCTCAAGTTCACTAACGCTTTCCTCAGTGATTTGATTGGCTGTATCGGGTGATGAATATGTCTTGACTGCCGAGCGCACGTCGTGGGAGACTTGCCACAATTCATCATCGTCGGATGCAAGCTCATCAATGATCTCCCATGATTCCTCGGCGCTTTTGTCGCGCAATCTGCCCCCGGCAGCTCGATCGATGGCACGCTTGGTGTGGTAATCAACATGGTCATAGAAGATTTGGATTTGAAGCCAGAGATTTATGCCATGATGAGGGACTTTTTGGAGTAAGTCCTTGAATCGAATCCATGCCCCGTAGAGGGTTTCGCCTCGACGTTGTTCAAACATCAAGATATCCTTCCTTAGCTTGGTAGTTCTCCCTGGTGGGAAAAATTGAGCAAGGAAACGAGTGGTGAGATCATCCCAAGAGGTGATGGATCCTGCGGGTTGACGTTCTAGCCACTGACTAGCTTGGTCCCGCAGAGAGAATTGGAAGAGACGCAATCGGGTCGTCTCTCGAGTGGCAACATCAAGGTCTATAGAATCAACGATTTTGAGAAAGTCCTTGAGATGTTGATTAGGATCTTCAGAACGAAGTCCATGGAATGCGCATCCGCTTTGCACCAACCGGATGGTGTCGGATCGCAAGGGTGTGATATTGGCTCCTTGAGTGAGCTCAATGGTGTTTCGATAGCCATGGTGGCTAGGACGGGAATACTCTCCTAAAGTACGGGCTCTAGGAGGTGGTTGTGGTTGTTGTGGTGGTGGGTTGTGGGGGTTAAGGATATTACCATCTTCCATGATGTCGGATGGTATGGTTACGAACAAAGACACGAAGAAAATAGATAGACTAAAGAAAATCTAGAAAAATAAAATAAAAATCTCACTAGAAAGGAATCTAGTGAGTAGACCTAATAGAAATAAAAATTCAACATAAACAATAACTATTCCCCGGCAGCGGCGCCAAAAACTTGATGCGTGGGTTTTGCAACCTTACAACAGGTTTTACCTCTCGAGGGATCTCAAGAGGCTTACAACCCCACCAGGCAGTGTACCTGACCGATGTAGTATAGTGTAGTGGTAAGTACGGGGGATTGATCGTTCTCCACAGGGAATAGTGTTCGTTAGGTGTGAAAGACTACTCTAATTAGGTCTAAGGATTGAGGAAGATTCTTTTTATGTTTTTATATTTTTTTGAAAGCAAGTAAAATCTCGGTTTTGAAAGAGTGGGCGGAATTAGTTGCTAGTCAACTAACCCAAAATTACTACGGATGCAAATAAAATAAAATAACAAAAATGAAAATGTGGTGAGAAACTTATGTGTAGAGAAATGTGTTTACTTAGATTTCCTTACTCCCTAACTATCTTTTACCGGTTAATTAGTGTGTATTAGTCGCGTGGATGACGGGTGTATTCCTTAATACCATTCGTGGGGTGGCGTACTTACTTCCCCAACTCTACAAGCTCCTACTTCACTCCTATGTCGAGCCGGCTAGGAAGCTCCTAACATGGGATCACTAGAATTCGCTTGTGCATTAAATACAACCATAAAAACCTTTAGTACGCATTTGGTTCATGTTTCTTAAGACGTTCAAGCAAGTTACCGAATAGGAAGTTAGCCAGTTTTCTTAAGCCTAACATAGATAAACAATCATCCAATACAACTAACAACACACTAATAACCAATAATCAATAGCTAGGTTTCATTAGATCTAAGCAAACACAAGATAAATTTAGCCTAACATGTTAATCAAAAGACAAGAATAAGATAAAATCAAACAACACATAGACATATTGAATGATTAATTGATAACTTATCTTCAATGTAACATGGAAGATCTCAAGGCAAAAAGCCTTAAAAAAAGAAGCTGAATTCGTCTTAGGGTTTTCTCCCAAAATTCCACACACTAAGCTCTCCCTTCATGACAAAAAATTAGAAAACTATATATAGATTTTCGGATCTGACGGCGTCACGTTATGGAGTGTGACGCCGTCACCTCGCCGCTTTTAGGGTTCCCGGATGACCTTCTCGACGCCGTCCCTCTTTAGCTCTTCAAAAATCCATTCTGGCTTATCAAGGCTTGACGCCGTCTAACCTTGAACGTGACGCCGTCCCTCTTTGATTTAAGCCGTGACGCCCTTGATCAAGTTAAAGCATGACGCCGTCAGAATTCACATGGTATTTTCACTGGCTTATCATGAGTAAATTTCACGTCCACCTTTTCTTGCCAAGGCATGACGCCGTCTGGGGTTAAATGTGACGCCGTCAAAGGTAACTTTCAGCCGATTTTTGAGACTTTGCCGTTTTCTTCACTTTTATGCTCCAAAAACGTCCAAAATGCCTCCTTTTCCAGATTTCTCCTCAAAAGTACCTAAAATGACAAAAGGAACGATTTAGGGCAATATTTGATCAAATAAATACGATTTAAGGCTTAAATGACCCCTTAAAAGCGGTACACTTTTCGCTTCATCACTGATAAAGCTGACGGACCACTTAGATGTTATGTCAGTATGGAAAGACCTTTTGCAAGGAGACGAGATCTTTGATTCACCCTACATTCAGCTATTCATGGAACTCGTGTTCCCAGCTGTTAGATTAGCAAGCACCAATACCTGGCAAGCGAAGCAGCCTGAACCATTGTTGCGGTTTCTTGATGTGTGGGAACAATTACTGCCTCACTCGGCTCTTCAGAACATTCTAGATCACATTGTCATGCCAAAGTTGACGGCTGTTGTTAACCAATGGGACCCACGTCGGGTTACTATCCCTATAAATTTATGGGTTCATCCATGGCTACCTTTGTTTGGTCAGAAGCTGGAGACGTTGTATCATACCATACGAAATCGACTAGGAAGTGTTCTTCATGCTTGGCATCCAAGTGGTGTGTCGGCTTACACCATACTTTCACCTTGGAAGCCTGTTTTTGATCCGGCAAGCTGGGAACAAATAATGGTTTGATATATCATTCCTAAGTTGTTGGCTGTCATGTATGAAATCCAAGTCAATCCAGCCGATCAGAAGCTTGATCAATTCTATTGGGTCAGGACATGGGTTGCTATCATCCCCATTCATCACTTGCTTAACATAATGGATGTGTTCTTCAACAAGTGGCAAGAAGTCTTGTATAAGTGGTTGCGCTCAAAACCAAATTTTCAAGAAGTGACGAATTGGTATCTGGGCGGGAAGGATCTTATATAGACTGAGCTTTTATCCAATGAACATGTACAGTTGCGGCTGAATACTGGTCTAGACATGATGAACCAAGTTGTCGAAGGTTTGGAGGTGGTCCAACTTAGCATGAGAGAAAACATCAGCTACCTAAAGGCACGTGAACAGAGACAGTTTGAAGCTCAACAGAAGGCGGTAGATATGGGTAGTGTGAGTTTGAAAGAAGTTATTGAACTCCACGCACAACATAAAAAGTGGTTACAACACCGCTACAATAGCTCTTACAATGGCAAAAAAGGTTTCTAAGACCAGTGCCAACGGGCTCGTTGGTTTGTTAACCGACGAGCGTCGCTTAACTGACACCAATGGCACCACCTCGTTGGTGGTGTCTCGGTTAGAGGTTTTTTCGGTTTGGCGACGAGCAATGGATGATGTGGTGCGGGCCCATTTTTGTTTTGTGCGAGTATTTTATGCGTGTGAGTGTTTTGTGGGGTACATTTATGTAGTGACAAAGAAAGAAACACGTCACCATTAGCAGAGGTGAATCAGTTTGTGTGTCAATTTGAGATGTGTTGATGTGGTGCTGAGGTGATACAACTAAAAGACAAACTGACGCGTCACGTTTGGGAGTTCAATAAACAAAATCAATACGTAAATAATATTTTAAGAATATAAATTGAGAAAGTAAAGGATAATGCATACATATTTGTGTGTGTGTTTTTTTTTTTTTTTTTTTTTTTTTTTTTTTTTTTTTTTTAAACGTTTAATAACGTACTTGTAAGTAAAATCATGATTTGCAAAACAACTCCTAAATGCTCAATGCTAATAAATGCTACTTCATGAAACGTTTGGAAAAAGAGCATTTCGAAAAAAGAATTAAAGCTGCTTATTGTTTGCCAAACGAGCATTAAAAATCACAACGCTCACTGCTCACCGTTTATCGCTCCTAAACGCTCTGTGCCAAACACTCTTAGGCTATGTTTGGCAAAAGTAGTTGTGAGTTGTAGCCACAGCTCACTGCTCACCACTCACAGCTTCTTAAAGAAGCATTGGAAAAATGAGCTTTCCTAAAAAATAGCAAAGCTCACCGCTCTTTTGTCAAACGAACACTAAAAATCAAAAAGCTCATTGCTCACCGCTCATCGCCTCAAAAAGCTCTAAAAAGCTCTGCGCCAAACATAGCCTAAAGTTATAGCGTAACTTAAAGATTTCTAATTTAAATAAAAATAACAATTTTATGAACCACGTGGCTTGTATGTCAAGCTTAACCCCATATATTAAATAAATATAGTAAACACGTATCTCTTTTAATTTAAGCTATATATTCCTAGTATTTGAAAATATTATATTTATCTAATTACTATAATTAAGAAGGTGTTTCCTTAGTTGTTTAGGACGGTGGGCTTATGTAGTTATGTTCAGCCTTTATATAAACCCTTCAATAATTCGTTTATTGGTGAATTCAAGATCGAATAACAATGGCATTAGACAGAATCGTAAGTTTTGATCTTAGCGGATGCAAAAGTGAGAGTATGTCATATATCATTGAGCAGGTATTCTTAAGAATGCGCGTGAAGGATATCATTCGATGCAAGAGTGTGTGTAAGTCGTGGACAAGTTTAATCGCAGACCCTGGTTTTATAATAGCTCATGCGAAAAAAGAGGGATGGATATAGACTATATATAGAGGTAATTAAGTACTCATTGATGATTGATCTTATTTCGCATGCATGTGCATGGTATTTGATCTTCTTTAACTTCTTTTCGTGTTATGTCTTTGTATATATGTTTACTCGTTTCCCTTTTTTGATTTATCAGTTAATCGAAGAACGTCTTCCAGCTCCTAGACAAGTGCCAGAGTTTGATGCCGATGACACGTTAACGCTGCTGTTCTAGTCTATCTAATAATATTAGTTCTTAGTATATATATGATGGTTTCTAGACGTTTTCCAAATTGTTCTTTGGTTGTTTTAATATAGATGCTTGATTAATTTACAGCAATTTTTTTATGCATTCCCTCAACTTGACTTTACGACATTGCGACAATCTCACATCTCAAATCTTTTTCGGTATACGTATAACGCTAATGAAACACAAAAAATAGACTTGCTGAGGGCCTCAAATAGTACTATCAAAGTTCTACTTATGACTATAACAATATAGTAAAACAACAGAAAACTTGTATCCTTAAACAAATTGAATAATGCCCCGCATAAGTAACAGGAATCAAAATAAAATCAGCTATTGATCGAACAAGCACTTCTGTTGGTGTCACGGTCACTTGCTGCGCGATACATATAAACATATTCTTTATGTGTGTCTTCAAGGCCAACGATGTTGACATCATAGAGAACCAATCTGTTTTTAAGGTTCAAAACAAACAATCGGTCCCCTCCACAGGTTGTTTTCACTAATATGTATTCGTCTTCGTTCAAACAACCCAAAATCTTTGTAGTGCCGAAATGACATGGTCCTTGATCAAACCGAAAAAGCCTTGTCCATTCTTTCTGCTTCAATACCCAAACATCTATACCATTGTTGATAATGTAGTTACATATATATCCAACTTCGCCGTTTAAATCAACTAACTGAGTGTCGTCTATCCAACCACCTCCTATTTTCTTAGGAGGATTAATCGACCCGAATTCCTCATTCTTAACATCAAAGTAGACTACTTTTCTTACCTCATTATTGGTGGCTTTTGATTGTGACCTATTGTCATAATCGTTAGCGAACCAAATCAACCAATGTAAGCATCCATTAGCGTATACACATTTATCGACTATGGGACAAGGTGGGACTTGGGGTATCTCTCGCCATGTATTAGTTCCCAATACATGCACCATAGTGCATAGACTATTCTCGACTTTTTCACATTCATCAACTTGTCTTTTTCGCAAAACACACACCATCTTGAAAGTATTGGTGGAAGCATCAAAACCAAGCCCACATGACTCTAGTCTCGCCGAATGTAACTCCAAATTCATGGATGGCAACTCGTAACATTCTTTCCTCAGAGGATTGATAACAACTAAAGAGATAGTATCCGAAACACGGCCTAGTGATAAATAAACCAAGCCATTGCAAGAACCTCGAACGATAGCTCCTATAGATTTTTCGAACGATTTCTTGCACTTAAACTCCAAAAGTGGATCCTTTTTCACCTCCAAGACATTAGTACTACCTTTTTTAGGCTCAAGCTTGTTGAAACTTACTACACGTTGTGGTTTCGGATAACAAGGGGGTTGAAGGAACTTAATGGACATGGATTCGTTGCGAATTATAGCAAAGTGGCTAGGATCATACATGTGCTCGAGCCATTGTTTCGGTACGATTGTTGTTCTTGACAATGAAGCTAATTCGACCATGTTGCACGATTTGGAATATTATCGATGTTCTTATGAACGTGGTTTGTTACAATTGATGATCATATATATAGTTAAAAAGTAGATTAATCTAAGAGTTTGTATCTAACTATATACTAGTGGATCACCAAACATCGAGATAATAGGAAGTTCGAATTCACCTTATAATAGGGAATCTAGTTTAAATAGGAAATTTTCATTTATCGCTAACGATTACTTAAGGCCCAACTCGTCCAACTCATTATTGGTGTCTAATAACTATTAGAGGCGTGGAGAATTCGGGTTTCACCTACAAAAATCGAAAACCGAAACCGAATCGAATCATAAAAGCCGAATCAAATTTGTAACCGAACCGAATTGGCCAAAATCCAGTTGAACCGAATTAAATATTCTGTTTTCGGTTCGGTTATGGTTTTGGCAAAGTGAAAACCGAACCGAGTTCACATAAATATATAAATTTTGTATATATTTATGTTTTGAGAATAAACATTAAAACTCTTTCATAGTATAAATATAACATTTTTTTAAGCTTAAAATTTTTTTGTTGTAAAAAATCTATATAATTAAATAAATGAATAATTAAAATTATGTAATTCGGTTATTCGGTTTGGTCTTGAGTATTCAGTTAGGTTTTTGGTTATTCGGTTCAGTTTATTTCAATTTGAATTCGGTTTGGTTCAGTTTTCGGTTTAACCCAGAAATTCTTTTTAGTCAGACTGACGGAACCAAATAAACTAAAAAACCCGATAACCGAACCGATAAACACCCCTAGTAGCATAACGGTTACCAAACTATCTTTTGTTTAGATAAATGTATAGACATCTATTAAGAACTTAAGATCCCTTTCTCAATCTTAAAATAATATGAGTTTATGATTATGCTAAGCAAATACTAGTCAATTTTCATAAGCGTTTTGTAGACATAACCCATGATAAACTACAGAGCTTGTACTCATCCGGAAAAAGCTTCTGCAGGTCCAAGAAAGACTTAGCAAGCGATTCTAGGGTCAATATTCCCAATTGGCTCTCATCGCCTAACCGATCCATAACACTAACAATCTCTTCCATACTATCAAGCTGCCTTTTTTGACGGGCAGCATCGACTTTAAGCTTTTCTTTCTCTTTTTGCAGGGAGCTTTTCTTTCTCATATTATGTTGGAGCTCTGGCATGGGGATATCATTCTCCCTTAATTTTTCTTCGGCAGTCAAATTATCCAAATTTGTCAGCGCTCGTACTTGTGGCCCTCTCATATCGAACACTTTCTGAACTACTTCTAGTTCCTGTTCTTGCTTCTTGACCAGAAGCTCCTCGGAAGTTATGTAATCCTTTCTCTTCTTTTTGACTTGCCTTGTTTCGACCAAAGTTTCTCTTTAGGTTGAATACAGTTGGCTGAGGCAAATCCTTTTTCTCTTCCTCCTGCAATGCCGGCGCATTAGCTGCCTCTTTGTAGTCGTTGAACCCCATTCCCATATTCTTGGGACGTAACTTGGCTTCAATCGGAGCAACAAATACCTTGTGCATTCTTCCCCAACCCACCTCCTGTATACCCATCTTCTCGAGCAATTTCATACCAATCCCTTTTGTGTATTTCTCGAATACACCAACAATTCCATCGTCTTTTGCATCTCTCTTTCCTGATCCTGATTGAGAAGACTTTTTGTTTAATTTCGATTTCTCTTTTTCCATCTCGTGTCTCTGAAGTGCACCTTCTTTGATCTTTTTACCAAATGCCGTAGGAAGAAAGTCTACACCGTCATCATTGGCCGTTTCTTCTTTAGTCCCATTGGCATTCTTCGAATTAAAACCAAGACCAGCCGTTGCTGAACCAGATGACCCGAGACCTAAACCAGGCCGACCACCATCATCTCGAATATCTTCATCCTCTCTTTCATTCTCCTCTTTGGAGTTCAGTTCTGGTCAATTTCTTTACTTGGCATCACAACGCCACTAGACACGAAATTTAGTGGTTTCCTAAAATCCTTTTTTTTGGAAAAATCTTTCCTCCGTTTCTTCTTACCAGAGCCACCTTCAGAGTCACTGTCGGAGTCAGCAAATAAGGCATAAAAACAACCATTTTGAAACAGAAATCGGACACCAGAGATCACCTTCACGCTTACTTAGGTGCAAAAATCATCATACGCCACCAAAACATGTGCAATGAGTAATGACCAATTTCCCTTTAAACCGATTCAACTCTTTAATGTCTTCTGTTTCGCTCATTTAAGAACAAAATAAACAACACATGGTTTATGGTGGTATACGAATCACATCCTTTTCCATATCAATTAACGAATTCAGAACACCTTCCTAATTGGAAAAAAAATGCAAAATACTTCTAAACGTACTATCGGTAGCCTGGGTTCTTCGTTACTATAATGAGCCAAATAATGACTTCTAGTTTTTAGCTTTTGCCATCATGATTCTTTCTTTCACTTGAATCCTACGGCCTATATCCCTATAATCAACAAATCGAGTATTTAGGGGACGCTTGAGTAAGCTAATCTAGCATAAGCACTTAATATTGCTAAAAAAACTAGGAGTTTGGTTTTATGAGCTTATTGAAAATTTGAAATGCCAATAAGCTCAGTCTGAATTACTTATTCACTTGAGCATATGAGATAAAATAAGTTATAAGTTCATCTTAATAAGCGTATAATCCATTAAAAAGAATCTCAATAGCTTATCAATGTTTCAATAAGCCCATAAACAATCACCACCGTCTATAGGCAGCGAGTCGAGTAGCTATAGGGCATTGGAGTAACCTTAACAAAATGTAGTAATGGTAAATTTACTTAAATGGAGTAACAATTAGTAACACCTCCTAGTTAAGCAACTGTAAATACGCCCATGGAATAGGTTTTTGTTTGAGCTTATTGATAATCTCGTAAGCTCACTTTTTATTGCGTATGAGAATATTATCAACTTGAGCTTATATAAAACTTAAATGAACCTACAAGCTCTAGTTGATTAGCTTCTAAGCCGTTAAGAAAGAAATGTACATCAGACCCCACATTAGCATTAGTGTTAGGTCTTAAAACCCATGTGCAAACAGGATGATGTACAGAAACAAGAGCATATATATTGCAATGTATCTATATCAGAAATATTCAACTAGTTTGTGAATTCCACAATCGACAATTAAATTGCTTTCCTAAGTAGTTAATTCATAATCAGAAATGTAAACTATGGTTTATACCAGTTTTTTGGTTCTCCAAGTTGACAAATTTGCAATGAACCTTTTCACCTACATCTTCGCTTTCATTTCTTTGTCACGAGTGACCATTGGGGTTAGTCTGGACCGCATGTAACTGAAAAATGAATATTATATAAACAATAGTATTATTTAAGAATTACCAGCCTATAACATATATGACAGGTTTAGCAACTCTAGTATAAACTGAAAATAACCCACTGAGATGAAGCCTCAGAACCCGTTGTTGTAGACAAATCACAGAACTTGCAGACCCGAAAACACAAGGTACCCCACAGCCTATTGATGCACTACAGACATTAAGAAAACAATACACCAGCCCAATCTCCAATCTGATAAAACAGACACAGCATTTCTTGAAAACACAAACATTAAAGCCGACATTTTGACAGATCAGTAAGCCAAAGCTGGCCAATCCATCACATTTTTCTTTTTCGACCTTCTCACTATCCACTAAAAACTCTTAAAGTTGAATATCTTGATGCTTGCCGCTTTACCTTTGGACACACACGTATTTCTATCTTTCCAAACGGGTTAACACTACCACGCAGTGTGATGTAAAATGCAGGATAAGGTTACCACAAATGAAACAACTAAAGTGATATAGATGTGAATTTGAAGAATACATATGTTGAGTGCACAAAGATCACAAAAGTTTAACGGGCATAAACATCAGCAACCCAAAAAAAATAAAATAAAATAAAATAAAAATAAAAAAATAGAAAAAAAAAATAATAATAAAAAAGGCAGGCGGCTTGGTAATGGGACAGGTTCCGACACTCTCATTCCATGTGGCTCAACATATGGGAATGCTCTTTGGAGTTAACCATCCTTCTTCATTTCAAGTTGCTCTAACACCTTTGTTCTGGTGCGGTTTCGCCTCCTATTGTTCTTGCGGGGAACAACTTGTACTAGCTGGTCAGTGTTAGCCAGCTGATGGTCCTTCTTCATCCCAAGTGGATCAACATTTTCGACAGTCTTTGTCTCCTCTAAAGAGCTTCGAGGCATGATTGGAGAGCTGTAAATTACACACACAAATAAGCCAATGAGCACGTAGGCATGTAATAATAAATAATGAGTAAGGTATAATATAATAATAAATGAACCTTTTTAAATTTTCGCTGAGGGAAATGTGTGATCCAGATGGAGCATAAAGATAGCGACCATTCACAGCAGCAACAAATGCCATGAGAAGTCTGTTCTTCCTTCCGATGTGGTCTTGTATACCGAAGTTAACAACATCAACAGCTATGTTGAGTTCTCTAAACCAAGTTGCAAAGTCTTCCAACTCAGGGATGGTCGTGTGGAGTTGACTGAACACGTACACAATTAAAATAAATAATCCGGAATTCAAATATATTATATAAACATAAATATAATTAAACATACCCTCCTGCAAACATAACAAGCCTTTTTTTTGGAAGACGGGTAGATTGAAGAGCATAGTTCGCCCAGATAAAACAATTAGTTGGTTGTAGAGAGCCGATCCAACCTACACCTGAGTAAAAAAAAACAACAAAAGTGATCTCGAGGACGATAGAATTAATGAATGATCATACACAAAGGGAAATACGTACATTTGAATTTAGACGAGATATCCTTAAGATCACGAGAAGGGTGACAGTAAAAAGAACTCGCTCCCATTGTCGTAAATCCCACCAAATTACCTGGATGAGCCTATAATTTTCGCATAAAATTAATGAATGAATATATACAAGTTAACATTATGCATAAATAATACACCTACTTTAATTTTTTCGCTACAATAGAGTTCAATAGCTTCAAGTTGAGCTGTCCTCAAACCCAGCCCCCCGAAGTCTCGGCACATAAAACTCGAACTGTCGATACAAATCATAGTAACCTGCATGCATGCACACAATTATTATTAGATAATAATAATGATTAAAATATAGAAATTCAAATTAATCGATGAACCTCGGCCATTGATGAATCTGCAAATTAAATTTCAGAGATGGTTTCGTTTAGGGTTTCCTTCCTTCCTTTGAATTAACATGTTGAACTAATCGAATTCCTATAGAATCTAAAAGATATCGATCAGTTAATACTATATCATATTCTTTACCAAACTCATTCTAGCCCAACCCATTATCGGTGTCTAGTAACTATTTACCAAACTATCTTTTGTTTAAATAAATGTATAGACAGCTATTAAGAACTTAAGATCCCATTCTCAATCTTAAAATAATATGAGTTTATGATTATGCTAAGCAAAAACTAGTCAATTTTATTCATAAGATTTTGGTAGACATAACACATAAAATTTTACGTAGGATCTCGACCTTATCATAGATCCATGAAATCTCAATCAAGTATAACTAACCAATAGATTATAAATGAATAAACTTTGTTCAAGTAGTTCAATAAAACAAGCACGGTTATTTAGTACAGTTAGAGTTTTACATCGGTAATTTTATTGACTTTTAGACTAACAATTTTAGCGTTCAAAAAATTTGAAGTCTTGATTAAATAGTCTTCTAGTATTTTGAACCCATATGAGTTATATTTGCCAACTATCACTACAAGAAAACATACAACAGGCGACTAAAACCATGCCGACGACCCAATGACGTCGGCACCATACGCAAAACGACAAAAAATGGCTTGACCCAGCCAAGGCTGCGTTGAATTTTTAAGGTAGAATATTACCGACGACATGTCGTCGATATCATAACAACATGTTTGACTTTCACTAAACCTGATGAAAAAATGGGGGGAATTTGACCCGCCAAAATAATGTCGATGACATGTCGTCGGCGGGATATAAACACACAAATAATTGTGATTAGCGTGGGATTAGCGAATGATTAATAATTAATAAGCCTTAAGTTTAACGGCGCCGACGACATGACGTCGGTAACTATTTAAGTCAAAATTTTGACTTTTCCCGCGTGTGAATTATAGCGAATAATTGGGCGGGTTTTTTTTCCCGCCTTCACGACGCCGACGACATGACGTCGGCAGTGTGCACCGTATAATGAAATTATACTTCATTGGGGCTGGGAAATTTTTGATGAATATGGTTCTTATGCGAACTGTGCACCGTGGCAGAGAGACAAGATTCTGGAATGGTTGAGGAGACAGCCATACTATAGAGAGTGTTTGGAATAGCTAGATGCTGCTAAAGCTCAACGTGCTGCTGAAGCACAAGCTGCTGCTGCTGTTGGAGGTGACGATGAAGCTGAAAGCAGGTTGGACCTCGAAGCTACGTTTGGTAATCTGGAAAATAGAGTAACAAATCTCGAAGCTACGTTTGCACGTATCAAGGAAATGAGAGCAAGGAAAGGAAAAGATGGTGCGAGTTCCAGCAAAGCGGGAAGTAGCCGCAAAAAAAAATAAACGGGTCGTTTCGTTTGATCTGTTTCGTTTGGTTGTCGAGTTGTTTAGTTTGAGTTGTTTCGTTTGGTTGTC
This sequence comes from Artemisia tridentata subsp. tridentata, assembly GCA_021014915.2. Taxonomy (NCBI): domain Eukaryota; kingdom Viridiplantae; phylum Streptophyta; class Magnoliopsida; order Asterales; family Asteraceae; genus Artemisia; species Artemisia tridentata. The sequence continues at coordinate 27,125,609 of CP139502.1, read as the reverse complement.
GAGTTGTTTAGTTTGAGTTGTTTTGTTTGGTTGTCGAGTTTTTCGTTTGAGAACTCTTGCGTGTTTTAAATAAAATGTGTGCATTCAACATTAAAGCGTACAAATTAAAAATATAAAGCACGTTCGACATCAGTTTTCACAACAACAACAACATTTTATTAAACAACAACAATAACACAACAAACAACGACAACGACAATAACAGCAACAACAACAACAATAACAGCAACAACAACAACCTACATACGAAGATTTCCCATATCACCTACCATGTCATTATAAAGGTCGTGAAGTAAGGCAGCTGAATCAGTTGTGTGTTTGTTTGGATGCATATACACTTCTAGCATTTTATTGAGTACCATTATCTGGTGATTCAGTTTGATGCAGTTTGAGCACTCTGTATTTCCAGGACTTGATGTTGAAGGTCCTGCAGTGTATCGAGTTGGAGTTGTGGATGGTCTTGCGGAATGAGTTGGAGGCGTTGAAGCTCCAACAGAAGCGGTCATTTTGGCTAGTCGTTCATCCTTCCATAAAAAAAATCGCATCCATACTCCTTTGTCCCACCCTGTTAAAGAGTAAAAAATATAATTTTTAACGACTAACCAAATTATTTAAATAACACACAAAAAAGTATGTAATTGTTCACCTTGGATAAAGGACACGCATAGTATTGTTTACCACGGGAGTGAGGTCGATGCGATTGTCGCAGAATTACGTCTCCTCGTCCACAAGGACAAGCAAAAGCTTCAAATTCCGCCATCTTCACCATGATAACAGTGTGTGTTTGTGGTTGTGAGGATTTGAGAGTGTATAATGTGTTTGTGTGGTTAAGAGCAGATCTGCTAACTGATATATATGGTAAAAAAAAATAGATCTTTTAGAGGGAAGTTTTGGCGCCATAACATCTCGTGTATAACCATAACATCTCGGCTCGTTCGTTAATCATCTCGTGTATAACCATAACATCTCGGCTCGTTCGTTAAACATCTAGTGTATAACCATAACATCTCGGATCGTTCGTTTAACATCTCGTGTACAACCATAACATCTCGGCTCGTTCGTTAAACATCTAGTGTATAACCAAAACATCTCGGCTCGTTCGTTTAACATCTCGTGTACAACCATAACATCTCGGCTCGTTCGTTAATCATCTCGCGTATAACCATAACATCTCGGCTCGTTCGTTAAACATCTAGTGTATAACCATAACATCTCGGCTCGTTCGTTTAACATCTCGTGTATAACCATAACATCTCGGCTCGTTCGTTAATCATCTCGTGTATAACCATAACATCTCGGCTCGTTCGTTAAACATCTAGTGTATAACCATAACATCTCGGCTCGTTCGTTAAACATCTCGTGTATAACCATAACATCTCGGCTCGTTCGTTAATCATCTCGTGTACAACCATAACATCTCGGATCATTCGTTTAACATCTCGTGTACAACCATAACATCTCGGCTCGTTCGTTAAATATCTCGTGTATAACCATAACATCTCGGCTCGTTCGTTAATCATCTCGTGTATAACCATAACATCTCGGCTCGTTCATTAAACATCTAGTGTATAACCATAACATCTCGGCTCGTTCGTTTAACATCTCGTGTACAACCATAACATCTCGGATCATTCGTTTAATATCTCGTGTATAACCATAACAGCTCGGCTCGTTCGTTAATTATCTCGTGTATAACCATAACATCTCGGCTTGTTCGTTAAACATCTAGTGTATAAACATAACATCTCGGCTCGTTCGTTAAACATCTCGTGTATAACCATAACATCTCGGCTCGTTCGTTAATCATCTCGTGTACAACCATAACATCTCGGATCATTCGTTTAACATCTCGTGTACAACCATAACATCTCGGCTCGTTCGTTAAACATCTCGTGTATAACCATAACATCTCGGCTGGTTCGTTAATCATCTCGTGTATAACCATAACATCTCGGCTCGTTCATTAAACATCTAGAGTATCACCATAATATCTCGGCTCGTTCGTTTAACATCTCGTGTACAACCATAACATCTCGGATCATTCGTTTAACATCTCGTGTATAACCATAACAGCTCAGATCGTTCGTTAATCATCTCGTGTATAACCATAACATCTCGGCTCGTTCGTTAAACATCTAGTGTATAACCATAACATCTCGGCTCGTTCGTTAAACATCTCGTGTATAACCATAACATCTCGGCTCGTTCGTTAATCATCTCGTGTACAACCATAACATCTCGGATCATTCGTTTAACATCTCGTGTACAACCATAACATCTCGGCTCGTTCGTTAAATATCTCGTGTATAACCATAACATCTCGGCTCGTTCGTTAATCATCTCGTGTATAACCATAACATCTCGGCTCGTTCATTAAACATCTAGTGTATAACCATAACATCTCGGCTCGTTCGTTTAACATCTCGTGTACAACCATAACATCTCGGATCATTCGTTTAACATCTCGTATACAACCATAACATCTCGGCTCGTTCGTTAAACATCTCGTGTACAACCATAACATCTCGGATCATTCGTTTAACATCTCGTGTACAACCATAACATCTCGGCTCGTTCGTTAAACATCTCGTGTATAACCATAACATCTCGGCTCGTTCGTTAATCATCTCGTGTATAACCATAACATCTCGGCTCGTTTATTAAACATCTAGTGTATAACCATAACATCTCGGCTCGTTCGTTAAACATCTCGTGTATAACCATAACATCTCAGCTCGTTCGTTAAACATTTAGTGTATAACCATAACAGCTCGGCTCATTCGTTAATCATCTCGTGTATAACCATAACATCTCGGCTCGTTCGTTAAACATCTAGTGTATAACCATAACATCTCAGCTCGTTCGTTAAACATCTCGTGTAAAATCATAATATCTCGGCTCGTTCGTTAAACATCTAGTGTATAACCATAAAAAATTTAACTACTTATTTTTTAATTTTATAAAACTATTTTTAATTTTTTTTTTTAATTTTATAAAAGTATTTATAATAAATAAAAAATTTAACTACTTATTTTTTATTTTATAAAACTATTTTTAATTTTTTTTTTTTTTTTTAATTTTATAAAAGTATTTATAATAAATATAAAATTTAACTACTTATTTTTTTATTTTATAAAACTATTTCTTATAATTTTATAAAAGTATTTATAATATTACCGTCGACTTGTCGTCGGTAATATAACCGCCAAAATTTTCACCAAAATTTTATACGTCCCGCCAAACCATAAACGACAAAATTCTTTTACGTTACCGACGACATGACGTCGGTAACATTAAAAGTTTTATCAAAATTAGATCTGGTCAACACTTAGAAAAAAAAACGTATAATTTTTATTCTTCTGCCTCTTTCATCTCGCCGGCGATTAACGAGCACCACTACCACTACTCCACCACTACCACTACTCCAGCTCCACCACAGCTCCACCATCACTACACCCCACCACCTACGACACCACAGCTCCACCTCCTACACCACCGCAGCTCCACCACAGCTCCACCACAACTACACGAGCACCACTGTGCACCTCCTCCTCCTCCTCTCATGTTTAATTCACTCCTCAACCCCTCCTTTGTTTAATTCTTCTTCTTCCCCACTTCTTCTTCTTCTACAAAACAGCCGAGACACCACAGCAGGTAATTTTGATTTTTATTAGTTTTGTTTTTTGTTAATTTTGTTTAATCTTAGAGGTAATGTTGTCCCTTTTTTTTTTTTTTAAACTTTTGGTATCCCGACGACATTTCACCGACAACAGTTTTTTTATAACTTTTTATATATTAATATGCTCTCTTTTAATATATCCCGAGCCCGAGCCTGAGACCGCAGCCCGAGACCACAGCCAAGAGCACGAGACTGCAGCCCGAGACCACAGCCAAGAGCCCGAGACTGCCGAGACAGTATGTTGTTATATATGTTTGTGAAATGTTGCGTGAAATGTTTGTGAAATGTTGTGTTTAAAATGTTGATTAGGTAATAGAAACATAAATATACATTCTATTTAGAATGTCCTATTTGAATTTCATGTAAACGTGAAAATCATTTATAAATCTATTGCAATAGAGTCTGATTTTTCGTTTAAAGAGTTGAATGCTCTTGTTTTGGATTAATACTCGATTAGTGTAACATTTGGACTTTATCATATGGACTGTGATTTGGACTTTATCATAACGTTTTGTGGTGAATCAATTGCAAAAGTGTAACATGTATTTATATTCTATTAATTGTTTAACTTTATCATAACTTTATCATATTGTTAGACTTTTGTGAATGTTTTAGGATTTTAGTGATTAATTTCGGAAAGTCCCCGTCCGAAGTTAATCATCCTATAGAAAACCCGTCCGGAATTAATTTATTAGAAATTAATTTCGGAAAGTCCCCTGTTTGGGACTGTTTTTTGAATGTTTTGTCTCATTTAGGATATGGATGCATATAACTGATTTACTATTTGAGATTATTTCGACAGTGTTTCTCCTTTACTCCTACGAATATGTCCTTAATGCACATATTTGGGGAGTTGAGGGGAAATGCTGCCGAAATTTTCTCAAATAGTAAATCAGTTATACGCATTCATATATGGGACGAATCATTCAAAGAGTGGGTTAGGATTGCCTTCCATAGTTGCGCTAGGTGAACAAAACAACTCGTAATCATTAATTAAGTGCATATAATAACCGATTGCATCATAAAAATGCAGTTATGATAATTGATAAGAGTTGGACCCGTATAGAGCATCGTGGTTCAAAAGAATTTCTTGATGGTCTTGCCGCCTTCCTCGATCATTGCAAACCGTTATTGAATAGTTCCAGAAACATAAAATGTCCGTGTCGTCGTTGTCGTAATGTTCCATGGGTATCTCTCGAAGGTCTTAAATACCACATAGGCCACAATGGGTGGGACCCAACTTATACACAATGGAAGGATCACGGTGAACCGGATCCTCCAAATAATGATCAATATGATATTCTTGATAACACAACACAACGTGAGATGAGTGACATGGGTGCGTGCCTTAATGATATTCTTGATATTCCTCCGAATAATGATCAAAATGATATTCTTGATATTCCTTCGAATAATGAGCCGACTCATGGAAATATTGGCGAGACAAGTAACGAGCCTACTCAAGCAGCGACACCTCCTCTGCGTAACGAGTATGTAGAGTTACTTGCAAGTTCCAACCAGCCTCTGTACCCGGGTTGTGACTTTATGACAACATTGGATTTTATGGCAAAGTTTACACATCTCAAGGTCAGCGGTAAATGGAGTGATACTTCATTTAACAAAACGCTAAAATTTCTCCAGGAGGTATTTTCGCCCAGGTTAGGTTACAATCTCACACCGTCATACTATCGTATAAAGAAGACATTTAAAAAGGTCGGGTTAGGGTACGAGTCGATACATGCTTGTGAAAATGATTGCTTTCTATATCGGGGGGATGATGGCGAAGATTTGGAGTATTGTCCGGTTTGCAAAACGAGTAGATGGAAAGACAATAAAACAACGGGGAAGAAAGTTCCTAACAAGGTGTTGCGTTACTTTCCTATCATTCCTAGACTACAACGTTTGTACAAGTCTATTCACACTGCAAAACATATGACTTGGCATGCTACTGGAAATTCTACGGACGGTAAGATGCAACACCCGGTTGATGGTAAAGCATGGCAGAAGTTTGACAATAAATATTCGGATTTTGCTATAGAACCAAGAAACGTTCGATTAGGGTTGGCTGCTGATGGTTTCAATCCGTTCGGAAACCTTAGTCAGACTTACAGCATGTGGCCGGTTATATTAACAACATACAACTTGCCTCCGTGGTTATGCATGAAAGAGACTTCTTTGATGCTGACGTTGTTGATTCCTGGCCCTAAATCACCGGCGAAGGACATCGATGTTTACTTGAAGCCCTTGATTGATGACCTTGTAGAATTATGGAAAAAACCAGGTATCTTGACTATGGACGCTGCTACAGGCACTCAATTCCACATGAGACCGATGCTTTTATGGACCATCAATGATTTTCCTGCTCGAAGTAGTTTGTCTGGTTGGCAAGGGCAAGGTTACTACGCTTGCCCTACATGCAAAGTAGACACTCCGGCTACGCGTGTGATAAGCAAAACAACTTATGTTGGTCATAGAAGATTCTTAAAAAAAAACCATAAATGGAGGAGGGACTGTACGACATTCAATGGTGAACCCGATTATAGAGATCCTCCTAGAAAAGATACTAGGGCTGATATCTTGACTCAACTTGCGACATTGCCCACACGTGTGCCTGGGAAACATCCGGATTATGGGGGTGGGAAGATAAAACGTAATCATACAGTCGAGCTGAACTGGACTAAACGGTCTATCTTCTACGATCTTGAATATTGGTCTTTTCTTTCTCTACCACACAATTTAGATGTCATGCATATCGAAAAAAAATGTGTTGGAGAGTATCTTGAACACCTTGTTAATGAATGACAAATCTAAAGACACCGCGAAGGCAAGACAAGATTTGCAAGCTCTGAGCATTCGACAGGAGTTGTGGCTCAGAAACAAACAAAACGGGAAGTGCTCGAAGCCTCATGCAAAGTACTCCTTCACACCCGATAAAAGAAAACTCTTCTGTCAATACATCAAAACAGTTAAACTACCAGATGGCTTCGGATCCAAGTTCAAGTCAAAAGTGACCAAAGATGATAACAGTATAACGGGCATGAAGTCTCATGAATGTCATATAATGATGCAACGGTTACTTCCTTATGGACTTCAGCAATACTTGGATGCACAGACTTATACACAATTGATCGAGCTTTGTTTCTTCTTTAAGCAAATTTGCGCCCGAACTTTGATGGTGAAAGACATGGTGAAAGCTAAAGACCAGTTGATCAATATTTTGTGCAGTCTCGAGCAAATATATCCTCCTGCTTTTTTTGACATTATGATTCACTTAGTTATGCATTTACCTGAAGAGGCTATTGAAGGCGGGCCTGTTTCATTCCGGTGGATGTATCCATTTGAAAGATACATGAAGAAGCTTAAAAACTATGTCCGAAATAAAGCTAAGCCGGAGGGTTCAATAGCGGAGGGTTATGTTGCAGATGAAGCATTAACTTTCTGTTCTCGTTATTTTCGTGGTGTTGGGACAAAATTTAATCATCCCGCTGCATCTCAGGACCGTCCTCGCCCAACAAGTGATTTCCAGGTGTACCGATCACTATGTACCAATTCTGGTAAAGAGACATTGATTAAGTTAGGTCTCCAAGAAATGAAGAGAGTGATATGGTATGTACTTCACAACAGTCCTGAGATCGACAAGTACATGGACGAGTTCGAGAGGTATGCGTTTATATTTTGAAATTTCTGTTTCCCAAGTTATCTTTTCGATTTATTCTAATATCATGAACATTTTCAGGGAATTTCCTGATATCGAAATGCAACAAGCATTTCCGAGCTGGTTTGAGACGAAGGTAAACTTATTGTATGTATTTCCATGTATAAATAACGACTATTACTCATCTCCATCTATTCTTATCTTTTTTCATAGATCCGTAAACTTTACATAGCCGATGACCCAAGCTGTACTCCCGACTTATTCGTTTTGGCTTGTGGACCATCACCGACCCCAATCTCAGTCAACTCTTGCGTAGTCAACGGTGTGAGGTTTGTCGTACACAGCCGCGATATAAAACGTACAACTCAGAACAGCGGAATTTGTTCACCTGGTGAGAAGGAGGGAGAAATGTATTATGGTCAGCTAGAAGAAATTCTGGAGTTCGCATATTCCCAGTTCAAAGTTGTGTTGTTTCGAGTTAAGTGGTTCGACTTAAGCAACAAAAACCGTAGAGTCCAACATTTAACCACTAGAAACAACATGACACAAATTTTGGCATGTAGCTATGCGTTCGAAGATCAACCTTACATTCTCGCAACACAAGCAAAACAAGTCTTCTACCTTGAAGATCATGCCAGACGACCACTCCATTGGAAGGTCGTCCAAGAAGTAAATCACAACACAACCTGGGATGTCATCGTGGTAGAAGACGATGATGATGTGATACATGGCAACAACTCATCCGATCTCCAACTGTCTGCTAATTTGAATGATTTGGAACTTGAAACCTTAAATATCGATGGTGAATCAACGTTAGTTGAGGCACCACCACCAATCATTCCTGTTGATGACGACGATGATTTTATTGATGATGAAGACGACGATCCTTATGATTTAGTAGATTCTGATAATGAAGTCGCAAACAATTCTAATGATGACGTTGAAGTTGCGACTAATGTTGTTTATGATAGTGATTGTGATTGTGCAGATTGATCTTAAAATGTAACTTGTAAAACGACACTTATTTTAATGAAATTGTTATGGATTGTTTAAAAGTGTATATTTCTTTTGAATGTGTATGTATTTGAATGTGTGCATGCTTATGTTAATTTGTTCCCGAATTTCTATATGTTACTCAACTTGTACTTTTACAGATGGCAGCAGCAGTTGCGCGCAGTCATGGTGGTGACGGTGCCGGTGATCCACCACCTTCCCCTACCCGTCAGATTGAGGGCGGGCACCGTGCTGGTGGTAAGAATTTCCAGATTACATATATATATATATATGTATATATATATACACATATTATGTATATATATAGATATATGTGTATATATATACATATAGGTATACACATATATGTGTATATATATATACATATATATATATATATATGTATATATATACATATATCTATATTTTTGTGTGATTATATATATATATATATATATATATATATATATATATATATATATATATATATATGTATGTATATACATATGTGTATATATATCTATACATTATATATAACAGGAGGCGTATGACGTCATTAATGCCACCTCAATGTCACCTAAATGCCACCTCAATGCCACCTAATCAATTTATGCCACGTCATAATGCCACCTAAGCACCATTTAGTCCACCTAAACATATATCTATATACATTATATATAACAGGAGGCGTATGACGTCATTAATGCCACCTCAATGCCACCTAAATGCCACCTCAATGCCACCTAATCAATTTATGACATGTCATAATGCCACCTAAGCACCATTTAGTCCACCTAAGCAAGGATTAAGGGAATTAAAATCCGAAATTAATTAGTACAAAAAATTCGCTAGAGAGGATCGAACCTTGGGTGATTTGTAATATTAACAAACTTGATAACCACTAGACCAACATTTTTTTTGTTTTATATTTTGCAACACAAAATCTATAAACCTATACAATTAATGATTTTTTCTAATCCAAATTATGCACAATATAGCCCGGTTCATTCACTCAAACCCTAATATCAGTTCCACAAGTCGACTCTCTCTATCTCTCTCTTTTTTCTAAAAAACCAAATATGTTGAAGTTCACACAATTAACTAATAATGTTTTGTTTTTACGTTTATGCAGATAAGAAAACTCCATCACGATTTTAGGGTTTTGATCATTTTTAATGTGTTTGATTTTACTAACAATTTTTTATTTTTGTTAGAATTGACAATCCTGTTGATGTTGAAGCTAGAAAAGAAGATGAGCACCATCAGGTTTAATACATGCTCCTTTATATCAGGTTTAATACATTGCCCTCTTAAATAAGCTAAATCACCATGCATGTTTTATAATACAGTCCTGAAATTTCTTACGTTCTCAGACCTCATGTATGTAACAAAGCATAATATGGCAAATGCGTTATTTTTAGATATGAAACTGGAGACCAAATTGGTGTCTTATGTGAAAACCAAATTGATTTGTTTCTTCAGTTTCACTCACTTTTAATTATTACAATACCGCACCAATATACTCACTTTTAATGATTACAACTACAACTGGAGTTTTTGGATCATGGAGTTTTAACCCTTTTGAGAAATTGGCTTGAACCACTACCTGATGGAAGCTTTCCCAATATACACATTTGTGCAGCAATATTGAGGATTCTAACTGAGGTATAAACAAGGATTTATTAAGCGTTAATTATATGTTTAGGCATTTTCTATGATACGGTATTCCCTAAAACCCTAAGTTTCCAATATACACAAACGCATGTTCATCACAAATTAAGTAACATAGCTATATATGATAAATTATAATAGTGATGCTATGACTGCAGACGCATGCTGTTTAATTGTAAGAACTCCGACGGAACAGGGTGTATTCTCTGGATAGGAACAAACATTAGTTAGTTACTATTTGGTCAGGTACTGCCATGATTGAAGACATGTGCGGTTTAATAGCTGTAACTCACATGGAATTGGGTGTGTTCTCTGGACAAGAAAAAACAGCTTTTTGGTCAGTTCGAGAGTCATATCTGAATGGAAGTATGTTATTTGTTCCTACAATTCAAGTACAAGTAATAATTTTAACATTTGGTTTATTCATGTCATATTAACCTGTGACATTATATCATTTCTGCAGCTATAAATAAACCAGTGGACAGTGTATATGGCATTTTTAGCAGAAATAATGGACGCGTCCCATCGTTTGACAAAGGTGAATTAACCTATACACTGACCTAACATAGAAGTCTAGAGATCAGTTTTCTTGAAATTTACTCCTAAACCAATTATTTGTCGCATTCGGTCTATACATGACTACTTGACACGTGTAATTTGCGTTTACACTATCGAATTATACTATTATTATTCAATTGTTGGTTTCTGTGGTTATATAGTAACTTTATATGAGGAGGGCACACACATCAGGTATTTACAGGTACTGCTGGCACCATAGTTGTTACAAGGCATACGGCTGCTAGGCGTATAAATTGTGATCCTGGTATATAAATTGTGATCCCATGAAGAACTTGAAGTTGCATCATTTGATTAGCAGCTGGTGTTTCATAAGCCGAGAGATTAAATAACTTTTCATTGGAGGTTAGAATGAGGTACTGTTTTCTTTCATTGTTAAGTTGATGCTTTTTTAATATATGATCACGTTTATAGATGAAGTAAAAGTTACTCTTCAACTAAAAGGGTGTTCGGGTAAGCTTCCACAATGTGTATGGTAATGTAGAGAGGTGACAGATTTGACCCGTTTTAACTCTAGAGGGCCAGATGGGTCAAGTCAGCGGATTTAACTAATAAGCTATTGGGTCAAAAACTATAAAAGTGAATTTGAGTTTCTGTAAATGGATTCTGTTTGTATGTTTAATCCATTACAACTCGGTTCTTGCGTTTTTGGCTTGGTTAGCATTTGATTTCATTGCCATTTTTAATTTCTGTAATCGCATCGTTCATTTGACTTTAGATCTTTTTTAATTTTTGCTGAATGTTTTTATTTGTTAATGATATCATCAGGTTTCTGAATTTGAGATTGTTTATAGGGGAGTACTTAGGTTACAAGTATCCAAAGCATAGGTCAACAATATATTCGTGCTTTTTCTTAGTAAAACGTAACCGCACAGCAATGAATAGCACAACGATACAGCTTTATTCTTGGATGTAAGTGATCTATTTTTGAGAATCATGAGTTAATATCATCAGCAGATCATATTTCAAGATGGAGGTGATTATCTAAAAGCTTTATTGACCCCATAAGTTGGTACAGTAATAAGGTTAAGCATTGCAGTAAAGTGTTTGATATACCTTAACTGGGATATGACCCTTAGTACACTAGATAATCACACTGAAATCCAGGCTTTTGACAAATGCAGCTACACTTTCCTTGGAGAGCAAAATGCATTTACGGTACTTAATTGGGTTATTGGAAGTAGGACCTGTAACGAGTATAGAAACACATTTAATTAGCATTGTCAAAATAATAGTGATTATGTGGATTTTAATGGTGGAAATGGAGGGTACGGATGCTCCTGCAAGAATGGTTATGAAGGCAATCTGTATCTTTCTCCTGGCTATCAAGGTTAGTAACATTTTTCATGGCCAGTAATCTACAAAATGTCAAGCTCTTTTTTATGCAAACACTCAAAGGCAGGGAAAGCAATGAGGTTTATTAATTCATATGATTTGAGTGTATTTAAATTTGTTATATAATTGCTATGTAGATAATCTTCCTAGAAGTTTTATTTGTTCATGCCTTTGAGGATATGAGGGAGACGGAAGAAAGGATGGGAGAAGTTGCATTGTTAAGAATTCCAAATCTCCAGTAATCAAGTTGCCTATTGGTGAGAAAAATCAAGATCTTTTTTTAGATAATTAAATTGGTTTCAGTTTCATTAATGTCAAATAATAATATTTTGTGGTAACTAATGAGTTATGTGTTTTATTTAAGGAATGGGGTTTGGATTCTTATCTATACTCATCTGAATCGGGTGGCTGTACTTTAATCACCAGAGAAGAAAGATCATTAAATTTAGAGAAAAATACTTCCTAAAAAATGGTGGCATGTTGTTGAAACAACAAATTGATTCGAATGAGGGTGGCAATGTAAAAAAGCTTACAAAGATATTGACTACCGAAGAGTTAGAAATCACAACAAAAACCTTTTCTAATGATAGGATTCTTGGTCGTGATGGCTATGGGACAGTATATAAAGGAATCTTACCTAATGGAAATATCGTGGCCATAAAGAAATCAAGAGATGACAGTCAAATTGAGCAGTTTATTAACGAAGTTGTCATTCTAACTCAAATCAATCATCGGAATGTTGAAAAGCTTTAAGGTTGTTGTTTAGAGACTGAGGTCCCATTAGCAATGCCAAAAGCTTTTAGCAGTGGCACTGGAGTTCATGTACAGTATAATAAATGAGCTTGGATCTGAGTATATTACACGAATTACATAAAGTTTAATTGCATAAGTAATGTTGTTATGTTAGTATATATATAACCTTACGTTATTAAATAGGCACTGTTGAAAGCAACTGACCACGAGCTTGAGGTTACATGTGCATGAAGTACATTGCAAATATGAGCATCAAAAGGAAGACTAAGTTTACAAAACCCTATTAAATATACATGTTTTTTTATATAATATTAAATTGTTGTCTGAACTATTGTTATGGTTTTGAAATTCCAGGAGATTAAAAATGGCTAAGGAGGTAGCAGAGCTCAAGGATGAAGCAAATATATCAAAGCAATCACCTTTAAGGTTTTGCTGAATTAACTTTTTTTAATGTCATAGTTTACTTTAGACTTTAGAGTTAGCTTTTCCAGCTTCTCATACGATTTCCTTGAGACCTGCCAAAGATCAGGACCATACGAGCTTAGCAAGTAATTAAAGGTAGCAAATTGAACTCATAACCTGTTTACTTATATAGTCGATTATGTCTTTTCTCTATAGTCAAACGGGTAAGAAAGTTAACTTAAAAGGAAACAGGTCAAAGAAAAGATAAAAGGTGCCCAAAGTTCTTTTAAATGCATCACATTTGACGCACAACTTATCTATACAAAAATTTCAGTGCTTTGGACAAAAAAAATATCAGGTCATTGTTATCACCTGTTTCGACCTGTACCAAAAAAAATGTTTAATACGTCCCGGCCCGTTACCCAACATGTCTAATTTTTCCACCTCAAGGCTCTAGAGCTGATTATACAGACAATGTGGCTTACCCGATATGAAGAGGGTGAGCTGCTGATGGCACCCATTGGAGAATTTGGATTAGACTTGGTAGGTGAAGCATATAATGTTGGCTTTTTAAAAGGTAACTACATAAAAGGGGAAATGGGTGAACTCAGTGCTGAAGTCTGATTGCGTGACGATATTGGTGTGTGAGAAGGGGATGAATGAATAGGAGATGAAACTAGCGTCTTCCAGTCCAAATGAGATGCTGATGCTGCTCCGGATCTTAGTGAAGATGGAAGAATGTTTATTTTCATTCTTAAGACAAAAGGAATGAAAGCAAACAAAGTTATAAAGAAAAGGTGTCAAACATTCACGTTAACATGAGTGCACTAGATTACTGAAAAAGTATTGATAGACTCACGTGTTGTCTATGTCAACGTATTCATTCCTTTCATCCAGTATAGGTTCCTTCAAATATAAAAGATATATGACATGAGAATAGAAAATTAAAACACGAACGTTCACACGCATCTTGCATATATAAAAAACAGTAATTAAGAAACACCAGTGGCAAAATATTTGTATGGAGTTTATTAGCAATAGGATAGGTCAAATTTGGTTCCAATAAAATGAACTGTTGTGAAACATGATTTGCTGTAGACCAGGTGGTTATTTTGGTAGAGTCAAACAAATAGAAACAAAAGCTTTTTGATATATTCACAAGGAAACAGCATTTTAAGCCACCCGCTATACTGTTTGTGGGTTCTTTGGTACGGTTTGCACAAGAAGTCACAAAGAGGCCTGTTTGATTTGTTTCGGTTGGAATAAAAAGACCACAAGGGTGGTCCTTGCTGCGTGTCTCGGCTCAGCCACACTCAAAGGTGGTGTTTGTAGTCTGCTGTTGCTGCCACACCCAAGGGGTGTTTGTTGTCTGTTGTTGCAGCCCACCCCATCAGGGGCGTTTGGTTCTGTTGTCACAGCCTACAGGGGCATTTGGTTTTGTTCATTCCCAGCCCACACCGCAAGGTGTTGGGTTTGGTTTAGTTAACCCACACCGCATCCAAGTTAGGGTGCGGGTTGGGAGTGCTGGTCTCGGCTCTACATCGCCCAAGAGGGTTAGTAACTCGGGAGCGGGTTTTTGAGAAAAGAAATGATTATAATTTTGAAGCTTCCCGTGTTTTACAAGCAACGAGACCTTTTGTTCTTTCCTGCTTGGGCATACTCTCTACCAACATGGATTCTCAAGATCCCGGTGACGGTTGTTGAGGTTGTCACATGGGCAATAATGACTTACTATGTCATAGGATTTTGATTCAAATACTGGAAGGTAATAGTTATAACCATAACTATTAGTGAATTGTCTACTTTGTTTAATCCATAAATGTTTTTCTATATTAAACTTTTTCATCTTTTGAAGGTTCTTCAAACATGTGTTTTTGCTCATATGCATTCACCAGATGTCGTCTGGCCTATTTCATTTCATAGCGTCATTAGGAAGAAATATCATTGTTGCCAACACATTTGGGTCATTTTCGACTGCTTACTATTTTTGTTCTTGGTGGATTTATCTTGGCACGAGGTAAAGTATATACATGGAACATTAAAAATTGTCAAAGACGCATCTTTTTTTACCATTTAAAATCCAATTTTCACTGTAGATGACTATTTCATTTCTTATTAGTCCTCAGTCCTCAGTCATCACATATACAAAGTGACTTGCAGAACCTCATTTGGTCACCTGAAAAATTGAAAATATAACAGGCTGCAAATGGAAATGAGACCATAGACTACGACGAGTTCACAGTAACAATGAACATGAACATAATGGATAGAAAAGAACATCTCTACACTGCATTCCAATACTTTGATAAAGATAACAGTGGGTAAGTAAACCTTTCATGCTCCTCTAATGATCATGATCTTCGACGTTATGAAGTTAATTTGCAGGAAGGATAACAATTCTCTTTGTAATATGAACATCAGGTACATGATAATCTTTATTAATGATGTTGATGATATTGTATCGTAATATTCGGTCGTAACATATGCACGTGGGTCTTGCCAGGCCACATAATCAAGAGATGTATTTTCATTAAAGGTGCAAGTTAGAATCCGTGATTGGAGAAGTAGTTAAAATGCGTAATTGAAGTAGTAAGTTTAGCGTGTTCGTTAAGTATGTTGGTTCAGTAGTAAAGAGTGTAAAGTCATCCAGCAAGTCGCTCAGTAGTAAAGAGCTTGAAGTCGTTCAGTGAGTTCGTCCAGTGAGTCGTTCCATGAGTTCTTCCATTTATTATGTTGGTGATCTTCTTGACGTTCTCTACAATAAAGATCATTACAAGCTTGCTCTTTGTCAAATCAATACCGCCAGGAATCTCATTGGTAAAATTGCTAAAGATTACATGAAGTTGTTTAAGTATGGTGACTCACTCTATAGGTGCAAGGCTTTAAGGTTTTTGCTCTTGGTCGTATGTGTACCATCACAAAAAAAAAATAGGTCCCAGTTTGGAGTACCTTGAACATATCAGACAACATATGGCGAGGCTTCCTTCAATCGATCCTAACACCAGGACCATATTGATATGTGGGTATCCTAATGTTGGTAAAAGTTCGTTTATGGAAAAAATTACTCAAGCAGATGTTGATGTCCAGCCATATGCTTCTACTACAAATTCTTTATTTGTTGGGCTTACACATTATAAGTACTTGAGGTATCAAGTGATTGATATTACTGGGATTTTGGATAGGCCGTTTGAAGATCGTAATATTATCGAAATGTGCAGTACTACAACATTGGCACATCTCAGAGCTGCTGTGTTGTTTTTTCTTGATATTTCTGGTTTGTGTGGGTACACTATTGCCCAACAAGAGGCGCTTTTTCGCTGTATCAAGTCTCTTTTCATGAACAAGCAAATGCTTATAGTCTGCAACAAGACCGATTTGCAGTCATTGGAAATAATCACCAACCTTGACATAAACATTATTGTCTACTTTAATCTAGAAAGATTAAGTTTTTGTCTAAGACTTTTTATAGAGGTTTATTGAACTTTATTTTGTGCATTTTGATCATGTTCAATTTGAATCGACCAATAGTTCTGAGCATATCCTATGCTTCACTAGCACTTATCTCCATTTACACATGGTCGTTTCAACTCAGTCACTTTAAATTGTGCTAATATTATATTTACTTCCACTTTCACATGATTAACCTTTTAATAATTAGGTAAGAATTAAACTAAACATGTGAAAAGACAGAAAAAAAAAATAATAACACAAGTAGACCAACCTAAAGTTTTGGATGGACCTTTATCTGTTAGCTTGGCTATGCTTTAAATCTGTCCAGTTTTTTGTCCAAGTTAGCCTATCTAATTCTTAAGTCTCTCAATGTACTGGTTTGCATTACCGTCAAATACTATTAACTATCACAACCTTGGTACGAGTCGGTCTATCGTGAGTGGCCTTGATAATTTTATTATGTTGTGGATATTAATTATCAAAGCCAAACAAGCGAGCCACAAAAAGGTGTGTTTGAAAATGGGTATCTTTCCAATGCCGATTCATTGGATGATAACACTATTAGCAATATAATTGTGATTTCTCTTCCTACTTTTCTATTGTATGTGCATTTAATATAAAATTAGCACGTTATAATTTAATATATTTATAGCTTATTTTCATTAATTACTTTTTTTAACAATATTCATAAACAAATTGTGTAAATTATTTTTTAATCAAATAGTTTAATAATTAATAAGGGTCAACTAATTTTCATACATCAAGAACGGTTAGATTGAGGACCTACAGGCACCACGTGAGCCAACGGTTTAACATTACCCGCCTTCTTTCGCTACAGTACGGAATCTAAATACTTAATCATTTGGTTGATATCACTTTAAATGAACCATAGTATCACCTGGACCAAAAAATACATATTTGTTGACCATTAATTGGAAATCTTTGTTATTGCAGAGATTTAAATAAGCCATAAGGCTAAGTAGATAATCTAATAAGCCAAAAAAACAATGAGCTTATTAGCTTTCCTAAATCTCAATAAGCTGATAAGCCCATAAAGTAAGCTAACCCAAACACCCCCTAAATGCATTTATGGGCTTATTAGCTTATGAGCTTATTTGTTTTCAGCTCATTTTTCATAAGCCCCATTTTTTGGCTTATTTTAGAAGCTTATACAAGTTTATTATGTCATATTTGGAAGGTCCTCAGATTAGAGAAAACCCAATTGAAAGGGTCATTAATCTAACTGGAACGGTGTTGATGGACTGAGATGAGGGGCGACGAGTTAATTACAAAGTGTGTTTAATGTATTCTCAAATTGCTTTTCAAGTCGTGTTTTTTCGACCCGCTTCTTATTTTGCCAAAAAAAATATATATATATATATATATATAAAAAAATCATTGAACCTATTTTAGATAAATCATAACTCAAATCGATACATTTATAAATAAACGGGTCAAAAGTGTCAAATTTTGCACTCTTCTTTTAAAAGTACTGCTTTGACTTATTTGCAGCAGAAACATGATGTTCGTTTACGCAAAATGACCATTTCGGCCATGTTTTCTTGCTTTACAAGGCTGTTTGGATATTGATATGTATGACGGGTCACTGTAAGTATGGTGTTGTACTTGCAAGGCAGTTAACAGTGTCATTGATGAATATTCTTTCAGCTTGTGGGAGCATCTAATATACATTTGAAATAAGTATGGACTCTCAAATGGGTAAAAAGTTGCACAAAGTGTTCCTTTTATTGCATAGCACTTTACAAATCAGTTAATTTGAAGAATTAGACTTTAGTATATGATCTTCAAGGTGATGATAGCATTACAAAGTAACAAGGACGAGCATCACAAAAAAAGAGCAGTACTTCCAAGAATCAAGAGCAGTACGAACGACCATACGTTAGCAGTACGAACGACCATGCGTTGGCAGTACTAACTTGATAGGGCAGTACCTAATCAGATGCTACGAGCAGTACTAACCATGAAGCAATATTAACTGAGCAGTACAAACTTGAATGTAACAGAAACAAAAAAAATAGCAAGTTGATTGTTTCTATTTTTCTACTGATTATGTAGTTGGGTCGCATTCAATTCAACGAATAGATTCAGCAATTTGAAGAATCACTAGATCAGATGACTAGCAATTTGGGCGCAGGTGATGTGCCTAAGGTGTTATCTCATAGCCTGTTCTTTGTGGGAATGGGAAGCAATGACTGAAAAAAGGTATAAATTGCTAAAAATTAATGTCACGATGTAAAACTATTTAACCAGTTATGCATGTTACTTAATAATAATGAATTATATAGTCTGATGACTAACTGATCATTTTTGCATGTATGGATATGATAGGATTGGACCGCAATGACTTTTCTTCTGCCATTTACATCAATTACTTTCAATGCTATGCTGATGCTTAAACAAAAAAAGGTATAAGTGACATGTTTTTAGGATGTTGTCATGATGAAATGATATGGGCTTTTTTGGATTGTTTGTTAAACTTGGTTATAAGGTTATTTTGTTTTGATATAGTAGATACGTAGTCTTGAGGGTATTTGGCATTGTTCGTACAGTCTGGATATCTTTTTATTTGTGACTTTATTAATTTTGATAAGCAGATTCAAAAGAATTAGCAAATAGACGGCTTTATTGTAAGCGAATCCCAAAAACCCATAAGTTGTTTTAGTGTGTCGTGAATTCATGTGCTGCACGATTTCAATGTTAAACA
Source organism: Artemisia tridentata subsp. tridentata (assembly GCA_021014915.2). Classification (NCBI taxonomy): domain Eukaryota; kingdom Viridiplantae; phylum Streptophyta; class Magnoliopsida; order Asterales; family Asteraceae; genus Artemisia; species Artemisia tridentata. The sequence continues at coordinate 27,106,370 of CP139502.1, read as the reverse complement.
ATTTTTAAATTGTTTGTTGTTTAAAATAGTGACATTGATGTTACGCAATATATTAATGACTGTGTATAGTAATTAGTTTATTATGTTCTTATGATACGATAAAACATGTGATGAGGGGTAATCTTCTATTTGTAATAATGATCCTAGAGCAGCTAAGTACTCAGCCCCTATAATTTTCTACTCAACATGCTGCCAAGAAGGCGTTTATGACTGGTAAATGATGGGACAGTCACAACTTGCAGTTTTTACAGCTAAAATCAAAATATTGTGAAGGTCGCTTACCTGCCTCTAAAGGAAATTCATATGTTTTTGTTTGGCCTATGGTTGAAGTTACGAAAACTGATTCTCAAAAACCCGCAACATCAGGTGATGAAAAATCTGAAAAGATTGAACAAAAGGACATTATGTTAGTTGCGTTTTCCACCCATATTATTCCCCAAGGTTTGACCACGTCTAATCTTGATAAGAAAAGAACATACATGTTACTGAACTTAAAGCTTAACTAAATTCATTCTTGATTATTATATTTACCTTCTAAACGGATTCAAACCTTGACTGTCGTTAAAAATGATCAAGAGCAGCAAGGAAAGGTAGTATTTTAATTATTTTGATTGGAAATGAAACCATAAATGAGACAAGAAGACATTTAAGTCTTACAATTAAATAAATCTATACTATATAATAATAATTACCTACAATCAAAATACAAGACTATAGATAATTAATAAACATATATTGTAAGTGTATATCACATGTAGTAGACAACAATGTAAACTAAATACTGCATCAAAAGATACGGTTACGTAAATGCATGCAACATATGCATTCGGAAATGTTATATAAAAAAACCAAACAAAAACTCCAATCCTTTAAAACCATTCCTTTTGGTCGGAATATACAAACAAATTATACAACTACGCATTTAAGTAAAATCTATACACTCTAATATATACATTAATGAATACCTATTTTAAACATACAACACATAAAAAAATTAATTACCATGTATTTTAAATCGGTAAAATATGTATTATACACCAACACATACTAAATAGTACATAAATAACAATAGCATAACTATATTTACATAAATTACAAGTCATGCCCGCCCATCGGGCGGGCTTTGAAACTAGTATATATATATATATATATATAATATATATTATATATATATATATATATATAATATATATATATATATACATATATATACATATGTATATGTACATATGTATATACATATGTATATATATGAATATATACATATATATATATATATATATATATATATATATATATATATATATATATATATATATATATATATAGGGGCGCGTTCTATGCAGTACCAATATTAGATGCAGTACTTTACAGTACTGATTTAGACCAATAATAATTTAGTATTATTAAATCTTTTTAATTAATTCAAAAGGGTAAAATAGTCAAATACATTTTAACTTTTTTTTTGAATTTTTTTAAATAAAAAACTTTTTTTAATTCCCTTAATTTTCGTTTTTTTTTTTTTTTTTTTTTTTTTTTTTTTAATATACATGTTTTCAGAAAAATGAGGTGCATATATGTTTTTTTTTTTAATATTGTAAATTTAAATACGTTTCTTGCATATAATTTTTTTTTTTTGGCGTACAAGTTTAAACATCAAACTTATTTCGCTTAAAATGATAATTACACATATGTTTATAGTGTACATTTTTTAATCTTCGAAATTTATAACCAAAAACATAAACATATATATGTAACCTCTAAATTTATAACTAACCAAAAACATAAATAGTATACACAACATTTGATATCAAATGAAATACAATTTAAATACAAATGTATCTTGTTAAATATAAATGTGCATGTCATCCAAAAACATGTGTGCATTCTTCCAAAAACATATGTGTAAGCTTTCGTATCTCATTCCACACTTGTGTCTTGACATTTTTATCATGATCAACACTTGTGACTTTTCAATACCTGAAATTAGAAACAATTATTATTAATTCTTTATTTATGAACAATGAGCAAACAACATATGCACAATGTAAACATATACACATACATATTTCCTTGATTTTATATGAGCCTTAAAACACATATACATACATATTTCCTTGTTCAATACCTGAAATTACAAACAACTGTTACATTTTTTTATTACAAACAAAACAAACACATATGCACAATCTAAGACATATATGCAAACTTCTTTCCTTGAAATTATATAACTTTAAAACACATATGCACACCACTTTCATTGTGCTATACCAGCTATAAAACACACACATATGCACCATTTGCTCATATCAAATAATGCAAACTTTTTTTTAACATTACAACTAACATAACATATATGCACATTCTTTGCATTAATGTAAAAAAAAAAATAGAACATTACTACCATAACACATATGCACACTTAGGTCTTTGCATTAATGTAAAAAAAAAATAGAACTTTAAAACCCAACACCCAACAAATTAACAAGGTTTTAAATTTTATTTGATCTGAGTTCTCTAAAAAAAAGTTACTTTAAACCTTAAAAAAAAACTACTTTCAAGACAAATGCACAATCCAAATCCTATATTACATTAGTTATTTAATAACGATGAATATTCATTCTACCTAAACCCAAACAATGCAAAGAGCATTTTTTTAATCTCGGCCTTACTAGCTATGTCTTTAAAGCTTATAATCAGTAGCTGACCCTAGCCCATTTCAACATGTTGCCTAATCGGCTCATTTTGCCACATTCATACACATGAATGGTTAAACATACTATCCAACACAAATAAGAACATACCTAAAATCTAATAACACAACAAAGAACTAAGGATTACTAATTAAACCGTGTAATCTCATCACTTCGCAACTAACTATCCAAAGTTTATATAACCCATAAGCAATATCACAAGTCAAATGCCCATTGAATAAAAAATAGAAAAAAAAAACAAAAAAACAAAAAAAAAACCTGAAATGGGTGCCGTCGTCATCCTCCTCCAACCCGCCGTCGACATAAACCCCAAAAGCCCGTCGTCGTCCCAGTCGCCGCCGTCCTCCTCCTCCAACCTTCGCCGCCGCAGTCCTCTTCCTCCAGCCGCAACCGCCTTGGTTCTCCTCCATTATCGATCTACAAACCCATCTGGAACCATGACACTATCGACCTTTATACCAAACCACCACGCTACCAAGACCACCCCGACATGAATACACCACAAAGTGACGGCCAGAATAAAATTTCTAGTGTGGCGGCTGTGTTTTTGTGGTTAGGGTTACAAGAGAGATGTTATTTAATACGCAAAGTGGTTTATACAAATTAAAAATTAATATGATTAGGCTTTTGTGTTTAGGATCCAGATTTGATGGATGGAGGCTGTGAAAATGATTTAGGTTTTAGGGATAGAAAGAATGATAAAAAAAGGGGGAGAAGTTATTTAAGACGGTTTTTTAAAGGGACATTTGAAAATATAATTTATGATCTGACTATAATACCCTTTCACCATTTTGTTTAACTGAAAATAAAACCTTCATCTTTTTGTTTAATTATAAATTTGGCACTTTTAATCCTAGCCTTTGATCAAACTCATCCAATGGCCTAGATTCATTTTAATGGTACTGTAAAGTACTGTATCTAATATTGGTAACTGCATATAATACAACACTATATATATATATATATGTGTGTGTGTGTGTGTGTATATATATACATATAATATATATATATATATATATATATATATATATATATATATATATATATATATATATATATATATACTATTTATTATATATAACAGGAGCGTTACACGTAGATAATGCCACGTTAAATGCCACCTCAATGCCATGTAATTCATTATCAGCCATGTCATCACATTAGTGCCATGTAAGCAACTATTATTAATTAAATTCGAAATTATTAATGCCATGTAATCATCCTTAAATACCATGTCATCACAATTAAAAGCCACCTAAGCATTATTTGAATGAATTAAAATTCGGATTTTTTTAGGCATTAAAAAGGATGCATGAAGATTCGAACCTAGGTTTGCATGAATATTTAACACACCTTTTTACCACTAGACCAACTAATTTGTTGATTTATATCCTGCAAACCTAAAAATATAATACTTAGCGATTTAAATATAAAACTTTTCATAGATTATATTTTCCTTAAATATAGTTCCATAATATAGCCTTTTAGGGTTTTTGTTAGACTCATCACGTACAGAATAAAAGATACTCTCTTTTCTCTCAAAACCCTAATGATGCAAGTTCGTTACTGCGTATGCATATGGCTTTTTTTTTTGCAGGTATTAATACTGATGAATCAAGGTACGAGATTGCATCTTTTCCACTATTGTATTGGCTGTGTTTTCTTAATATTAGGTGTGTTTGGTTTTTTCTGTGATGTTGCGCTGTCATTGATAGGTCTGCCCATACAGAGGCTACAAAACTATATGATACACAATTGGTTCTGGGCTTCTTCCAGTTGTACAGGTTTTTTTCTACACAACTATAATTATCTTCGAATAAATTAACAATGGGAGAAGATATTTTTAAATGTTAGTTAATGATTCATATGTATTAAAAATTGCAGGTTGCAGCTTCCGGGTAAGAAGGGGTGTCTCATGATACCGAAGGTCTGCCAAAACTGGAATTAATCTTACTAATATATGAAGACGATGACGATATTGGGGTGGACATACATATAGCGGTTCATGCTGTTGTAGTATATCTTCTATTGCTGGCATATAGATCAATCTTTCGAATTACTTGCAATATTGAATTAAATGTGGAATGGTGCATCAGTTGAAATCTTGATTCCTCATGTATGTATTACATATGCAGGTCCACATAATGTGAAATATGGTAAAATTGAGGGTCTCGATACAGTCATTATTGCAAAAGATATAATCCATCCAATTGGTCCAGTTTCTAACATGTTAGTATTTTGTTTGAACCCGAATGCAGAAATCAAAAGCATAATTTAATGGAATTCAGCACTTATAAATCTTATAGCGTTTCTATCAAGAAGAACAAAGAAACTCGAAAGCCGTTCATCGGTATGTGGGATCAAGTAACGTTGTACCTTAAGCAGTTTTCAATAACTATTTCTGATATCTTCTTATTATGATGTGCGTATTCAAGGGATTGGGATTGCTTTTCTGCTTCTGTTTCGTCTAAAAAGTAACTACGTGAAGCTCATGATTATTATGCAATGTGTTTGATATGTGAGACATAGGATCAAATCTGGTGATCAATTTGTGTAAAATTTAAATTGTGTTTTGCTATTGCATACTAATTTGCAGCTGTATGGTGACGAGGGATGGAGGTTAATAGAAGAAGACGGGACCACAGGAGCACATCCCGGTGACGATAAAACTCATGAAACCTGTTTTTGGGTGTGTCCGGTGGCAGACGGGTGAGTTATTATGCAATGTGTTTGATATGTGAGACATAGGATCAAATCTGGTGATCACTTTGTGTAAAATTTAAATTACTAATTTGCAGCTGTATGGTGACGAGGGATGAAGGTTAATAGAAGAAGACGGGACCACAGGAGCACATCCTGGCGACGATAAAACTCATGAAACCTGTTTTTGGGTGTTTCCGGTGGCAGATGGGTGAGTTACTTTTATTCCATCTCATAATACCTATCATCCGATGATTGTTATTCTACTTTGTTTGTTGCAGATTTCGTGAAATAAGTAAGAGTACTACTCAGTCATTTTTAGTGCAGTTTTTGACCGAATAAACAATCAAAGGTAGGTAATGTCAGTCCTTATCTTGGTATATATATTTGCAGGTTGAGTTCACGGCAACTTGGACCCAAGTACCAAACTACTGTTCTCTACTGAGGTATGTAAACTCTCTACTTCTCAACACTTTTCGTACGACAAAATCTTTAATGCATCTATCGCATCAGTTTCAATTACATAGTATGATCATGAAGCTAATTTCATGGTATTTATTTCAGTAGGATTTATACAAATAAGTAGGTTAAAGGTGAAAAATCGGATGCATATGTATAGAATAACATAGTTCGTCTAAGGTGAAATGAGTTGTGTTGGGTTGAATAGAAGTTTTTAAACTTCACTGTATGAACGCTTATCTTGATGTCTTTCTTTTTACTCTTCAATTCACACGGGTCATATAAATGCCTTATTACAGATTCTTGCAACCCTGCAGCATCCTTGGCCCTTTCTTGCTCAGCCACCGCTGATTTTTATAATTTTGAAGGTCCAGTTCTTTTTAGATTTTTAGTCAGTTTTAGATGTTAGTACATGTGACCGCCCACTTATCAGATTTGTTTCTCTTATCCGTTACAGTTGCAACCACAGTTGATACAACCTCAGCTCCAAATGTATTTGACAATGCAGTCCCGAACAGGGCTCGGTATGGTGCTAGAAAAAGGAGGCTCACCAAGATGTCCACAGGTATTTTTCAGTACCGTCAAATTCGTCGTAAAAGGTTAAGTAAATTTCAGTGACTCCTTATTAAATTCTTTATGTTCCCATCATTGTAGGTGGACATTGTTCAGAAGGATGGCATACAACAACTGATCCACAAACATCAGCACCACCATCAGCGTCGCGCAGGCGTGAGTCACCTCCCTTTATCTTTTTATAATGCCTGTATATGTGATTTGAAATTTCCCAATTTTTTGGGTCAAAATACTGAGCCCTACGAAAAAAAGGTTGCAGATTGGTATTTCATCTCTGCTGTCTGTCCACATATGTTATGGAATGTATGCGTTTTCTAATTAGATTTCCCGTCTTTCAAATGGTATCTAATCAATTTTGTAAAAGCCTTTGCGTGACAGTTAGTGGATACCTGTTTTCCATAGTTACTATAGATATCTTAATTAATTTGGTGTTACTAAATTTTTATTGTCATTCCAGGCATATCAGAAGCGTGCACCACACGTTCAAGAGAAACACATGCGGACAGGCCAGCTAAACCACAGACTGCAGCTTCTCAGAGAGGGACGGTGTCAACTTCCAGGACGCCTGCTGCACGTGCAGGTATGATATATGCAGTAACGTCATATAGCTTCTTGCAGTTTTCTATCCATCTATGGTCCAAAATACAGTTTCCCGAATCAGTATTGATGACACTGAATCAGTATACAGTTTCTTGCAGACGCCACAAGGCCCAAGGTCATTTCTAAATGAATGATCGTAATATTTATCAACTGAAATATGTGATTAACTTCCATTGCTTTTTCTTCCTCTTGCTGGATTTGAAAACCAAATATTTCTGTGGCAATGCGACAAACAAGCTAGAAAACAAAGATGGTGACCACACGATAATTTTATCATATATCAGCAACATACAAGAAGCCAATGGCTCATTTGCCGTTCCTACATAGGCAATAAACAGCTCGCAACACAACATACGGATGTATCCTTTGTAAACATTTGTAACTGATTGAATTGTGCATTATATTAAAATTTAACAAGTTTGGAAGTGTTTAAAGAATGCCGGCTGGATATACTAAACCATCTGCACAGTTTCAAGCTTGTCATTTCCCTTCAATGAGCACACAGAGATTGGATTTACCATGTAATAATACTACTAACTTCCCACAAAAAGATTCGACACGATCACAGCCCGTTAGACCAGTAGGAAGTTTATCAGTTGACAACAACCCTATTGCAGCTGTTCACTTAAGCACAATGTGATGGAGAAACAAAGCGCTATTTGGGATAACAGTAGTAACAAGGGGTTAAAAAGGCTATATGAAGATGATCAAGACGAGTCCTTTCGAGCTAAGAGGAAAAGGGGTTGCAGTAAAGTCAAAGAGTTTGGTGAAAATGAGGATAATTTAAGTTTAGGTCAGTTGGGTTGTGGGAACTTTTGGCATCCGGTTACTTCACTTCCGTTTTCGAGTCCATGGAGCTTTGTAAATGAATTAGCGGATTTAGGCGACAAGGGTGTTGCTTCAAGTAGTCATAGGGACCGGGTCGTGAAGGAAACGTCATCAGGTTCAGGTTCAAGAAGCAATTCAACAGATAGTATTGGATCTCGAGGGAGGTTTGAATGGGGTTGAGGGGCCAAACCCGAATCAAAGTTTGGATCTTTTAGCAGTTGGGAATGAATCTCATGATGAAGAAGTTGGGTTTGAGCTTATAAGCCTGCTTTGGCGTGTTTGGAAGCGATTGGGATGAATAACATTCATGCTGTTAATCACTTCATTTCAAAGTTGGGCGAATTAGCTTCTCCTTGAGGCGAGTCTTCAATATCTCGTCTTTCTTCTTATTACATAGAAGCTTTAGCTTTAAGGGTTTCGAGAATTTGGCCTAATATTTTTCAGATTTCGATTCCTAGAGAGGTTAATCAGATGGAAGAACACATCAAACGAGATTCTGTTAAGAGCATTTGAAGGAAAAGATAAAGTTCACATCATAGATTTCGATATCAAACAAGGGCTTCAATGGCCTAGCTTTTTCCAAAGTTTAGCTTCAAGAAACAGCCCACCAAGTCACATTCGAATTACTGGTGTTGGTGAATCAAAACAAGATCTCTTCGAGGCAGGTGCTCGGCTGTCGGGATTTGCTGAGGCCATGAATCTTGAACTTGAATTTCATCCGGTTGTCGATAGATTGGAAGATGTCATACTATGGATGATTCATGCTAAAGAAGGGGAAACAATGGCTGTTAACTGTTTATTGCAGCTTCACAAGATGTTGTATGATGGTACTGGTGAGGCCCTAAGAGTTTCTTTCGGGTTTATTAGGAGCACAAACCCAAGCATTGTGATAGTAGCAGAGCAAGAAGCGAAGCATAATGACATGGTGTTGGAAAAGAGAGTTTCAAACTAATTACTGTACTATTCTGCTAGCTATTTTCTCATAATATAAATCCCAATGGCCAATTCAAATGCATTTTCAAACATCCCCTTTTTTTCATTTTTATTTTTTATTTTATTTTTTACTATTCTTGGTTGATTGTCATGGTTTGTGCTGCTGTGCAGAGACAAAAGGGATCGGTTAACTATTTGGAGGTCGAAAAGGTGTTCTTGCGCAAGGCCAGGTATGGGGGTTTAGCTTTCTCTTATTACATTCAACTAAAATTGTCCGGATTTGGGTAATGGGCAAATCAATGTGCGCCTCACAATGGGTCACATACATGTGCTTTGTCTATACTTCTAACTACAGCTGCTGATGCGTTTATTGGTATTGACGCGACCTGCTATTGCTGCAACCACAGTTTATTATTGCTGATACAGCTTGCTGCTGCAGTTAGCTGCTATTGACAATCAAAGAGGCAAAAACATTTACAAATATACACCACGACACTAGATAGTGTGCATGTCCTGTACTGTGATTCTGTGAAGTGTTTCTATTTGCAATAAAGTGTCAGCAATTGGTTAGTACTCACAAGCTTTTTTTATTTGAATTGATGATGTTAATACATGTATAGCATACTTAATTTTTGAATTGATGATGTAGTTTACTTTTTTATCCAGTATTATAGTATGATACATAAGGCTATAGTCTATAGGAGTTCAAAAATCATATTTTAAGTTTACTATTTACCTGGCATCGCCGTATCGGATTAGAACTTGAGAGTTAATTTGCTTCCAGTTGCATTTAGAACTTATGCTTATGAGCTCAATAAGCTATTTTTAATCATTCTTTTTTTATCTCTTTTTTAAAAATCTGAAGTATAAAACGCTAACTTCTTTTCTGTTATTATAGGTATTTGAGATGAATGGGAAGATGGTTGGTAGCAAACCTCTCTGCATCGCACTTGCACAACGCAAGGAAGACAAGGAGGGCAAGGTTACATGTATGTTCCCAGTGTATTCTTATGTTAAAATTATGGGAAGGGTCAAGATAAATGTCATATGACCATGAAAAAGAACTA